>CM053600.1:87518922-87553154 GCA_028646575.1 Pseudocheirus occidentalis
TTCTGAAGATTGTATATAATATTGTGAATTGTTGAAACTGTGAACACTGTACTGAATCTTGTTTTGTAATGGAATAAACAGAATGTTCACCAATACTGTGTAATCCGAATCTTAAGAGCTGTTCACAGTAGCATTCTCTCAGGAATCTACTGCTGATTGGCTTTACAGTGATCACTCCATTGATCAAACTTTTTAAGTACTTCAAATTGCTTGTCTTTAAAATGTTGTCACTGTTGAAAAAAAAAGTTCTGTTTCTTTCATTTCATTCTGCATCAATTCATATAAACTTTCCCAAGTTTCTATGAACCCATTCCTTTCATCATTGCTTATGGCACAATAATAATCTATTATATTCATATATAATAATTTGTCAAACCATTCCCCAATAAATGGGTACTTTGCCCTTTAATTTCCAGTTCCTTGCTGTTGCAAAAAGAGCTCTTAAACATATTTTTGATACATATGATTTTTTTTGCCTGTTTCTTTAATCTCTTTGGAGTATAGGTCTAATAGAGGTATTACTGGGTCAAAGAGCATACACAGTTTAGTAACTTTTTGGACAAAGTTGAAAGTTCATTTCCAGAAGGGCTATATCAACTCATGACTTTACCCAGATTGCATTAATGTATCTATTTTCCCATAGCCCCTCCAAAATTTGTCATTTTCCTCTTTTGTCAATTTTGACAATATGTTCTTTCTGAGGTAGGACCTCACAGTTGCATTAATTTGCTTTTTCCTTTTCATCATTTATCCAGATAATTTTCATATGGATCTTAATAGATTAACTATTTTACTTTGAGAAGTGCCTCTTCAGATCATTTATCCATTTAATATTTGAGGAATGGCTCTCATTTTTACAAACTTGAATCAGATCTTTATATATCCTGAAAATGAGATGTTTATCAAAGAATCTTGCAGCAAATATTTTTCCCCCCTTCAATGCAATTATTTCTCTTTTCACTACATTGGTTTTCTTTGTGCTAAACATTTTCAAGCTTTTGAAATCAAAATTGTCCATTTTATCCCCTCTTATCCTTTCTATTTCTGGATTGGTCATGCACTCTTCCCATATCAATAAATCCAAAAGGACATGTGTTCCTTGTTCTTCTAATTTGTTTATAAGATGACCTATTGCATCTCTGTCATGAATCCTTTTGTATCTAGATTTGGTATAAGGTGTAAGATGTTGGTTTAAACCTAATTCTGCCATACTGCTTTCTTGTTTTCCCAGAAGATTGTGTGGAAAAATAAGTCTTTATCCTAATACTTGGGGTATCTTTGTTCATTAATATTGTTCATTTGCTCTGGTGTATTATTCTATACTTATTCTGGCTTCACTAATCAATGTCTCTCTTAACCAATACCAAACTGTTTTGATGGTTACTGCTTCAAAGTATACTTTGCCATTTGGTACAGCAAGGCCTCCATTTCTACTTTTAAAATTATTTTCCTTGAGAACCTGGAGGAATATTTTGTTCTTCTAGGTAGATTTCATTACCATTTTTTTCTAGCTCTACAATGTAATCTTTGAATTGTAATTGTAATTGTAATCATTTTGAATTGTAAAGCCCTGAAAAAATAAATTTAACTAGTATTATAATTTTTTTCATACTGGATTGGCCTGCCTAGGAGCAACTAATATGCCTCCAATTATTCAGATGACTTTATTTCCATAACAATGGTTTTGTAGTTATATCCATTTAGTTCTTATGCTTGTTCATAGACTATGCAGAATTTATACATTCTGCAATTATTTTAATTGGAATTTTACTTTCTAAAACTTTCTTCTGGGAATTTGTTGGTAAAATGTACAGTGTAATGATTTATATGGATTTATTTTATAGCTTGCAACTTTGCTAAACTATTAATTGTCTAGGCAGACTTATTAATAAATGAATGCACAGGATGCTCATCTACCTACATAATAAATCATATTATTATTCTTTTATTGTGTAAACAGCAATTATTTCATAGTAGCAGGGTTTACAAGGAGAAGTTTTGTAATTTTATTGGATTTATGCAATTAATTCAATTCATACAATCTGTGAATGCGAACATTTAGAGAATGTTACCATCAATGTGCAATATTTCTATTGTTTGGAGCTTTAAAATGAACAATTTAAATTATATAAACACTTTTAAAGCATTTGCACAAATTAAAACAATACAGATAGAAAAAAAGATTCACTTTGGAGAAAAAAGAAAAATATGTCCATTAAACGTATATAATATTAAACGTCATTGTTTAATAGATAATTGCTCATACTATACAGAGTCAGTTTTTGGAGGGAAAAACAATATCATCAACCATTTAATTCATTCAATTAAACATTTATTAAGTAGTTATCCACTAGAAAGTTCATTAAAATTGCTAACGACCAAAAATGCAAAATCAGTAAACATTTATAATGTTCTATTTTAGCAGGATTTAGGTAAGACAATCAGATTAGTTTGCTTTGGGGAGAGCTTGAGTTGGTTCAATTATTTTAGAAATCATTATGGTATTATGCAAGCAAATTACAAAGTTCTTCCTATCCTTTCACTTAATGATCCTACTACTAGGTTAATAACCCTAAAGAGGTTAATGAAAAGAAGAAAAGTTCTATTTATATAAATGTATTTAGAGTGGTGCTGTTTGTGTGAACCCAAAGTAGTCGGGTAAAAAAAAAAAGCTACATACTCAATGACCGTAGAACGGGTGAATTAACTGCAATGGATAAGTCTAACAAATCATTGTTTTGCCATGAGAAGAAAATATGAAGTTTTAAAGGAGTTTGGGAAGACATGAAGTGTTGTAGCAGCAAGAAAGTTGATCAGAAAAAGCAAACTACACATAGAGAGTAATTGTATGAATGAAAACAATATTAATCAAATAATAATAATAATAAAAGCTAACATTTACATAGCACTTATTATATTGCTAGGCACTGTGCTAAGTGCTGTACAGTTATCATCACAATTGATCCTCACAACAGAATAGGTGCTTTTTATTATCCCATTTTACAGATGAGGAGTCTAGGGTAAATGGGTTACATTATTTGCCCAGTGTCACAGTTAGTAAATGTTTGAGACCATATGTGAACTCAGGTTTTCTTGACTCTAGACTTGACTAGAGTTCTATCCACTGCTCTACCTAGCAGCTCTTCACATAAAACAGCAATAACTCCAATAGGTTTATTCCAATAGGTGACATCAATACCCTCTTATTAAATGTAAATAACACAGCTTTCTGCTATGCTCCAAAACAGGAAATTACAGAAAAATGCAGTGATATGTCCTATCAATCACAATCCCTTTTATGTTTTTTTTTAATTTAGCTCTTCAGTGGAAGGATACTTTCTTTTGGATTTGTACATTTGTTCTAGTCGGATGCATTAAAATGCAATTTATCAATAAAAATAAACAGAATACAACTTTACATAGTCTTTTTACATCTTTACCAATTATGTGTCTGATATGGAAAATTACCTGCAAAGGTCTGCCTATTTCCTTCTTAACTTTTCATTAAGAGTGCCTTCAGTGAATACCTCCTACACCATTTCCATAAAGACTTTATAGATGTCACCTTATCACCTCTAAGATCAAACATAAAATAGTCTTTTTGGTGTTCAAATGCATTCTTAACCTGGCATTTCCCTTACCTTTCCAGTCTACTTTTACCCTGCTGCCCTAGACATACTCCAAATCCTATGTCATTCAGTGACACTGGCCTCCTTGTAGCTCTCCTAAAAACACACTACATCTCCTGATTGCAACAAAATTCTCTAATCTCCTAGGAACATACTCCATCTCCCAACTCAAGGCACTATCATTGACTGTTCTCCAAACCTGAAATGTAATGTTCCCTTATCCCTACCTCCTGGCTTCCATGGCTCCTTTCAAATCCCAACTACAATCCCACTTTTTGCAGGAAGATTTTCCTAATACCTTTTAATCTAACGCTTTCCTTCTACTGATTATTTCCAATTTGTCCCGTGTGTAGTTTGTACGTAATTGTTTGCATGTTGTCTTCTCCCAAATACTGAGTTCCAGGAAAACAAGGAATGTCTTTTACCTTTCCTTGTATCCCCAAAGCTTATCATAGGTCTTAGTACATAGTATGAACTTAATAAACGTTTATTGCTTGATACTTGCTACTCTTTTTATTTATTTAATTGTGGTAAAAGCATTGTGCACGTTCTTTCACTCTGAGAATAAGATGCCAAGAGCCTTTAAAATTGTGTCACCTCCAATGCTACTCTGTCTTTACATTGCACATTTACATTGCATGGTGGTAGGAGAGTGCAACTATGATAATGCTACTTTTTTTGCAATGAGGATAGATTACTATACAGGTGTTGACAGACCTGTTCCATATCAGATATATTTATTATTTGCCTTTTGGTCCCATCTAAATATGTTCTCAGAAACATATAATTTAACAGGAACTCACGCCAAACTTTTTGCAGCGTGGATTTCTCCCTTGATTTCTGATGTTTTATTAAGGCAATATGGCTCATCATATTGTCATTCTCCTCCAAGAATTAAAAATTTTTTTTCAAAAAACCTTATACTCTAAGTTGGATACAAGTTAGCTAAATTGGTCTTAGAATGCTTTCTTCTTCCTCATGGAAATTTTATGCTTATTAAACTTTTCTAAGAATGTTAATAGTCAGTCAATGTTTTCACTATTGTCCATTTCCTGTTTTTTCAGAGTTTGTTTTCTTATTTAAATAGGTCAAGTCTGGGAGTTTATAATGGCAGTCAAAGTCTTATTTTCTTTATCTCTTTCTTTTTGGTCTAATTTGTTTACTTTGATCTTACACACAAATAGCTGATTCTGGGCCTGCTGTTAAGAAAGAGAGTAGACCAGATATTGGGGTTCGGTAAACAAAGATTTCTTTTTTTCCTTTTTCTTGTTTGTTTTCTAAACACAAAGTAAATTCTCAATACTTATTGCTTGGTTGAAAAATCATGTACTAACTCTTTTCTGAGAGGTACTGACAGACTCAGTTTGATATAACCACGTTTTCATAGAGCCCTATTTATTACTGTTTGGGTTGAAAAATACCCTTCATCCCAAATTTAGTAAAAAAAAAAAAAAAGTAAACACAGAGATGTCTTAAGATAAGAACAGGAGTTTGTTCTCTTCTCTGGGAGAAGAGGGTGGTCTGCCCCATGAGACATCAATGGGAAGAGGCATGTTACAAAGGATAGAACCAGAATTTATAACTTAATTTGTCAAACCCCCTTTCCCAACTGTTTCCTCTCTCATTGGTGGAGAGGTATACCTCACCAAATTCTTCCCAACTGGGACAGCAAGAGAAGAGTTGGGGCAGGGTCCCACCAAGGCAGGAAAACAGACAAAGAAAGGTAAAAGTGATTGACAGCAGCAATGGAGGAAGGGAAGAAGGGAAGGTTAACAATCCCAAATTGAGGAGTTTTCATTCATTTCACACATTACTGAAAGTATACAGTTGAAAGATAAGTTGTTTATGATAAGAGATTTTTAATCTATATCACAGAACTAACTTTTACCAAGGTATTTAAAGTTGAATCTCATTTTATGTTTTTCTTGACTAAGTTGCTAGCCTCTGAAAGAGACTCGCTCTCACAAATCAGGGAATGGGATAAATGCAAATTTTATAACAACTGCTAGCATTTATATGATAGTTTAAATTTGCAAAGCACTTTATCTATATTGTCATTTAATCCTTATAGTGACCTTGGGAGGCATGTGCTATTACCACTTTACAGTTGAGGAAATGGTTTTTTTCCAAAAAAAAAAGTTAAGTGACTTGCCCAGGGTCACACAACTAGTGAGTATCTGAGGATATGAACGCAGATTTCTCTGATTCTACATCTAGAACTCCATTAATTTTGCCACCTGGTTGAGGCAGATAGAGTTTCTTATACCATGATTTTAATATCTCCACACTCAAAAACAAACCAAACCAGAAATTCTTTATGACACAATTACTGAATGACAGATAAACTCTTTCAGCCAAGAGGACATGAATTAGGCTTGGCCAAATTCAAGTTCCATTATTTTGAGGTGTTTGCTTAAGCTCTTTTATAATTCAGAGTTCCACAGGAAGAAACTGTGTGATATAATTCTTTTATATTTATTTGCGCTTTCATTAAAAATAAAATAAAACAAAAACTTTTAACTGAGTGCTTTGTGTATAGTAGATGTGAAGTAAAAAGAGAGTTATCTTGAAAGTGAGGAAGACCCGGCCTCTGGGTCTGCCTCTTGACACATAACTGACTGCAAATCTCTGGTGAAATCACTTAACCTTTCAGTATTCTGGGCAACTCTGAGATTAGAAAATACTGAGAAGCTGCCAACTGGCATTGGTGAAAGGTTTCTTTAACTAGGCATTTCCTTTATCAATGAAATCCCAGGGTTTTTCCCCTGATTTGAAAATAAACCAATGAAATAAAATCATTTTCCATCCAAAGTTCCTGTTTTCTTAATGGCAAAAGACATTCATATGCCTGAAAACGACATAAATGAGGCTCAGAGAGATGGGCTTATTAAGGAATCATGTCACTATTCAGACTCTTCTATTCCGGAACTGTTGTTGCCATAATATACAAGGAAAAGACTATAGAAGGGGCAAGTAGTTTAAGGACTAATTGTGTTTTGGATTATTTTCATACTGAATTAACTTTTTTGTTTTGTTTTGACATGCATTTTACTCTGGATTTCACATTCCTCTGTAATTCTGATGCACAGTTACTTCATGTAAGTAAATTGTCATTAAAATACATTTTGTTGTGTTTAGTTTTTTCAGTCACGTCTAACTCTTCATGTGACCCCCCTGGGGTTTTCTTGGGAAAGATGCTGGAGTGGTTTGTCATTTCCTTCTCCATCTCAGTTTTACCAAAAAGGAAACTGAGGTAAACAGCATTATGTGACTTGCCCAGAGTCACACAGGCCTCTGTCTGAGGCTGGATTTGAACTCAGAAAGATGAGGCTTCTTGCCTCAAGGTCTGGCACTCTATCTATTGCACCACTTAGCTGCCTTGATAAAATTATACATTAATAATAAATCTACCTCCATGAAAGAGTCTCATAGACACACCAGCAGAGAATAAATAAAAGCATTGACCTGATAAGGTCCCCAAAGTCTCAGCACAGTTTTAAGTTTTAATGAGATCTAAAGTGCACTAAGACTTTTGAGATGCCCTGTGTATGCAAAAATCCTGGGTCAGAGCTCAGTATCATACTCAGGGTCCACTTAGATCATTCTTTGCCTATGACAGCAACAAGAAGGGAAGTTTTATGGGAGAAAACTTCTTGATGTGTCCTCAGATATCTTAATATTATCTTAATATTATCAAACATCTCCATTATCCCCTTCAATGGTCCTTTACAGAGAAACGTTTCTTTGCATAAAATTTTAAACATTTGCCAGAAGTACATGAATTACCTACCACACCAGGCCTTGAAGAATAGTCTACATGGCTTGTTAGATTGCTGGAGTTCTTTTTAGAGTCCTAGAATATCAACTGTCAGGGACCATGGAGACCACTTTGCCCCTCCATCTCATTTGAGCAATATGCCCAAGATAACACAGCTAATCAGTGATAGAATTGGTCCTAAACTCCAGTTCTACTGGCTATCAATCCATTGGTTTTTTTTCCTTCATAATTATTGCTCCTTTTTCAGATCTACAAAGTATTTTCTTTACAATACCTCTGTGAATGAAACAGCTACCCTGTTTCTTTCATAAGGTTACTATGGATACTCTTTCCCATGAAAGGTACAGGCATTTTTGTCTTAAAACTGCCTCCAGAAAGCTTCAAGGAATACTTCCTATTTCTATTACATAGAAAAATTTGAAAAGAGATCATTTTAACCCTTTCTACATCATTGTATAAAGCTCAGGGTTGGGAAACTTGTGACCTCAAGGCCACATATGACCCTCTAGGTTAGCGGTTCTCAACCTGTGGGTTATGTTCAATTTGTAACGATGAAAATACATCCTATGTATCAGATAGATTCATAACAGTAGCAAAATTACAGTTACGAAGTAGCAACAAAAATAATTTTATGGTTAGGGATCACCACAACATGAAGAACTGTATAAAAGGCTCAAAGCATTACGAAGGTTCAGAACCACTCCTCTAGGTCCTCAAGTGCAGCCCTTTGACCAAATCCGAACAAATTTCAAAGTTTTGATTCAGTCATATGGCCACACTTGAGGACCTAAAGGGCCACATGCGGTCTTGAGGCTCCAGGTTCCCCACCCCTGGTATAGGATCTGATCATATGTCCTGACATCTTCATCTTTCCAATCCAAAGATTCTTCCTCCTTTTTGACAAGCATAGATTATTTCCTTATTCCAAGCATAGATTCCCTCATCATTTTTTTGCTCTTAGCTCTTATTTTTAACTTATAGGAAAACTTATCAGAAGTAGATACAAGTTATTTTATTTTACATAGTGCTTTATATCATACAATATATTTTTTTCAATGTAGGTTTAATCAATGATTGTTGGCAAATTACATCATATTTTAAGTGTTCTAAGGAGGACGGTTATTAGAAAGGGAGGAAACAAGCATTTAAAAAGCCCCTACAATATGCGTGATTCTGTGATAAGTGTTTTACAAATATTGTCACACAGCTAACAAATGTTTGAGACCAGATATGAACTCAGGACTTCTTTATTCCAGGTCAAGGACTCCATGCACCACACCATCTAGCTGCCCTCACAATCTGAAAACTTCAATGGATAAAAAAATCCACAGCAGTATTGATTATGTCCAACTGTGTTAGGGATCAGATGCAGATGAAATGCAAACAATACATGCTTGATAAATATCTGGAAAACTGAACTGAGTGCAAGGCATGATCTCCATTTTTAAGTCACTAACAAGATACAGAAACAATGCTAAGGCATATTAAATGCAAAAGAGGTTGCGACTGATGTTGATTATTTGTGTCCAAGTGGGGCTTTGTAGATGTGGCTTGTGGGAAGGCATGAATAGATATCACCAGAGATTCCTCCTTTCATCTTTCTATAAGAGAGACTTTGATTCCTGCTAGGAAAGCTAGTGGGAGATTGTTGCTAGAGGTTGGCTTCTCTGCTCAACTCAGAGATTAGGTACTTGGCTAGAATTAGATGTATTTCCTCCTCCCTCACCTAAAATTCCCCCATCCCCTGAAAATACTTTGTTAGTCTAGTAGGGGTGGGGAACCTGCAGCCTTGAGGCTATATGTGGCCTTCTAGATCTTTAGATGTGACTTTTGACAGTCTTTTACAGAACCAATCCTTTTATTAAGGGGATTTGTTCTGTGAAGTTTGAATTCAGTCAGATGGCCACACTTGAGGACTTTGATGGCCACATGTGGCCTCTGGGCTGCAGGTTTCCCACCCCTGCTCTAGGGGAAATTCTAGTTAATCTAGTCTAGGTTCAAGCTGAATTTTTTGTCACTCTACCTTAATGGGGAAGGTGTTTCCAAGTTTTATATGTAAGGCTTCCTTCTCTTCTCACCAAAATGCCAGTTCCACAAAGACATGTAGCTAATAGCAATTAAAATTATCCAAGTTGATAGCAGAGAGAAATCAGAGATTTCTGGAGACAAATAAGATATTCTGGAAAGAGAAGGAATTGCAGCTGAGACAGCAGATGGAGATGGAGTTTCCTTATTTGTTGTTTTCCCCTTGAAATGTTGTGATAAAAAAAAAATTCAGGAGTTACAGATGAGAATACAACAGACAATTCACAGAGGTGAATTCTCCCAATGGGAGAGATGAGAGTAAGAGAGACAGACAGACAGTCACAGAGACACAGACACAGAGAGACAGTGACATACACATACACACACACACACACACACACACACACACACAGACAGAGACTCAGATCTAACCAGAAGTCTCTAGTATAGAAAGATAGAGAAAGCAACACATGTTGGTTTCTTCTCAGTCTTCATTTAATGAGAATCTGTAAATACTGAATCTTTTCTCTCAAAGCTGGAAGCCAAAACAACAATATCTCTCTCCCCTCTGGTTTTCACTAAACCTACCCCTCAAATATGTATAGAATACTGAGTAATCAATCTCCACCGATGAAGAAAGTTCCTTGCAAATAGGCTTTGAGTTGCAGCTTATAGAGTATAGAGTAAAATAAATAGAGTAAACCACCCCATCCCATCTATCCTGTGTTGAAAGGGAGGGAAGGGCAGGACTGTTTTTGGAAGATTACAGGATATTGAAGTGGAAGAAATCTTAGAGGTCATGTTATCCAAACCCCTCATTTTAGAAATGAGAATGCTAAGGGATAAAGGGATTAAATGGTTTTCTCAAAATCCAGTGGTAGAGAGAGAATTTGAACACAGGACTTTGTGTTCCAAAAACAGCACTCTTTCTATTGTCCCATCATGTCTCATTGAAAATGAAAGCAACCTCTAAGGTCATCTAATCTAATATGCACACATATGTGTGTGTATCTATAGATAGAGAGATAGATAGATAGATAGATAGATAGATAGATAGATAAATAGATAGATAGTATCAGCAATGCAGCATTCACAAAGCCTGTAGCAACTATAAGTATGCTGATATGGTTATTAATCACAAAATGTAACAGTCTCTCTACATGAAAAATATAGTCAGAGCGTTTATTCAAGTACCAGAAGACTGAGTCCCAAAACCAGAAAGTCAAAACCAACACAGTAGTTATGAAGTTGGCACATGTAGTTAAAGTAGTAAATACCAACATTCTCAAGCCTTCAAAACAGGACAGGCGACCTCAGGCAAAGGTCCTTCTCTCTTCACTCATGGCAACTGCTCAGCATCCACGCAGCCTTGTGCCCAGCAGCTCTGGCCCCTCCACAGTTCTCCTCCCTGGCAGTCCTCAGCAAGAGTCCTTAGCAGAGATTCTGACTGGCTCACAGAAAAAGGAGTTCATGCCACTGCTGCTGCTGCTGCCACAGCTACCACCACTGCTTCCAGTCCCCAGCATAGATGGTAGCTTGGTTCTTGGGTTCTCTTGCTCCACCCCTTCCTGCTACATCAGCAAGTTCAGGGGCATGGAAGATCTTTAAATCTCAGTATCATTACATAGATATACACACATATACACATATGTAAATATACTCTCAAACACATATATAACATACATATATGTATAAATATATATAATATATGTAATAAATATATATTATATAATATAAAATACACAAATATATATATATAACACCACATCTATGTTTTATAAAGGAAGGAAGGTAAGATCCAGAGTGAATAAACAAATTATCCACGGTCAATAGATAAAAAGTAGCAGAGCTTGTGTGTTTAGCAGATATATTTCCTAGCCTAAGAATAAGAAGAAAGCGTGACCTGGAAACAAGGCTCAATGTGCTGGCTATGATAAAGAGCAGACTTAGATATCACTCCTGAATAAAGCAAAAGGCAGGACCCAAAGCATAAAGCAAAGTCATTAGCAGGATAAGCAAACGAAACAAGGGAAAGCGGGAAGGAGCCAGGTCTAGTAGCATAGTCTGCTGAAGAGAATATTTGAGTTTAGTGAGTCCCTGCCATGGCGCCATCTTTTATTTCAGGGCATCATGCTGGCACAGCTGTATGCTTCATTGCAGCTCAGATACAAAAAAAGTAAGACACAATCTATATGATTAAACATTTCATTGTGGGGTAAATATAACAAATAATTTTTGAATGAAAAGTAGAGAGAAATCAAAAAGGGCTGAAGTGGTCAAGGAAGGCTTCTCAGAAGAGGTGGGCCTTGAAAGATTTGGCACAAATGATTTAAAAAATTTAGAGAAGATTATTCCAGTGGTGACCTTATGCAGGATGACCCGGAGGCTTAGAGAGCAGAAGTCAAGATGATGAACATTTATTAAACACCAACTATATGCCAGGTTCTACGCTGAGTGTTAGAAATACAAAGAAAGGCATGAAAACTAGTCCCTGCCTAAAGAACACACAATCCAATGGGTACCAACATGCAAATGACTATGTAAAAATCTCAGAAGAAAGGCTCTAAGATTAAGGAATATGTCAAGATTCGGGTAATATGGCTCTATGGTGGTAGCAGTAGAATGGAGAGAAAAGGATGGATATGATAGAGATAGTCTATGAATTCTATTCTATTCTAAGAATTAACAAAATTTTTTTGGTCAGACTAAATATGAAGACTGAAAGAGAAAAATGAGTTTTAAGAAATAATTTTAAGATTTGAGTCAGGGTTCCTGAAAAAAAAAAAGGTTTCCAAAGCAAATGATTACTTCCAAATTAAATATCCAGACTGAGATGCTGTTTTGCTAAGTTTTCTTCAAACCAGATATTCCTCGGGTCATCTATTCCTTCCCCTTTGCTGTCGTTTATCAGTAGATTTTCAGCTGCAGTCATCATGGGATCTGATGTATCCAATGGTACTACATTGCTATGCATTTTGACTGTCAAAGTGAGAGAATTCTAGAAAGAGAAAGAACTGCAGCTGAGAGAGCAGATGGAGGTGGGGTTTTCTTATTTGTTGTTTCCCCCTTGAAAGTTGGGATCAGAAAATTGAGAAGGAGCTACAGATGGGAGTTTCTCCCTTACACAACAGGATTTATGTCCAGATGCAAAACCATGGGGGGGGGTCAAGGGGGAGGGCACCCCTGTGGATCCATAGAATTCATCACTGGCCTTCTGTTCTCTAGTGTATTTCCCCCTAGAGGGTATCTCTGCCAAAAGCCAAAAGTAATTTTCATCTCCCAACCCTTCTTCAGTCAGGGACTTAGCATGCAATAAAGACTTCTGAGGGATTTCTGAATGCTCCATGGAATTTCTTTAATGGTAATAATAGCAGCATTTTTTAAACAAACATCATTTTAAAGGGTTCTTTGCTTGTTTTGATCTTTCTAAACAAAGTTTTAAAATGAGTAGTAGGGACCTGAGGCTTTTCTGACATGTTAACTCTGATTCAAATTCAAATTTTATATCCATGATAAAATTGGATTTATTGGATTTGGGAGGCAAAGGAGAAAATGGGGAAGAAGTCACATATCTCTCCAAGGTTTCAAGTGTAAGTTAGTAGGAAAATGTTGGTATTATTGACAGAGAAAAAAATATTGGGGATAGAACTCATTTTTGGAGGGGCAGGAGGATATTTGATTTTGAAAGTGTGTGTGTGTGTGTGTGTGTGTGTGTTTTAAATCTTTGAAACTATAGTCTTGGTCCTCTATTTCTGCCTGAAATCATTTACATTGATGATACCAAATAGCATCTTTCTGGTTCAGTAAATAAACCTGTACCAGATTCCTTTCACAGATCAGAACCATCTTTGTAATTAACTCTGTTATGCCTGAGAACTACTTACCATGCTGAATCAATAAAGCACACCCAATGATCCTATTTAACCACCTTTCATTTCATTCCCAGGAGGAAGTATGTTCTTGGCAGAAACTCCCTTAGGCATTTTTCATAGTCTTCATCTCTTCATAAAATATGAAGTTAGAGCAAGGGTATAATCTCCAGTGAATTAAATATGCAGTCCCAGCCAGGACTTACATAGAACCTTGGGAAATGTGTCTACTTTATAAGAGGGCTCAATTCCCCAGTGTGCAGGAAACAAAATGTTTACCTTATCTAGGAACTGACTCCTAAAATGAAATTCTGTAATGTTACTCTGGATGTAATATTGTACCCACATACCTACACATCTAGATATGTAGATCCAGACCCGTAATTTCATGAGTGGATATGAATTAAGTCTCTCTACAAATACAGACCAGCAACCATTCTTTAACTTTTAGTCTTTGAGAGTTTCTAGGAGCTCAACATGACTGAAAAATGATTGACATCCTTACGGAGGCAGTTAGGTGGCATAGTGGAGAGATGCAAAGTCTAGAGTCAGAAAGACTCATCTCTCTGAATTCTAATCTGGTCTTAAACTACCTGACTGTGAGCAACTCATTGAACCCCATTTGCCTCAGTTTCCTTATCTGTAAAATAGCTGAAGAAGGAAATGGTAAACCATTCCAGTGTCTTTGCCAAGAAAATCCCACAAGAGGTCACGGAGTTGAAAGCAACAAAAGTGTGAAGTTAATAGACTTCCCCAGAGTCACCTAACCAGTATGATTCAGAGGCAGGACTTCCTGTTCTTTACTGACTCTGAGGCTGCTTCTATCCCCTATGCAGCATTTCATCTCAATATATTATATATGTAATAAGAATTGGATCTGTGATTCCATTGACTGGGAATTCCCAGATGAGGAAACCAGTGCAGATCAATGCCCTCTCTCTAACTTATTCTTAGAGAGTGAGCTAGACTACTGAAAATTTAAATAACTTTCTCAAGGTGATAAAGCTCATGTGATACATACATACATATAAAACAAAAGATTTCTATTAAAAATAAAATTAATTATCAAAAAAGGAATCCATTTAATGTTTATTGAGAAAGAAGCTTAAGTAGACACCAAAAAGGACAACATAAAAGCACTATGAAAACTGGGCCTAGCACAGGAATTTGAAGAAATGAATACAGGGAAAGTGATAAGCTGACTTGTATGATTAAGGTGTTCCCGATGGGTGTTCATTTGTATCAATGTCCAGAGTTAGGAATACAAAAGTCAAATCCTCAATACTGAGCAATTAGTTCAGGTTATTTGGCTAAAGCTTGAAATATAATTCAGTAGAGGTGGAAGTGGAGTAGGGATGCAAAACTGCAGATTAAATCAGTAATGTGGCTCTTCAGGATAAGAAATAATAACTGCAGACTTTAAGCATATCATCAGCCTATCCAGAGCTAGAAGATTAAAGATCATTCATACTACCTCGTGATGGAATCATAGTCATGTTCTCAGAAGGTGGTAGAATCAGGCAAAGAAGTTCCAAACAATGATTTAGGACAAAGATAAAAACTAGAAGGTATGAATCTGGGTCTAAGAAAGAGGAGCCTAATTTAGAGGAAATGAAGATGGGTTCACATTTAGAAATATCATAGCAGACGTCAGAATGGGAAATTTTAGAATTAGGAACACAAATGGCCTGAAGAAGTGAACTTTAATACCAGCCCAGGACTTGCCAGGGGCTATAACATGATTCAGGCAGAGTATTATTTTTTAACTTTTTTTTATTTTTAGTTTAGATCATTCATTTCCATGAGATTTTGACTTACACATTTTTCACCATCTTTCCCCTCTCTACCACCCCCAAACAGTGATCCCACTGTATACTCCTTCCCCCAATCTGCTCTCTCCTATATCCTGCCCATCACATCTCTGACTTTCCAGTAGAGAAAGATGGATATCCCTGCCCCAGTACTGTATACCTTATTTCCCAGTTGCATGTAAATAATAATAATGATTTTATATATATATATATATATATATATATATATATATATATATTTAACATTTGATTTTAGAACTTTAAACTCTAGATTCTTTCCCTTCCTCCCTCTTCGCCCAACCCTGATGTAAAGACAAGCAATTCAATACATGCTGTACATGTGTAGTTATGCAGAACAGCTCCACAATGGACATATTATATAAGACTCACTATATTTCTCTCCTTCCTATTCCACCCCCCCACTTGTTCAGTACTCTACTTTGTCCATGTCCCTTTATAGAAGTGTGTGCTTCTAACAACCCTCCCATCCCAAGCTGCCCTCCCCTCCATCCTCCCCCCTCTCATGCCCTTCCCCCCTACTCTTCTGTAGGCCAAGTTACCCAATTAAGAGTGTATGTTATTCCTTCCCTAAACTGGCAGAGTATTTTGACTCAGGTGAATCTATCTGCAGTGATAATGATTCCAGTGGTGAGAGGCCAGAAGAAAGAGGAGGATCTTTATAAAGAGGAAGTTATTGCATAGTATTAAATAGGAGTCATGCCCAGGGTCTGGAAATATAGGTCATCTACCTGGAATCTGTAAGAAATGAGTGAATTGAGAGCATACGAATAGTAAGTAGTTAATTGTGGGAATTGAGTGAACCACACTTATTCAGTCTTGTGACTTAGTTTTGGAGCTAACTCAGTTCCCTTTCTATTCAGTTATGGATGTACTCCAACGTCCCTCCCATGAGAAAATTTTAATCAATTGTGGGAATTGGGAGAAAACCTTATTGCATTGTTTGAAACTAGCCCTGTGTGACTGGGAATCTGGACCACCTTTATCTGTAGCTTAGAGACCCTTAACTAAGAACCTAGGTTATACTGATGAGAAACTCAGTAACATCTGAAGAGTGATACAAGTGGTTTTTTTCACACTTGTCTATCTCAAGCAACCCAAATGTCTTATCTGAAAACTGGGACCATACTGATCAATTAGTTATTGTTTCCATGTTTCTTTGATTAAAGATGGACACATTGGAGGAGCAGAACACCTCTTTTTCTGATTTCAGGAAATTGTACCTGTTCATGCTCTCTTTCCCAACTTGGAAAGTCCTTAATCTTTCCTCCAATTAGAAATCAAATTAATTAATTTTGAATCATGGTTGGTTTCTTTTAATTCATTAGCCTCATTTAACTAATTGTTTTTAATGTATAAAAATCTGTCTCTCTTTTTATTTGGGATCCAGTGACAAATCTGGGAAATATTACTGCTCCCAATGTGTTGGGCAATTGACATGTATTGCTTAATAAATCAATATGCTTTGGAGCTCAAACCTTTGTTTCCTCAGTCATTTCATCTTTCAACTGCTACAGAAACAAAGGGCGAAGCAATCAATTCTGGAAACAGATGCAAAGGTATATTTCCCAAACTGACAAACCTAGCCCAGTTAATGTACTAAATAACATTTGGGGCTAACCCCAATCACCATGATCTCCTGTAGAAACTTCAGCTATGGATAGCTCCATTATTATTCTAGCATTTCCTTATTTGATAAATATACATAACCAACCGATGAAAAAGCACTTATTAAACATAGACTATGTGCCAGGCACAGTGCTGGGATTATTTTTTAAAAAATGAAACAGTCCTTATTTTCAATGACCTAACACACATACAAGCAACTGTGTTCTCCTGGCTAGACAACTTGATTTTGCTAGGCTGGCCTCTTGTTTTACAGCTAAGTGGCACAATGGATAGAACTCTGGTCAGGGAGACCCAGGTTAAAATCGGACCTCATATACTTACAAGTCATGTTATAAGAGTGTGTATGTGTGTGTATGTATGTATGTAATTTAACCTCTGTATGACTGAGTTTCCTCAACTGTAGAATGGGGAGAACAATATCACCTACATTCCAGGATTGTTGTGAGTTTAAAACTGCTATATAAATATTAGCTACTATTATTGTGTGACCTTTTTTGCTGCTGCTGGCCTCCCACATTCATCCTACTAGGCTGACTATTAACCTATTTAACAGCTGAGGCTTGACACCATCTCAATTGCAGCTATTACAATGCAATTTTGTAGAAGCATAGTTCATAGAGTAGATATAATACTTGGTTTGAAAGATATAGGTTCAAATCCTTGCTCTGTAACACATTATCTATGTGACCTTAGACATCTCATTTTGCTTTTTTGTTCTGTAGCATTTCGGAGATTAAAATATCCTTAAGGTTCCCTTCTGGTCCTATGCTCCTATGATCATATGACTTAGAAAAATCTCTTCCTACTTATTTCAGAATAATTAAGACTAACAAACCCTTTCTGGATTCTCTTTTTCTCTTATCTCCCTTTTTATAGCATAGATTTTTATTAGTTTTATTTTGAGGAAATATTGGTTCAACACCTAGAAAACAGAGTAGCTCTTATAGAGCACCCAAGTCCCTAAGGTATTGGCTCTGGGTTTTTATATACCTTGAAGACTTGAAGAATTCAATGAAAACCCTATGAATGCCTTTAAAACCTAAATATAATATCAAAAATTAATTTGTTCTATATGATGTATTCTACTTCCTGGGAAACTTTAACCATTTTCTTTAATGCTGAGAAATAACAGCTGGAAATATACTACTTGTAATATTTGGTTAAAGTAATATAATGCTAGAAATATGCCCAGCTAGTGCTTCCAAGCTTTGAAATGAACTGGACCCATGCCAGTACATTTCTGCAACTGGCAAGTTGCCTATGGCCCCAGGGCAGTGCAGCAGAGCTGTAGGCATGATAAAACAGTTACCTGGGGAGAAGAGAATTTCTAGCTCTTTGCTTCTTCCCTGGGTAAAAGAAACTTTTGACCTTTAAGTGAGAACTGGAGTAAGGCAAAAGGCTCTATGGAGTAGAAAGATGGGGCACCAAAGGAATGTAATGAGCAAGGGAATTAGTGAGGAGAATAATATGAAAAATTATAAACTCCAAAAGGAGTACTAAGTGGAATAAAAAGTTAGGTATGACAGAGCTCTCTGTAAAGAAGAGAAAAAAAAAGAAGAAAAGTTTACTGAGAACTGCTCCCCAAAATGAGTTCAGAGAAAATCATAGGAAAGTGAAATTAGAAAAAAATTGTAGAGTCCAAGTCCCTTTTTTCATATTTTAAATAATCCCAAATATCCAGTTTTCCTTCCTTCCTTCCTTCCTTCTTTCCTTCCTTCCTTCCTTCCTTCCTTCCTTCCTCCCTTCCTTCCTTCCTTCCTTCATTCCTTCCTTCCTTTCTTCCTTCCTTCCTTTCCTCTTTTTTCTCTTTCCTTTTATTTTGCATGCTGGACAGTAATAATTTGAAATCATAATTATCCTGAAACACAGAAAGATTCTGAAGAGTCGTCAGAATCACTGAAGAAAGATTAATTAATCAACCAATAAGCATTTATTAAATGCTTGCCATAATAAAGCGTTGTCCTAAAAGCTAGATATATTGGTGCTGCTAGGTGGCATAGTGAGAACAGAGCACCTACCCTGGAGTCAGGAGGACCTGAGTTCAAATGTGTCCTCAGACACATGCCATTTACTAGCTGTGTGACTTAGAGCAAGTCATTTAACCCAAATTGCCTTGCCTTACCTTCCCTCAAAAAAAAAAAAACCTGGATCTACAAAGAAGAAGTAATTAGTCCCTGCCCTCAAGGAGCTTCTAATGGGGAGGATAAACTATACATAAGTACATAGAAGAAATGTGAGATAGATGCTATTATCTTTCCCATTTTACAGATGAGGAAACTGATGGCAAGAGGTTAAATGACTTGCTCAGGATGGCAAAGCCAGTAAATGTCTAAGGAACAATTTGAATTTCGATCTTAATGACTCCAAATTCAGTGCCCTATCTGTTATGTTAACCTGCCTCCCGATTTAAGAAACTTGATTTTAAGTTCACAATTTAAAAAGAAAAAAAAATGTAAATCAGTAAGCAACCTAATAAGTACAAAGCTTAACAGAGCTGTAAAAGGTGAAGAGCAGCATAATGGGTAGAAGGCTAACTTTGCAGTGAGAATGGCTCAGATCAAATTCTCTCTCTAGGACATAACACTGTGTAGTCATAGATAAAATACATGTCCTCTTGGTGCCACCAGGCAGCTCCCAACTACTGTAAGTTTCTAAGTTCAAATAGATGGGTAGATTTTCTCCACTGGGTGCTCCAAAGTTGATATAATCACAGTAACATACTAACCTTCCCCACCCCCCCATCTATACAGATATATTAAATAAGTGGGAGGGTGAGGGGAGCAGAAGGCAGGAAAAAGAGGAGAAGAGAAGGAAGGGGGGGAAGGAGAGATACAGAGAGAGAGAGAAAGAGAAAGAGAGGAAATACGGGCACATGCATTTAAAAAAAAACTTCACAGTTACAAAATGGAAGGGACAATGTTAAATAAAAAGCATTTTATCAAAAAAAATCTAGAAGGATGTAGTAGATTGCCAGACCAACAGTGAATTAAAAGTGGAATATGGCAACCAGAAAAAAAAAAGCTAATTAAATTTTAGCCTGCCTTAAGAGAAGCACATAATCCCTTGGGTAACAGAATAGCACTCAGGCTCTCCATCTGTTATTTCTTGCTTCTTTTATTTTTCTTTGAAACAACAAGCATTTCTATTAAGAGTCTACTAAGTATGAGATACTTTGTACATGAAAATGTTCTTAGAACTGGGGTTACAAAGACAGAATAAAATAGCCCCTTTCCTCAAAGAATTTATATTCTCTTAAAGGAAAGTAATTATGTGTCCATATAAGAGGCTCATAATAAGCCCAAAGTAGAGGAAAGATCATTTTCAGTTGGAGTGGGGCAGAGGCATGGAATTCAGGGAGGGGATGAGGAAGGTATAAAATAGGAGGTGTCATGAGTGATGTTTTGAAGGAATTTAAGACATAGGTTTGATAAGAGAGCTCATTCAAGGAATGGGAGCTAACTTGTGCAAAGGCCAGAGATTGGATGTCATATGTGAGAAACAAGGGAGGCAGTTTGGATCATAGAGTACGTATAAGAGAGCAATGTATAAGTCTGGAGAAAACAGACTGGATTGTGAAGGCTTTCATGGCCCAATGAGGGAACCTTTATTTGATCATAGAAGCAAGAGTGAATCACTACAGTTTCTTGACCAGGTGAGTGACATGGTCAGAATGAGTGACTTGTTAACATGATTTTGGTAACTATATGGAAGGTGGATTGGAAAGGGAAGAAACTAGAATGGGAAAACAATTAGGAGGCTATTACAATACTTCTGGTTAGGAGTGATAAAGGCCTGAAATAGAGTGGCAGCAGGCATAATCTATTCCAGACAGGTACAAGCAGCCTGAGATTGTGCTCTTCTGATTTATCTTTTGGGAACCTACATTCTCCCCAAAACTATGATTAGGATGTTTTAGGAAATTAAAAGGATGGTGTCAGGGCTATACTGGAGCCACTTCCTCATGAGTTTGCTTCTTAAAATTTCAGTGTGTACATTTGCAACTTTGAGACTTACAAATGCTACAAATCAAGGTTTGATTTTTTTTCTCATTAGTGAGCCATAAAATTAACAAAGCAAATGCTAGTAATAAAGATTATGGTTAAAAAAAAGTATGCCATAGGTACAATTTTTCCCTCTGGAGAGATGGTTCTTAAATATTTACCAACACATCCCTGCACAGAACAATGTATTTTGCTAAATAATAAAATTCAAAGAAATTGAGTCCTATCTCCAACTACATAATTCTCTAAGTCAAAAACAAATTGGAAATTGAAGAAAGTGATTAGCCTTTAATAGAAACCTGTTTCTGTTCTATACCTAATGTTCTCCAGAATGAGAAACCTATGGCTACAGATTTAAAATGGCATGATGCATATAATATCTATTCTCAGCTATGAAATCAAAATATTCATTCGATTGTGATTTTCATGGTCTTGAAGCAATCAGAGGAATAACCTTCAAGAAAGATAATGAGTTACTTTCATTGCAGGATGTGCCCCTAAAAGAGTAACTCAGACTTGATACAACTTCATGTTTCATTGTCACAACATCATATGGCTTTTAGGGGACATTATCATAAGAATCACCAATTTTAAGAGAGAATTCTGGGAAGATGGCAAAGTAGGTCAGAAAATTCCAGGCTCCTCAAATTTCTCCCACTATATATAGACAGAACATAACCTCAGAGTGAACATACAGTGGCAGAAATGAATAAAAGTCAGGATAAAGGAGTTATCCTCTTAAGACAACTTGAGAGGATCTTAGGACAGATCCTACTTCCAGGGGCAGAGATTCTACCTGAGTGAAGAGCAAACACCTCCTGGTAGACTCTGCTGAAAGAACAAACAAAAAGCCCTGAGGACAACTGGGTCAGGCGTCAGGAACTTCCACTTTACAGACAGTGTACGGGTCAGACAGCTGGCAGGGGAAGACTGAAGGACTCTCCACAATCATGAGACTGCAGGCCTAATGTGCTGACTAGACACAATCTCCAGGCTGTGGCTGGAGCAAGTACACCTTCAGTGAGCGAAGTAGCAGAGTTGTGGTGACCCTGCTGTCTGTGGGCACCTGTAGGAGTGCCAGTCCCTGGATTTGGTTCCAGGCCAGAGGAGGGAGCTAAAGTTTGTAGTCACAGGAGAGATCTCAGGACCAAGAAGGTTTATGGGACAGCGTGGTTGGGGAAACTAGCTATGGCTTGGGTGTGGAAAGATGTACCTAAGATTACTGCCCCTTCCCCCAACCCAGAGCTCAGAAAATGAAAGTACAAAGGACCTAAGGCCTGGAGCACCATTCCCCATACCACCTTTCTAGAGTCGATTACAATAGTAAGCATCTTAGAATAAAATGAAACAATATAATAACATGTAAGCAAAGGAGAAAGAAACTGACCATAGACAGCTACTACTGGGATAGAGAAGATCTATATTTATATTCAGAGGAAGATAATTAAGTTAAAAAAATCTACTTCTAACTCAAAGAGAAATTCCAAATGGTCACAAGCCCAAAAAGAGTAACTAGAGGAACTTCAAAAGGGCTTCAAAAATCAAATAAGAGAGACTGAGGAAAAATTAGGGGAAAAAAGAGCAATCAAAGAAAATTATGATAAGAAATCCAATCAATTGGAAAAGAGATCCACAACTTAAGGAAGCAAATAACTCCACAAAATCTAGAATTGGGAAAGGGGAAGATAATGACATAAGATATCAAGAAATAACAAAAACAAAATCAAAAGAATTAAAAATAAAAGAAAAGAATGCAAAACATCTTATTAGAAAAACATGTGATGTGAAGAAAAGATCAAGAAGAGACAGTATAATACTTGCTGGACTACTCGAAAATAAAAATGAAAAAAAGAGTCTTGATATAATATTATAAGAAATTATTAAGGAAAAGTGTCCAAAAATTTTAGGACAAGAAATTAAAAAAAAAATAAAAACCACCAATCAGCACCTGAATGAGATCCCATGATGAAAACTTACAGGGATATCATAGTCAAGTTTCAGAACTCCAAGGTTAAGGAGAAAATACTGCAAGAAACAAGTAAAAAACAAATTAAATACTGTGGAGCTACAATCAGGATTGCACAAGACATAGCAGTTTCTACATGAAAAGACAGTATATATTATTTTTTTTTTTTGCTTTTTGGAGGGCAGTTGGGGTTAAGTGACTTGCCCAAGGTCACACGGCTAGTTTTTTTTTGTGTTAAGTGTCTGAGGCCGGATTTGAACTCAGGTACTCCTGACTCTAGGGCCGGTGCTCTATTCACTGTGCCACCTAGCCGCCCCAAAGACTGTATATCTTGAAACATTATATCTTGAAGGGCAAAAGAAGTGAAGTTGTGATAAAAAAAAATAACCTACCCACAAAATTAAGCATAATCCTGAATTTTAAAAAATGGATTTTCAATGAACTGGAAGACATTCAGATATTTGTAACAAAAAGACTAGAACTCAATGGAAAAGTTGGCATAAAAGATTCAGGAGAAACATAAGGTAAACATAAAAGATCAATAATAAGGGACTCAATGAGCTCAAAGTGGTTATTTCTAATATGTAAAAATGTTGTCAATTATCCTAAGACTGCCACCACTTGGGTAGTTTGAAAGAAAGACTTTGAGCTAAGAAAGATGGGTTGATTAAAAACAATAAAATTGGGTGGGTAGAGGTTAGAAATGGAGCAATCATCTCACACAAATGAGGAGTGGAAAAAAAGAACTCACGTAAAAGAAGCAAATGGTGGGGGTGGAGAGGTAGTAGTCCTGGAATCTTACTTTCATTGGAAATGGGTTAAAGAGAAACTACACACATGCACACATACATGCACGTCTAGAAGGATACAAATGTCTTCTAAATTTATAAAGAAATAAGAAAGCAAGGGGATAAGATATGAGACAGATTTTTAGAAGGTTATAAAAATCAAGAATTATGGGTGAGAAGAAAAGGGAGGTGTTCTTACAGGGGTAGGTAGAATAAGAAAAGGAAGGCAAGGTACTGGTGAGAAGTAAATGAGACATATAAGGAAGATAGGGTGAACAGGGCAATAAGGATATTGAGGAAAAATAGGATGGAGGGATATATACAACTTGTAATTATAACTTTGAATGTAAATGGAATTAATTTGCCCATAAAATGGAAATAGATAGCAAAATGGATTAAAGATCAGAATCTGGTGGTATATCTTACACAAGAAACAATTTAAAATGAGAGATACACACAGAGTTAAAATGAAGGTCCAGAATAGAATTCATTATGCTCTGGCTAATATATTAAAACAAAATAACAGTTGTAGCAGTCATGATATCAGAAAAAGTTAAAGCTAACATAGATTTAATTTAAAAAGATAAACAGGGAAACTACAATGTGTGTCACCAAAATTATTTTTAGAAATGCTAGCAATAACAATAAGAGAAATAAAAGAAATGAAGTAATCACAATGGGAAGTGAGGTAAATAAAACACCTCTTTTTGAAGACAATAAAATGATACATTTGGAAGATCATATCCAACTAAAATTAGTTGGAACAATTAATAATCTTAGAAAATTAATAGGATGCAAAATAAACCCATATAAATGACCAGCATTTTTATTTATCATCAACAAGTCCCTGCAAGAAGAGATGGCAAGAGATACACAACTTAAAGTAACTACAGACAGTATAAAATAACTGAGAGTTTACCTGCCAAAATAGAACCAGAAACTACATAAACATAATTATAAAATACTCTTTATACAAATAAAATCATATTTAAATAATTGGAGAAAGATTAATTTTTTCATGGGTAGGCAAAACCAAAATAATAAAAGTGACAGTCTAACATAATTTATCTATTCAATGCCATTCCAATTAATTTACTAAAAAAAAAATTACTGAGTTAGAAAAAATAATAACATTTATTTGGAAAAAAACAATAGGTCAAGTATTTTGAAGAAATTAATGGAAAAAATGGAACAGAAGGCAGTTTGGCAGTACAAGATGCCAAACTATATTATAAGGCAGTAAATGTCTAGACTATCTGACACTGGCTAAGAAATAGGATGGTAGATGAGTGGAACAGAGTAGACATACAACACACGGTTGTAACTGGGTCTGATAGAGGTAATGGTTTTAGTTTGGGGGATAAGAATTCATTATTGGTAAAAATTGTTGGAAAGTTTGGCAGAAATTGGGCATTGACCAATAATTTAAACTAAGTACCAAGATAATGTGAAAATGGATACATGACCTAGATATAAAGAGATATGTCATAAGAAAATTAGAAGATGGAACATGTTATTTATAAAACTCATGCATAGGAGATAAATCCATTAATAAACAAGAGATAGAGAGCATTGTGAGGTATAAAAATGGACAATTTTGATTATATTAAATTAAAAATTTCTTGTATAAATAAAACCAGTTTAGCCGGGATTAGAAGGAAAACAGAAAATTGGGGAGAGTGGAGGTGGAAATTTGCATAGACAGTCTCTTAGATAAAGGTCTCATTTCTCAAATATATAAAGACTTTGTCAAATTTATAAAAATATAAATTTATAAGAATATAAATATAAATTATAAGAAAATAAATTGTCAGGACAGGTATTTGCAATGAAGAAATCAAAGCTATATATAATTATATTAAAATGCTCTAAATCATTATTGATGAAATACAAGTTAATACAACTTTGTGATATCATCTTATACCTATCAGATGAGTTAAAATGATAGGTGCTCTTCAATTTGGGAATGACTAACCAAGTTGTGATATTTTATTGTGATGGAATACCACTGTGCTTGAAGAAATGATGAACTGTTTGAGTTTAGAAAAACATGGAAAGATTTGAACTTCTGAAGGAAGATGCTATCCACCTCTAGAGAAAGAAGTCATAATCACAAATATTTACAAAATGTTTTTACCTATATGTATATGTATATGTACATATGTATGTATGTAGGCACTGATATGCATGTATTTGTGTTTAATTGTAATCTTCTCTAAAGCAGGTTGTTGAGGGAATGAGAAAAAATGTGAAGTGGAAAAATAGAAGAAAATGTTGAAGGAAACACAAAAAAGTTGGATAGCTTTGAAAACAATGTGTAGTATTTATTACATAGTTTTTCCAAAAAAAAATAGGTAGTAAACAGTCTGAAATGGAATTTTATATTGAATCTTCTGTGTTCTGCTGTGTATGTGAAAATGTTTTTCCCCTTATTTTTTATTTACGTTTAAAATAAATAAATAAATAAAATAAAAAGAACCCCCAATTTTGGGGTAAAAGTTATTTCTGTCTCCCTAATTCCAAAGGCTAAGGCAGGCACTTAAGAGGACTGGACAGGCTTAAATGGAACTTAAATGGAACCTTAATGGGGCTAAATTTTTAGGGTGCTTGTTCTAAACATCCACTTACAGACTGGCACTGTGGAGTTACCTTGTCACAAACTAGGCTTCCATCAATTGGATTGCCATTCTCATCTCTAAGTTTTTATTAGGCTGTAGAGGCACAAATTCTTCTTGGAGGGGGAAGAACCTTGATGGATTATATCAGAAAGAAATGACCACTTTACTTACAAAAAAAAACACCCAATAATTCACAACTGTAGCCTTAGCTTTCCCAACTTAGACAACAAAGCTATCTCAGATTCTTTCACAATGAAGATTTTTACCTTAAGGCTTTTTAATAATCTGGCTGCTCCGTTGAAGACATCTCAGATTCAACTCTCCCTTTCCCAACAAAATAAAACCAAATCTAGAAAAGAGTGTTAAGAACTCATGATATTAGAAGAGGAAATGCCACAGGCAATAAAAGCCACATAGCAGTTGTATTTGGAATGAAATAGGAGATATATAGTTTCCCTTCCAAATGGCTATCCTCAATAATACTCTGCTTTCTGAGACTTAGAAAGTTAAAATAAAAACTATGGCACATCATATTTTAAAGGATTGAGCCTGGGTTCTTCATAGAGGAAACAGGATACCCAGGAGCACCTGTAATCTTCAAAATTATTTACATGATTACTTTTTCCACTGCTGAGTAGCCTGCATATTAAGTCCCTTCTCCGAGAATACCAGGAGGCCCTTGATGCCAACCACAAGCATTTTTTGTTATAAACTGCTCTTGATATTCTTGTGTTAGTATTGGACTTCATAATCTTAGCTACATTGTTGCTAAAATAAGTTGCTCTTTTTTTCCTACCAGACTTGCCAAACCCGCTGTTGGAATGCATTTGTGTTAGCCTTTTACTAACGGAATTCCTGTAACATTCACAATGACCTAATTGAGGATCTTGGCCTCAAAAAATGACACGTTTATGAAAAACTAGGAAAGGGTTTACAGGCAGTGCTTAGAAGGAAGGATTGTTCTGACCCTGTTCCCTTTCAGTCCTACACCTTCTCTTTAAAGAAAAAAATAAAGTGTGGAAGATGAATTTGTTTTCACACCCTATTCCTCAGCTGTCTATAAAAAAACTGACCACAATTCAAAAGATTCAAGCAAAAGCAATTCAAAGAGTGAAATAGCAATAGTTTTCATATAGCAAGTGCTTATCTTCCTATTTATATTTATATGAATTCTAACCTGCATTACACTCATATTAATCTGGGTCATAATATGGTGGAGTGAAATGAGTATTGATCTTTGAGTTGTAACACCAGAGCACTGCAACTTCTGTAGTTTATAATATTTTAAAGAACTGAAGCATGACCCTGCACAGACTGGACAACAGCCCCTGTGCTCCTCTTATTCATTTACATAACTACTTTTCCCACTGATGATCAGTCCCCATATAAAATTCTACCTCTATGTAATTATGTGTATAATCTAGGACAAATCATGCAGTATCTAATACTGTTAGCTTCCTCATCTGTCTCATGAGAGGCTTGGACTAATGTTCTCTTCAATTGGAGACCTATGGTCCTAAGTTCTGCTATTGCTTAAAGATGCTTAAGGGAACCAATAAATTAAAGACATGGGAAAAGTAGAAACTAAAAAATGGCATTAAATTGCCATTAGTGTTTCAGGTAATATATAATCATAGGCAGAACAAAAATAAGCAGGTGTGACTTCTAGAGTAGGTACCACAAATCTTTCCCTGTGGTAAACAAGAAGGAAGGTACTTTCAGATCTAGTCTTGGAAATAAATTCAGTCAGGTAAGGGAAAACTGAGAGAGACCTCAGATATGAGTGGCAAGGAAGGCCCCTTTGGAGGACACACACCAAGAATATTATTCTGTAAGGAGGAGAAGGAGAGGAGACAGAAGACAGGTCATCCAACTGCCTATAAGTTAATTGCTGAAGAGGGCCCCTGAAGGGAAGATAGAGAGTGGGGCTGGGTAGACCATGGCTGGAGATAATTCCTGCTGTGAGGAATTATCTGGATCTTTTCTTATTTTAACTCATCTTGATAAGTGGAGGTTAAGAAAGGCAGTCTGGTCTAGTGTGTAGATTATTGATCTATATGTCAGGAAAATTTCCATGTAAACCCTACCATTGACATATAGTGGCTGCACGGATTAATTAACCTTTCCATGGCATAGGGAAATCTTTAAGATTACAAACTGAGGAAGAGTTGTTGATCAGTCCTGATTCCAAAAACCAACCAAAGAAACAACAACAACCTAGGTATAATATTAACAGTTTCTACCTGATAAGAGTAATTGTCACGACCTTCAACTTTTGGATCCTTTGGACAAAGTTTTCCATTGCCCTACCTTAGCTGAGACTCTAATGGACTGTATTTCAAGAACTAAGATTCTTATTCTGGCTAAGAAATGCTCCGTTAAATCAAAAATTCATCAACAGGGTGATAAATTTTGTCCAAAATAAAGACCTTAAAGCAAAACAATTGAGCCTGATAGGTTGGTATAGTGGGTTGCAAAACTTGTCTATCAAAGCTTGAGTCCCAAGTATAGGGAATGCATGAATAAACTATTTCCAACGGGACTCGTTAAAATATAACATCTTTATCAGTAACTGGACAACTCTGTTTCCCACCTATTAAATGAGCAACTCCTTCCCAACAGGCCACAAAGACAGAAGTATCAGAAATCAACTACTCAGCAAGCATTATCTAAGGTGTAAGACGAGTCAAACATGTTCACAGGTGCATCTGTTTTTCTTTGATACTCCGAGCACGCGAAATGAAAAAAGAAGGAGCACTTTATGCACCTTGACACGACTCTTTCCTCTTGTACCATTTCAGCTTACCTGCACAGGTCTCCCCATCGTAGGTCTCACACACCCATTCATGGCACTCGCAAAGAGGCCCCAGGTACATGCCGGGCTCGGTCACATGACAGATGCAGACTCCACAGTCACAGCGGCCTCGGCCATTGCATAGCTGACTCCCTGGTGGTTGACCCGGTGCTCGGCACCTGCGTTCTGCCTCGGCCCGGGACAACCTACAGGTAGCACCTGGCCCGCTCCTGCATAGACAAAAAACACCACCTGTGTATTAGGGCAGAGAATATTAATTACCCACATCTTTATTTCCCCTCCCTCCTCTTCCCTGTCTTCCCGTCTCCCGTCCCTCCACCCTGTCTGCTTCCAACACAAATACACTTAATGTAATGACCTGCAATGAGGACTTAGGGAAATCTTTGAAAAGTCACATAACCTGGAACTCTCATCTCCCCGTATGGAGCCAGAAGCCATAAGAGGCTTTAATTATTTTTCTTGCTACATCTGTTACACTAATTTACATTGCCCAGGCTCAGGCCACCCCCCAGAGTGCCCATCACTTTCCTTGGAGTATGTGGAGAGCAGCAGTGCCTGGTTGCCAAGGGCCACATCCACTATCCCCCAGGATGCAATAGTTTCTCAGAATGTCAGCCCAGTGGCCTGGAGTTCATGGATTTGCCTGGTTTCCTAGTGGGCTAAGGTAGCCTGGATCTGTCTAGCAGCCCTTGAATAGCCTAGGAAGGCCAGGACAGGAGCTGAAAGTGGAGAAATGTGTTTGCCTCTGGACTTTTTTTTGTCTCTGAATCATACACGCATGTTTAAGTTTGAATAAATTAATCCTGTGTGACGTGATTTTTAAAATTCCCTTGAAAGCTTTTCAATTACTCTTTGAAAACCAATGAAAAATTATATATAAGTTTTATTTGTGGTGCAGAGAATGAATAGATTTAAAGTGACAAAGGTATTGATAGTTATAGATGTTTACTTAATATGCATTTTAAAAACAAATTTAGCTAAAAGATAGTATAAATGTATTTAAAAACATAAATAACAAGAATTTTGCATTTTTGAAATACATATCATAGATGCCTTTTGCAATGTAATATATATTCACTGTGGAAATCTCTTTATATTATCATTAGAGGAAATTTCATTATAGACTTGGACTTATCCTAGTAAGCTTGTCATAGGATATATCTGAACCTATTTTTTCAAAAATGAGTCCTCTAATAATGAGGGTTTTACTAAATAAATATTTCTCTGTATACTTGTATGCAGGGAAAGCAAATACTTATACACATGTATTTGTACAGAGAGGAAAAGCAATCTAGGAGTTATGAAACACATTAAAGTGGATTTAGAGAGAGAAATGAGAATAAAATGAAAGTGACTTTTCCTACTTTCAATTTAGGAACTCATATAATTGGGATAACTTATAAGGTACAATTGGGACCTGCCACATCAAGCAACTGTCAACCATAGATGTCTTTTACGATAACAATGACAACTTACCTCAGAGATGGTGAGAAACCTTGGGAAACAGCTGATGATGCAGTGAAGAAAAGGGATGAAGCCAGCAGTAAGAACTTGCTGAGACCCTGTGTGTGCATGATGAAATATCCCAAGTTGTGAGGATCAGGTCTGTCCTTCTGCAAAGTAGGGGTAGCACAGGAGAAGGCTCCAGCAGCCAGGCAGGCAAACAGACAGATAGAAGAACAGATAGATAGCCAGACACCTTGGTTTGAAAATGCCAGAGCTGGCCAAAATGGACTTGAAGCTCTTCTCCGTGCTGCAAGTGCCTTTGATTAGCTGCCTGGAAGGATTTGGGCAGCAGCCGTACTCCTCTGGGCGGGATGTTGGTGCCAAACCCTAAAGTTTACAGTCTAGGCAGGGAAGTAATTAGAAACAGTTGTATAAGCAGATGGTTTATTTTGACATAAAAAGTGTCCTGTTCACAGATTTGAGAAAACTATCTAGTTCTTCAAGTACAGGCACCATAAATATTTGAACAGAGAATATTTGGACTAGTTTATATGAATGATTTTGTTAGGCGATCTATGAGATGTGATGGGGTTTGGGAGGGGGGAAGCCCACAATGATCAGAAAACATTAGTGGTAACAGCAGCCTGATGGTTTTCAGGAAGTGCCCTCTGTCATTTGGATGATGAGTGGGAGACCTTAAATTGTCAAGCTTTTTTTTTTCTTGTAGAAAACTCAGTCTTGTTTCCTCAGTTTTAAATTATACTTCTTCCTTTCCTTGATTGTTTTTCTCAAAAATGTGGTCTGGGGTTTTCTATTTTCCCATCCACTGGGATGTCACAGAACAGTAACCCCTGAGTGTGACAGTTGAAAACATAGATGAGTGAAGCCTTCCCTCCCCCACCTCTCTGTGGAATTCGCTCTTCAGCTGGCTTTTCAGGGGATTGGAACAGCAACGTTTTGCCCCCAGAGGTATGACTGGGATGAAGCAGGGTAAAATGAAGGAATTTCTACTTACTATAATTTTATCTGTAAACTCCTGGCTCACTTTTGCTTCCCCAGGCAGTTATAGCAGATGAACCCTTCAAGAATATAGCTGGGCCCTTGCTTTAGCTCCTTTCCAGATTATACTTTGTTATTCAGCCTAATATTCACTTTAAAGAGCCCATAAAGTAAGCAGCTTTTCAGAATACAGGCAGGGAAGAATCAGTCCTATAATCTTACTGCAATTTGTTATTAACTGTCTTGATAATTTTGATATATGATCCTTTTGATGAAGGAAAACAAACCCTTGTGTCCCCTTCTGAAGATTAAAGCTTTCTAAAGTCATTTTAATCTCCAGTATTTTCACAGACTATGGTATTCCATAAAAAAGTACAGCTGTGAAATAAATATATATCTGTTAGAAAATATTTAAATTCTCAGATCATTTTGTTTCTGTGACTCACAGATAAAACATTTCCAGTAAGTTAAAATAGTTGTATTATAGCTGACACTGTGATTCAGTAGAATATCTCTTGTCCTCAGGATCTCTGTCAAAATACCATGAATAACTTAAAATGTACTGTGATTAGCAGACAGTCTGGTGCTTTTTGCTTTTCTGGAAACAACTCACATATCTGTGATTTGTAGAAGATTTTAAAAGCAGTAACCACCTACTACCATTTCAAGGGCTAACTTATTATTTGACTATGGGGCTGGTAGGGATGTGGATGCAGGGCATATAAAAAGTGAAAAAAAAAACCAAACTACAAAAGACAGATAGAATCATTCATACTTAGTGTTCTAAAGAACTTTAAGTGCAATAATTCAACCTCTATAAGAAGTGTGAATCTTCCCCAAAGCAACACATATAATGACAATCTAGTCTCTGCTTTACTACCTCCAAGGACAGAAGACTCACTACCTCACAGGAAAATCTATTCAATTGTTTGACAACTACATTTTTTTTTACTTCCTCCTATAAAATTGACCGACTGGAAACATTTCAGGTAGTCCTAGTTCCATCCTCAGGAGCTTCATAGAATAAGTAGAACTACTTAACTATTTGAAAGCAATGATCATGAAATCCTTTTGAGTGCACTTATCTTTCTAATCATACTCCTTTTAGCTTGTCAATGACCCTCTCAAAAGATGGTGCTGGAAGTGAATCAAATACTTCAGACATGATCTAGATTATTACAAAGAAATATAACAGCAAAACAATGAATCTTGTCTAATGATTCATTTTTTTGTCATCCTTTGAACATTAACAAAACCTAGACTACTAGCTAGCTTTGCTTCTGATCTGTTTTGAGCCAAATGAGGACACATATGTGAAAGAGCTTTGAAAACTATAAAGCATTGTTCTAATGTGATCTACCTTCTCCCTCACTCCCAGATGCCATTTTGGCAAGGACTGGACAAGTGAGTTCAAACTGGGAAAGTCATGACGTTCTTTCAATAGAACACATTGTGCTCTGGATGGACCCTCAGTGTCAGACCTGGCCTCAAACACATTTTTCTAATCTGGAGAAATTCAAGTAAGTTATGGTGATGAGCAATTGCTTTGAATTCACTTTGACATAGGTCTGAGATATCATTGGGTCCAAATTCAATATTAGGTGGCTAAAGTGACCATATCCCTTGACTTACAGATGTCACTGGTGGGTCTCTACCCCCAAAGAGATCAAAGACTAAAATACAGATCCCATATATGCCACATTATAAACAGCAGCAATTTTGTGGTAGAAAACACTCTGAAAACAAAGTGAAATTTCTTTAATTGGGGGATGGCAGGTGATATATGAATGGAAATGAACATTATTACATTATAAGATAGGAAGGATATGAGGAATGTAGGGAAAAATGGAAAGATTATGTTTTAAAGATAATAACACTAAAAGAGTCAAAATCAAATTTTAAATGATTAATCTCCATCCTGAAAAGATGATACCACTCTTCTTTGCTTGGAAAAATGCAGAACTATGGATGAACAGCATTACATATGTTGCTAGGTCTATGGATTTGCTTAACTGGATTGTTTGTTTCTGGAAATGACACGTTAATTGACTTTTCTACTAGTTTAAAAAGGCCAAGGTCTCCTATTGCATGCTTGGGCCATCTCTAGTCATCCTGATCTATATCTCACCACTGGACCCAGATGACTGGAGGAGAAAGTGAGCTGGTGACTGTCCACAGACCTCCCTCAATGTACTCCAATTAGTTTCCAAGTCATGGCATCTTCTTTCTGATGTCATGGTCCTCTTGTATAATGAAGAACAAACAACAATTTGTGAGTAGTACAAGCTGTACAATGGGGACCCAACTGCCCAGTTTCAGTTGGGCAACAACTCTCCTCTCCTTGGGGTGTCATACCCTTACTTGATTTTTATGACTGAAGTCTAAATTGATATCTTGGGGTTTATTGGCTAGATTTCTTTCTTAAAGACCCTGTGTGAAACCCAATTCATTGACTGGCCAACAATAGGCTCCTGCTCAAGTACCATTTAATGGTCAGTATTTTGGACCCTGATGACTCAAAGTTAATATAAATAGTAAATATTTCTCTTTTGGCCAGAAACAACTTTGAGTGTCTCCCCTTCCCAGGTTTCCCACCATATCCTGGGTCATTTCTAGTTGTCCTGATCTGTATCTGGTCATTGGACCCAGATAGCTCTGGAGGAGAATTTGAGGCTGGTGACTTAGCACAGCCCTCCCTCACTTAAATCCAATTAACTTGAAGGTCATGGTATCATCTTCCAGAGGTTATGGTCTTCTTTGAGAATGAAGGAAAAACACAACTACAATGGTGTCCCAGTCCCTGTGACTCCCCAGATCAAAACACCCTTTCCTGACCACCA
>CM053600.1:87560611-87586240 GCA_028646575.1 Pseudocheirus occidentalis
TAGTTGTAAGAGAAGGAAACATTTAACATGAAAATCAAGATGTCTAAGCCAGATCCAGTAAATCAAGAGTTGTGATGACCTGGGATAAAATAAGAAGGCAACCTATTCTCAGCTTAATAGAAACCCAACTGGGCAGTCTTTAACCAGAAAGTACTTTCTAATTTCTTAAACAAAATAGATCCACCAAAAGCTTTCAGGAAGGCTCAATATTCCCAGGCAGCAATAAAAAAGAAGTTTACATTTCCAAGAAAAAGAACTTAGCTGAGCTAGAGTTGTGGAATATTAAAGCATTTGGTTAACATCTTTTCCAGACACAAATGCAAGAGAGAAGGTATTTCTCCCCCTGACAAAGAAAGAGTACCCAAAGCAAGCAGGAATGATTGAGATAGGAAGGATTTTTTTTTTCCTCAAAAAACAGACTTAGTTAAATTCCAGGTAATATGTAAAAGTTGTTTAAATATCAGAGTTATAGAGAAGTCAGACTGACTTACAAGAAAAGAAAACTTATCTTGTCATCAATGTCTTATACAATTTAAAATGTGGTGTGTATTTTAAATTTTATTTAAATGCAATAATCAGTTATAGTTGGAGAAAATTAGGCAAGGCCACCTAGTGGGAAAAAAGTTCCGTTCCCCTACTCTGCCACCAGCTTAAGTAACTAAGTTACCTTGACTAAGTCCCTAAAACTCTCTGGGCCTCAGTTCTTGAACAAAATATAAAAAAAGGTTTCTGTGTTACTTTCTAGTTCTGAACTTCCTTTATGGCTATATTTCTTACAAATGAATGCCTTTATGTTAAGGGATCATAGTTAGAGTTTGAGGGGATGATAGATATTATATAGTATAACCCCTTCATTTTATAGATGAAGAAAGAGACTTGAGTATATTTCAACTTATCCTGTAACTTTGCTCAAGTTAATGTTTCAATTAATTTTAGTTGGTTCTCTAGGGTTAATACACCATCATGTCATTTGTAAAAAGTGATCATTTTGTTACTTCTTTAACTGTACTTATTTCCTCAGTTACTTTTCCTTGTCTTACTCCTTCCTATTCCTAGAATTCCTATAATCAGGTCACCTAGAAGTACTGGCAATAGGAATTTTTTTACCCCGATTGTTTTACCCCAATCCAATTGGGGAAAAACCCTTTAGTTTATTGCATATGATGCTGGCTCTCCTTTCAAACATGTAATATATACCACATTAAGGAAAGGTCCATGTTTCTAATGTTGTTGTTAACAGAAATGGGTGATATATTTTCTTGAAAATTTGTTCTATAATTAATGATAGAATAATAGTATTTTATTGTTCTTGAAATTAATGTGAAGAGTGCTGCTCACTTCATAAGAGAGAGACTATATACTAACCTATAGATTAAGAAACATAATTTTGAATGTGATCAATACAGGACTCTATTTTGCTTGACAATACATATATGAATATACATATATGACATACGTATATTTATTTCTCTCTTTTGTCTTCTTTTCTGGTACAAGGGAAAGAGGAGGTATTAGAATAACAAACAAATGCTTAATAACTAAAAATAAATCATTAAAAACACACAAAGTAGAAATGTGAATTGGTCATGGTTATATAGCTAGTTTAAATAGTCAAAATTTAAACCTGGGTTTTCTGTTTCTAAATTCAGCATTCTTTCTAGCAGGAGAAATAACCACTATAAAAGTGGTTATATATAAAAGAAAAAGCCACTATTAAAAAAGACCCATTATACATGCACATATGTATGTATATGTGTGTGTATGCATAATAAACTAATAAATGCTTTGAGCTAGAAGTAATGAGTTGGATAAGTAAAAGTTAAGGAAAAGTTAAGTAAAAATAGTAACACTTGATGCCATATGCAACTGTCAAAAATATTTTTTATATAGAAGGACTTTACTTTAGTTACCAAATTTCTTTCATATATGTGGTATCTTTCACCTACATGCTGTGGTTAGCCACGTCACATAAATGGAACCTATCTACTCATGCAGCACTTAGGAAACCTGATTTATCTGCATGCATCTACCTGTCCATTTAAAACATGTCTGATTCCCTATAGATTTTCACTACATCACCAAATAGTAGTATTAAGAACAAAAGAAGCAAAAATACTAAGTTTATCTTAAGCCTTAAACAAATGAAAGTATCTGAGAAATCACATTCAAAGACCTGTGGCAAAGTTCTTAGTCCTGAATTTAGTCAATAAAGCTAGGGTTTTCATCATTAATAAATGTGCAAAAAGCATTAGTTCTTTTTGGGGGGAGGGGCAGAAGGCAGGGTAATTGGGGTTAAGTGACTTGCTCAAGGTCACACTGCTCATAAGTGTTAAGTGTCTGAGGTTGGATTTGAACTCAAGTCCTCTTGACTCCAGGGCTGGTGCTCTATTCAGTGTACCATCTAAATGCCCCATAGTTCTGCTGTTATGATTAAAAGTTATGGTACAGAAATAAACTTTTTCTTCTTTTTCATAATATTGCACAACTTATAAAAATAAAATTAAAGACATAAAGTGTGTTTACAATAGAATTTATAGGATTCTTACAGTAACTTCTACTAAACAGTTTGTCACATACCTTTTCTTTGATGAAATCATCAGAATTTTCTGGAGAGGCAATATAAGTATCATGTTCAGAAACAATTTACCAATCCAAATAAAGCAAGAAACCACTGTGGAAGAGTCATTTTTCCTTGGTCATTAACATTGCTGCTTCAGAGAAAAAAAAACAACAAAGACAAAACCAAACAAAAACTTCTGCATTACAACAGAACTAGGTGGCTTTAATAGGAAATAATATAATAATACATTCTAATACCTCCCCCTTGTCTTGCAACAGAAAAAATAAAATTATTTCTAATCCAGTAAAAGGGGTAGCCAATATTTCTGAATTCTAAGAATGATTACCTAGACTCTGAATTATCCAGGCATTTTTAAAGAGTCTTAGAAAGGATGTTAGGGGCTATCTAGTCCTGCCCATATCTGTACAAGGAAATGACTTCTCCTCCAGTTATGTACTTATTGACTTGGTGGCCCCAATAAGTAAATTGCATTTCAATTTGTGGCTTAAATGTCAATGCAATTGATTAGTTTTATTAATTCAGGCCCCAAATCATCAAATTGGCATCATACAAACTAAATGACTAAAACATTCAAGTGATTGAGTAAACTTTCATTTTCATCTGCTAAAACCTTTGCATATAATTCTAATACTCCAGTACCCCCAAAAGACTAGATGGAATTTTCCAAAGTACCTAACAACTTCCATTAACGGTGATTAATACTGGACAAATATGGCCAAGTATGCTAATTACTATAGCCACAATCAGACAACTAATTTTGTAGGTCCTGTTGATGGTAGGGAGAGAGGTGAAAGGGAAGAAACCTTGGTGTTGAGACAAAACTAAGAGAGAAGATATGAAGAATATTTGAAAATCCAATAGTGTTCTTATCTTCATGCATATTGTATTCCCATAAGTAAAATATAAGGCACCTGAAGGCAGAAAATATTTTTATTTTTTGTCCATATTCCCAGGCACAGCCTCTTGAGTATAGGTAAAACCATGGCCCAAAATGAATTAAACCTACAAGAACAGCAAACAGTCATGAAACAGAGCAGATCTGCTAACATTTTTATAACAACCTAGTCTTGTCATCAGTGACAATGTAGCTACCTCATTTGAACTCTAACACTTCAGCACCTGATATATTATATGAACCATCAATGGTACTTATGATGATGAAGTCAGGATGAGAAAGTGGACCTTCTCTATCTAGTCAGAAAAATTTTTTTGCTGGAAGTAAAGCAAAATTTAGAATGGTTAGGAATTAATTTTCAAGATATCTCAAAGAAGAGCACATCTAAAAATAATGGTGATAATCAGAGAATATTATTTTGAGGGGAAATGGCAGCTAAGAAAATATTGATAAACTCTGCCTACTTTCTCATTTCAATAAAATCCTTAAGACTGTAGTTTACAAAAAGAAAAAAGAAGAGCCTTGAGAAAAACACAAGAAGGGAAAAGGCATTTTGAAAAAAGAGGTGTAAAACAATCTCTTAATATGTTATAAAGATAACATGTCATATTACCCCTGTCTCTCAAAAAATTAGAAGCCAAATTAAAAAGATATCTTTCACTATTATGACAAAGGGTGGGAACTCTTGCCTTAAAAATATATGAGATGATAATAAAAGATGAAATTAATCATTTTAAAAACAAAGCACTGAAAACCTTCTAAATGAGTAAAGGAATGATGTTAGGAGGGAAATAATAATTTTGGGATAAAAAAGGGTTCACAACATTCTTTTCAGTTAAAGGCCAAGAATATCCAAGAATTTTTTTTAGACTGATGGAAATGTAAAAATGAACCATTCCACCAGTAAATAAGTGGTAAAAAGATATGGACAGACAATACTTAAGTGAATAAATGTGAGATATAAGCAACCATATGAAAAAAAATGTTCCAAGTCAATAAACAACAAAGGAAATTCAAATAAAAACAACTTTCATGTTGTACTTCATACCCATTGGATTGGCAAAGAGGAGAATAACCAGTGTTAGAGAAAACATGCAGGATAGTCACAATGGTGACTGTCACAATAATCAGTGGAATGTGAATTCTGAAAAACAGTTTTGAATTATAGTCAATTGTGTATGCATTTTGACTTGATAATATTACTATTAGTCAAGAAATCCCAAGGAGGTCAGGGATAAAAGGAAAGAACCTATAGATATAAGAGTATTTGTGGCAATACTTTTCGTTATGGCAAGGAATTAGAAACAAAACAGTTGCATTTAAATTAGACAGCCATTGAGAAAATTGTGAGATGAAAGCAATGGAATAATACTGTTCCACAAGAAATAAGTAATACGACGGATTCAGATAAAAGTGGAAAAACTTGTATAAATTTGTGAACACTGAAGGGAGCAGGACTAAGAAAAAAAATTTACTTGATGACCACAGTGTGAGGAAAAACAAACCTGTAAGAGCCCAGGATGCTAATTAAATGCAGAAAGCAGTAATAGCTTCAAAAGAATGATGATGATGATGATGATGATGATGATGATGATGATGATGCATATCTTCCACTTCTTGATAGGTAAGTATTGTATTACTAGAGGTACAGATGTGATGGACTAGAGGCCAATATATTGATTTGTTTTTGTGTGACTTTCATCTATTATTAGGAAGAGCTTTTACTTTTTAAAGGAGGGAGGTGGGTTGGTGGGCAATGAAAGATATGGGAGAAAGGAGCATCAACAGAACATTTTAAAAGCTAAAAAGAAAGGAAGGAAGGATGGAAGCAGGAAAGAAAGAAGGAAAGGAGGAAATAAGGAAAGGAAGAAAGAGAAAGAAAAAAGAAAAAGAAAAAACCTTGGCCTAGAATCTTTGTGAAAATATCTATTTTTCTGAAAACATTCTGTTTCGTTGAAGATTAACTAATAGTAGAACTATAGGAAGCATATACGTGTATATATAATTAATTGAACTCAAAATAATTGCAAATCATGTTTAGTTGCATGACTGTATAGCATTAAGTTTACAATAAGTTATTTGAAATATGAAACGAAGGGGGAAAAAAAACACAGGGTTCCAATGATGATTTACTATCACAGTCCATATCACTATGGTCATAGATTTGACTAAGATGTGCTAAGAACACGGATGATCACTGTATTTATTGTATTCTTGTTACTAAGAAAAAAACATTTTGGGGCGGAGTCAATAGGATAGAGTGAGATGAAGGATTTTTGCCTAGCTTAGCCAGCACAACTTTTCCACATCAATCATGAAAATACAGCAGAATCAAATTCTGATCAGGAAAGCCAAGGAAAAAGATAACAGTGAATCCTTTTTTTCCTGACTAGAGAAGCATAGGGAAATAGTCAACCAGATCTGCAGATCCTTGGGACAGGAGAGTGACTGGGAGTTCAGTGAGTTCTTAGCTGTGGTAAGGAGCATTCCATCCTCAGGAAAAAAATGTCAACACAGAAAACCAGGGCATGAACCATAAGGGCAGAGGGAAAGTACAAGGAATCCATGAACTAGTCAGTGCTCCATAAAGGAAAAGAGTGCCATATGGCAGCTCTGTTGCCCATTGCCAAGTTCCAGGTCATGGATTCAAGGTGGAAAGGAGTGGTAATGGGTGAGGGCGGGGCCTTCCCAGTTGTGTACTGAGCAAGAAACAAATTCTGGAAATGTAGCCATGGGGCTCTGAGCCCAGGAGGAGAGCAGCAGGGACTTAGTTCAAGCCTTTAGTTCAGCATGTAAGCATGCAGTAGAATAACCAGGGCAGAAGTATGAGACCAAAGTGTAATCAGAAGTTAAAAAAAAAAAGAAAATGACGAATACTAAAGAGGCTATGGGAAACCAAGTATACTTATGCTTAGATGGTTTAGTTGTGAAGTGGTCCAACCATTCTGGAAAGCAAAAAGCTATTAAACTTTTAGACCCTTTTGACCCAGCCATACTTCTACTACATCAAAAGCGATCAAAGAAAAAGAGAAATGACCCATATGTATAAAAGTATTTACAACACCTCTTTTTATAGTAGCAAAGATTTGGAAAGTAAGGAGATGCCTTTCCATTAAAGAATGGCTGAAAAAAATGAGAAGGAAGGTTATTGTGCAGTAAGAAACAATGGTGAAGTTTTCGTAAAACTTTTTATGAACTGATGCAAAGTTAAATGAGCAAAACCAGAATAATTTATTAATAACAGCAATATTGTTAAGGTAATCTACTTCAAAAGACTTAGCAACTCTCTTCAACTCAATGACCAATCATAATTGCAAAAGGCTCATGATGAAACATGCTAGCCACCTTCAGAAAGAGGGCTAATGGATTCAGATTGTAGATGGAAGCATGGTTGTCTATTTGCTTCATTTTTAAAAATCATGGCTAATGTGAGAATTTATTTTTTATGATTGTACATATTTATAATGCGTTATGTTTTTCTTGCTATCTCTGTGGGTGGGAAAGAAGATGGAGAGGGGGAGATAATTTGAAACTGAAAATAAAAATTAATTTTAAAAAAGCATTTGGTGCAACTTTAAATATACTTTTCCAACAATGAATCATATATATGATTCATATATACTTCCTCCATTTGTATACATATGCACACATGTTGACTTTCAAAGTTCCTGTATTGATGCAAAGACAGAAATTACTTTATGCATTAATCCTCTGAATATGAATATCAAGCAAGGCATGAAACAGGAAGGCATTACTACAAAAATTGTACATTAATTTTCAAAGGGAAAATTTTTACATAAAGTCAAATTAGAATAATGACAACTCACATTTATATAGTACCTAAGAAGCATGAGGCACTTATAACACAATCACAAGTGATATACATATTATGATTCCAATTTTATGAATAGAGGAGAAAAGAAGTGAATGCCTGAAGTCAAAAGCTAGTAATAATTAGAGACATGTTTTGAAGTTGTTTCTCCTGACCCTGAGTCCAATGCTCCTTTCTGTTTTACCATTATTTTCTATAAATTTGGAAGTTTTCCAGATATTTTAGGGTATTGATCATATTGTATTGATTTCACTAAGCCCTAGAATCATAATTGTCATTTAATTAGATCCACAACTAAAAAGACATTAGAATAGCAATTGTCATAGGAAAAAAACAAGTACATAAAGAATGCATATTTTCCAAATTATGGCATACAGTTGAATCAATAGTGTATCAAATTATTCCATCAGCATAAGGATCATGGACAAGAACTGAAAATCATCAATAAACTGTAATTTAATTGCAAAGGAGAAATTTAACATGATGATGCGGTTGCACTTGGGAAATTATATAGCATTTTGTATATTTTGAAGCTGTTCCATGGCACAAAGGCCTAACTTATAGCATTTTTCTCTTAGAGATGGTATATGGCTCCATATTATGGAGTACCTATGATCTCAGAAGAATCAAATTTTCAGGTAACCTAAATCACAATGAAAATACATGCACCAAGTGACTCGAGAGTATTTTTTTAACAGTAACATGTTGGAGATGTGTTGGACAAGAAAAAATAATCTGCAACTAGTGGTGATGGTGATATAAAGAGAATGGGGAATATAACAGATGGATGGCCTTAATGTTGCTCTGGCACATATGGAATACATATATTTATATATGCATTTCATACACACACATTAGGCAATATAGACTGGTTTTAAGAAAGTTAGGCCGCTCTTTAAGAGAAATGTGAAAAGATGTATCATAAAATATGGATGCAGTGGAATCTAACCTTGTGGAATGATTATTCATGTTAATAATATTACATATTTACTAATTTCCTCAAAATCCCATGAAGTTTCATTCATATCAAGTAGAAATTATGAGAAATAGACAAAAGGTATAACCTCATATACTTATTTTTGATAAGTACCAGAATTGATGATTGGAATAAGACTGTATTGATCATATAATCTGGCTTGTTTAAAGTTTATATCCCCAGGACTTACTTTCCTATAACACTACTTGCATTACTATCTAAAGACAGTTGAGACTTGGAAAGACAATACTTCGTAGTGAGATTCAGACACTTTCTCATAATTTAAAGGTGTAGTCTCTCCTTCCAGTGATCCAGAATTTTCTCTCTCTATACCTTCTCATCTTGTGTCCATACCTAGACATTTATCCTCGATATTAGATATACTCACACACTATAAATCAGAGACCTTCCATTTCTTTTTTACTATTTGAGGGGAACCAGTGAGGCACTCCAGTTATCCATTTGTTATAACTCCTTGACTATATGTAAATCTCTCTCTACTCCCCAACTTTCCCCATATTAGAATAACTCCTTATAGGGATAATAATAGAGAATGTTGTATTGAGAACTGGAAAGCATGTTGGAGGTCATCCAGTCCAATCTTTGTAATTTTACAGATAATAAAACTGAGTTCTAGAGAGGTCAAGGGATTTGCCTGAAGGCAAAGAAATAGCAAGTGGCAGAATTCAGATTACATTCAGGTCCTATGATCCAAGGACATCATTTTTTTTCTACCATACCATGCTTTTTTCCTTTATTAGTGCTTGTGATACTGGCTTTTATTGCATTTTCCCTGCAAGTTATTCTTAGTAGTATCCTGCAGCACCCTTAAACTTATATTTTCTAAAGGCTTTTTTGTAATTTTGAACTTAACAAACATTAAATAAAATGAATATTCCAATAAACAGAGTAGAACAAAAAAGAGGAATATGAGGGAAAACACTAATTTCCATTGCTTGCTTTTCCTTTTAGCTACCTAATAAATTTAATGTTAAAATTTCTTCTATCAAATCAAATGATTGAAAAAATTAGTGAACATTAGACATAATGCAGTCACATTCTCTTTACCTCTCAGTTAGCTTAACAACTATAGAGCTGTGGTCTGCCCTAGAAAATCATCTGAAAAAAGCTTGCATTTTCCCTTCTTATAGTTTCATCAAATATAGTTTTCAGTCTCATCATTCATTTAATAGACATGCATTTATTTGTTTTTAAATAAAACAATGCATCAGGCACTATGCTAGGACTGAGAATAAAAAAAAAATGAGACACAAGGCAGTCTCTGCCCTGAAGGAGTTCACAATCTAATAGTGGAGGTTTCCTCAGTGAGGAAAAAGTATCAAAACAAAACAAAACAAAATCTTATTTTCACGAAAGTAACAACCTGAACCTGTGACTTTATGAATCCATGAAACTTCCTATAAGGAAACACTATCAATGCAGATCTGAAACCACTCTGCAATCTAGGCTCTTAGAAAGTTACCTGAGTCATTGAAAAGATAATTGTCCAGGATCACATAGCTAGCATGTGTTAGAGTCAGAACTTGAAACCAGTTCTTGCTGACTCTGTGTCCTTGCTTTCTAATGACTACCTTGCCCATCCACAACTTTTAAAGATCTTTTTTCTAATATCAGTTGCTCATGGGTAGGCCAAGCTAATATAGTAAAAATGAGAATTTTGGTTAGTTTGCTTATTCTGTGCCATGCCAATCAAACTGACAAAAATTTTACAGAGTTAGAAAAAATAATAAAATCCATCCGGAAAAACAAAAGGTCAAGGATATTAAGAGAATTAATGAAAGAAAAATGCAAAGGAAGATGACCAGTCTATATCAGATTTAAAACTATATTACAAAGCAGCATTCATCAAAACTGGTTGAAATAGAGTGGCAGCTCAGTGGAAAAGGTTAACTATATAAGACACGGTAGTCAATGACTTGATAATCTACTGTTTGATAAACCCAAAGATTCCAGCTTTAGAAATAAGAACTCACTATTGAAGAAAAAGTGCTGGAAAAACTGGAAGATCATATAGCAGAAACTAGGCATAGACCAATGTCTTACTGTATACACCAAGATAAGGTCAAAATGGATACATGATTTAGACATAAAGGGTGATACCATAAGCAAATTAGGAAAGCAAGGAATAGTTTATCTGAGTGTATAGTCAGATCTATGGAGAATGGAAGAATTTATGACCAAATAAGGGATAGAAAACATTATGAAATACAAAATGGATAATCCTGATTATACTAAATTAAAAAGGTTTTGCACAAAGTAAGCTATTGCAACCAACATCAAAAGGAAAGCAGAAAGCTAGAGAACAATTTTTGCAGTCAGTGTTTCTGATAAAAGCCTTGTTTCTAAAATATATAGAGAACTGAATGAAACTTATGAGAAATGCTTTAAATCATTATTGATTAGAGAAACGTAAATTAAAACAATTTTGAGGTGCCACCTCACACCTGTCAGATTGACCAATATGAGAAAAAAGGAAAATGATAAATGGCGGAAAAGATGTATCAAAATTGGAATACTAATGCATTGTTGGAGGACTTGTGAACTGATCGAACCATTCTGGAGAGCAATTTGAAATATGCCCAAAGAACTACCTTTTGATCCAGCATACCACTACTAGGTTTTTTATCCAAGGGATAATAAAAATACAAAAAGACCTACATGTACAAAATATTTATGGCAGCTCTTTTTGTGGTGGCAAAGAACTGGAAATTGAGGAGATGCCCATCAGTTGGGCAATGATTGAACAAGTTGTGGCATATGAATGTAGTGTACAGGTAAATGAGGAGCAGGTAGATTTCAGAAAAACCTGGAAAGACTTACATAAACTGATGCTGAGTGAAGTCAGCAGAAACAGAAGAACACCAAAACATTGCATGATGGCCAGCTTTGATAGACTTAGCTCTTCTTAGTAATACAATCATCTAAGACAATTCCAAAAGACTCATGATGGAAAATACTATCCACAACCAGAGAAAGAACTATGAAGTCTAAATGCAGATAGAAGCATATTATTTTCTCTTTTTTCTTCCTTATTTTCCCTTTCTGTTCTGATTCTTTTTTCACAACATGACTAATGTGGAAATATGTTGAATATAATAGTACATGTATAGCCTATACCAGATTGATTGCTCTTTTGAGGGGGGAGAGGAAAAGGGTGGGAGAAAAAAATTTGGAACTCAAAATCTTATAAAAGTGAATGTTAAAAACAATCTTTACATGTAATTTGGAAAAAAATGAAATACTATTAAGTGAGGAAAATTTTTTAAGATTTTTTCTTTGTCTTCTGCCTTCCTCCTGCTTAATGTTTTGCACATGAGTTTGTACTCTTTGTAAATGTTGTCCCTTGATCACACAATCTTCCCATTTGACAAAGATTGTTGTTGAGTAAGATATGATTTCCTGAGCTACTTCATTCTTTTTATTCTTGTGCCATTTTGAATATTTTTAAAAAGTGATAAATGAGCCTATATATTTAGTTTTGTCTACTGTGCTATATTTGCAACTGATGTCTTATCTTTATCCTTTCTTGGAATTTGGTATTGATTTTGACCTTAGTTCTACCCACATGTTGAATCAACCATGTGTTGATCAGGGTGCACATAGAAGCAGATTCTGAAATGTCACAGAGACAGGATCCTAGAATTCTCCATGCCCAAGCATTGTCAGTACATTTTGGAAAGCTCAATTGAAAGGTTTAGTCATGTGATATGTGAAGACTTGCAACTTCCCAATTTTAACATATACTCAAAAGTATTCTGAGCACCTTAGTCTTGAAGCAAAGGTAATTTAGTAATAAATGATTTTTTAGTGATATTGGCACAGTTAAAAAACACTTCACATAATGATCAAATACTAATTTTAAAAAAATTTTGGGCATAAAATCTGTGATGGTTATGCAGTGAAATACAATACTTTCCTATCTGTGAAGATACAGACAGTTTAATTTTCTGTCATTAACTGCTTGCTGTATCTAGTATGTCCCTACTTGCTCCTTAAGGAAAATGTTTTGTGATGTTCAAATATATAACATCCTGTGAGATTTTGCCATCATTCACCTCTTAATCTGGATTCATATTTTCTTTTCTTTCGGTGGGGATGGGGGAGGGATTTCTATTATTTGTTTATTTTAGTGTTCAACATTTATTTCCACAAGGTTTTAAGTTACAAATTTTCTCCCCATCTTTCCCCTGCCCCCACCCCAATATAGTGAGTCCATTGAATACCCACTCCCCCAATTTGTTCTCTCCCATATCCTCCTATATCCTTGCCCACACAACCTTTTAGTAGGGCAGGATGAATTCTATACCCCAATGCCTGTATATCTTATTTCCCAGTTGCATATAAAAAAAGCAACTTTTTAACATTTGTTTTTAAAACTTTGATTTTTCTTCTTCCTTCCTCCCACCAGCCCCCAGGAAGACATGGTTGTATATGTGTAGTTGCACAAAAAAGTTTTCATAATAGTTATATTGTGAAAGACTGACTATATTTTCCTCCATGCTATCCTGCCCCCACTTATTCTATTTTCTACTTTCACTCTGTCCCTTTCCAAAAGTTCTCACTTTAACTACCCTTTCCCCCAATCTGCCCTCCCTTCTCATCTCCCCTCTTATCCCCTTCCCCCCTACTAGCATGAGGTAAGATACCCAATTGAATATGCATGTTATTCCGTCCTTTAGTTAAATTGAATGTAAGGTTGACCCATTCCCTTTCACTTTCCTACTCTTCCCCTCCATTGTAACAGCTTTTTTTTACTTCTTATATATGAGATAATTTATCCTATTCTATCTCTCCCTTTATCCCTCTCCCAATATATTCCTCTCACCTCTTTAGATATCATCCCTTCATATTCAACTCATCCTGTGCTCTCCATCTATGCATACATGCACACATACACACACTCACATGTATGTATTTATAGACATATATACCATCCTATGCATACATGTATATAAATAGTAAATGTAAATGATACAACTTTTATAAGTTCCTTATGATTTATTTTTCCTGTTTACCTTCTCATGCTTCTCTTATTTCTTGTATTTGAAAGTCAAATTTTCTGTCCAGCTCTGTTTTTCTTCATCAATAATGCTTGTGAAAGTCCTTTATTTCATTCAATGACCATATTTTCCCCTGAAGCATTATGCTCATTTTTGCTGGGTAGGTAATTCTTAGTTTTAATCCTAGCTTCTTTGACCTCTGGAACATCACATTTCAAGACCTTAATGTAGAAGCCGGTAGATCTTGTGTTATCCTGATTGTGTCTCCAAAATACTCAAATATTTTTCTTTGTGAAAGCTTGCAATATTTTCTCCTTGACTTGGGAACTCTGGAATTTGGCTATGATAATCATAGGAGTTTTCTTTTTGGGATTTTTTTCAAGAGGCAATCAGTGGATTCTTTCCATTTCTATTTTACCTTCTGGTTCTAGAATATCAGGGCAATTTTCCTTGAGAATTTCTTGAAGGATGATTTCTAGGCTCTTTTTTGAGCGTGGCTTTTAAATAGTCCAATAATTTTTAAATGATCTCTCCTGGATCTCTTTTCTAGGTCAGTGGTTTTTACAATGAGATTTCTCATTGCCTTCTATTTTTTCATTTGTTTGGAAATGTTTAATAGTATATTGATTTCTCATATAGTCATTTTCTCCAATGTAATTTTGAAGGAATTCTTCTCTTCAGCAAGCTTTTGAAATTCCTTTTTTATCTGGCTAATTCAGTGTTTTAGGGCATTCTTCTCCTCATTGGCTTTTTGGGCCTCTTTTGCCATTTGAGTTAGTCTATTTTTAAGGTGTTAATTTCTTCAGTATTTTTTGGATCTCCTTTAGCAGGCTATTGACTCAATTTTCATGATTTTATTGCAACATTCTCATTTGTTTTCCCAATTTTTCCTCCACTTCTGTTACTTCATTTTCAGAATCCTTCTTGACCTCCTTCATGGCCTGTAATCAATTCATATTTTTCTTGGAAGCTTTTGATGCAGCAGTTATGACTTTCTTGTCTTCTGGTTTCATGTTTTGCTCCTTTTTGCCCCCAAAAAAGGATTCCATTGTCTGATTTTGCTTCCTCTGCTTGCTCATCTTGCCAGCCAATTACTTGACTTTTGAGTTCTTTGCCACAGTAGAAATCTGTTTCCAGAGTGGAGAGAGAACTATGTCCCAAATTTCTGGGGTTTTCACAATTTCCAGAGCTACGAGGAGAAAACCTTCTCCACTGACATCACAAGCTGTGGCACACTGGCCACACACCCAGGAACCACCACCCAAGACTGTGATCCAGATCCAAGCTTGTCTTAAAATAATCCATTAGAAAGAGACTGGCCAAGATGGCAGAGGAGGAGTAAGGAGTATCCTCAGTTACTCTCTGAATGGTCACTTGGTCCCCCACATATATGCAGGCCTGGAGCTCTGAAGGAAGCCATTTGGCAGCAGCTACAGCCTCTAGGCCCCCAATCATGCTCTTCCATTACACAGGTCCAAAAGAGTTCCTCACTGACTTTCACTTTTTTTTTGGAGGGGGGGCTTATGCATTGAGAAGTCTGGAAACTGCCACAGCTGCTGGTGATTCACTCTCCTGAAGTCTGCTCAGGCCAGTCTGTGCCACTGGTCAGGACCACCCTGGGTCTGGGCCCGGGCAGCTAACACAGAACTGTGCTGGGCTCTTTGTCTGGTGTGATAATCCCTTCCTGTCAGCTCGCCAGACTGCCTTTAGTGAGAGATGTGTTTCTCTCTGTCACTTTGTGGGCTCTGTAACTCTAAAATTTGAGTCATTTTTTTCTACTGGTATTTGAGGTGTTTGAAGCAGGAGGTGAGGCATGCTCCTGCTTTTACTCTACCATCTTGGCTCCACCCCTGGATTCATATTTTCCAATATAGTTCTTATTGTCCTCTCTACTTTTTCATCAAAGTCATGATACACCACAGTATTGGTTTATTTAACTTGTAATATCCATCTCATAAAGTTTTCACAGCATTTTTTTTGTTTCTTCATTGCCTGAAACTTATTATGGTACATAAACTGCAATTGTCTCCATGGTTCTTTGCTTCCTGACTTTTGCTTCATACATTGCCAGGTGAGAGGAAATGTTTCATAAAATTAGGTTTCTTGTTGCCTCTGGACATATGATGAAATCAATTCTTCCATCTCTTTTATTTTCCTCTCCAGGGAAAACTTTGAACTATAGCTTTAAGCTTGAACTTTTTTGTATCACATGATTTAATTTGTAACAAGAATTATAGACTCTCAGAGTTAAAAGGAAACTAAAAAGCCATTTACTCCATTTCATAGGTGAATAAGAATCCCTTTTCCAACATTTGCAAAAAAATGCCCATCTAGGCTTCTGTTAAAGATCAATTAATGTGGAAACCACTATATTCCAGTTTAGTCCATTTGACTTTTATATATTTAAATTTCTGTTTTTTCCCTCTACATTGAACCAAAAATCTTCCAAGCTGCAAATACTATATTTTACTTCTAGTTTTGTCTTTTAGAGCTAAGAAAAAGAAGTAAGTCCCTCTTCCACAGGAGGGACCTTCAAATATTTATAGACAGCTTTCATAAACAATTCAATCATTAAAAAAAGATTTTTTAAGTTTCCACTATATGCCAGGAACTTTGCTAGATTCTGGATATACAAAACAAAATGAAATATCCCTTGCCCTCAAGAAGCTTACTTTGTGTCAAAATACTTTAAAATGGCATAGTACCATCACTTACTTCATACTAAAACTGATACCTATAAACCTGCAAATATTACTAGACTCTTTGCTGACATGTTTTTTTAAAACTCTGGGATAGGAATTCACATTTATCCATGTAAGAGACAGCATCTGTCCATATTCCATGGGCTCCATGTTTATCCTAAAGCTAAATATCTTGCAAGTTTATGTATGAATTTGTAGAATGAGAAGTCTCCAAGAGGAGGAGGTTTGGAAAATCCTGGCAAAAGTCTCACCATCAATAAGATATGGGAATGGAGAACATGGGGTTTTACTGAAGGAGAAGAGGAAGAAAAAGTAGCATTTGGAGTTCTGGTGTTCCAGTTAGGCATTTTTAATGATGTTGAAATTGAAGCACAGCATTTCTATGATCAGTTCTCATGTTGAGAAATTCTACTTTCCCTAGAATATAGTTATTATTTGATGGATTCCTGAAACTCACTGCTCTACAGATCTCATGCCAAGAAGTATAGTACGCCCAAGAGTTGCCATTAATTTCCAAATGTTCCATCTTGATTGGTTTGATGTTTGTTCTTTCTACTCTGACATGGAAACAGAATAGTTAATAAGGAGCCAACACCAATTCTTCTCAGGTAACATATGTAAGGGCAGCAGGGATTTGGGTATGGACACCAAGAATGCTTGATACCCAAGTCAATGCATTATTATAGTTCTGGTATTTTATCTTAGTTAAATTTCTTTCCTATTAATTCATGCCATGTGATTTTTGTCTTAAAATAATCCATTAGAAAGAGACTGGCCAAGATGGCAGAGGAGGAGTAAGGAGTATCCTCCAATTGAACCAAACAAAGACATAGAAAAAATACCAGGAAGTATTCTGATCAGTAAATCTGAGAAAATAATCATGAAGAGTACTTATTCCAACCCAGGTTGGCATACAGAGAAAAAGAAGTCTGTGAAAACTGAGGATGTATTCTAGCCTGAAATATATTTCACTAAGCCTTCTAGCATAGAGACTGAAAGGAGACTTGACTATAACTACACATTAGGGGAAGAAGAGGCCCAATTCTGAAATAGGGAGGGCAGAAATTCAGGGAGCACAAATAGGCATCTACTGGCAGGTCTGTCACTCATGCCAAAGACCTGACTCACAGATCATGTTTAAACTAATAAAGGGACTAACTCTGAAGGGTGACAGTCCAGTCCATGGAACTATCATCATCCCAGGGCTGCATACTGAGCAAAGAATAAGTACAGAAGCATTTGCTATATTACTCTCAACCCTAGAGCAAAAAGAAGTCTTAAGTCCCACTCCCAGTCCAAGTGGAAGCCTAGAGAGGAATATCCAGAGCAGAAGCCCAGACCAAAAGAGAGTATGTCACTTTGACCATGCAAAGATTTCCATGGTGATAGTGACTGATTCTAGCAATATTCTACTGGTGCTTCAACCAGGCACAAGCCCACAGTTGTGTAGCTCAGCTCAAAACCAAAGTAATGAAATTGAAAAGCTCGGACCCTCAGATTTTGCCCTAAAACAGACTACTTCAAGCTCACTGAAATCCATTCTGGCCTATCCCAGAGTTCCTTCATTAACACAACAGTCAGGACACCAAGAAAGCAGCAGCATGACCCATGAGGATACAAGACAGAACTGTCATGACCCAGCTATTTCCTCCAGACACATTTAGAGTCTAGCCCTAAAGTAAATAAGCAAAGTACAAGAAAAAGAGTCCCAAAAGAAAGAAACACTATAGTAATGGGGAGGCTTAAGACAAAAATCCAGAAGAAGAGAATGACTCCAGCTTGTGTATAAGTTCAACTTGATTTGCTAGAAGAAATGAGGCAAGAGGATCTTTTTTTAAAAAAATTAAAAATGAAAGTTATTTACATGAAATGAAAGAACTAGAGAGGAAATTGGAAAGGAAATTATTGCTATTTAAGAAAGAATCAAAGAGAGAATTCACAATTGCATAGAAGGTACAAATCATTAACCAAGCAACAAAATTCACAAAAATTGGAATGGACCAAGTAGAAGTGACTCCATGAAACCATAAGAAATGCTAAAATAAAACCAAAGGACTGAAAAATAGAAGAAAATGCAAAGTATCTCATATGAAAAACAATTTAGCTAGAAAATAACTCAAGAAGAAATAATTTAAGAACTATTGCACCACTTAAAAGAGAGGAACATACAAACAGCCTATGTATAATGCTTTAAGAAATCACAAAACAAGCCTTCACAAGTGTCTTAGAATCGGTTGACAAAGTAAAAATAGAAATAATTCACTTTTTCATGTCCTAAGAAAAACACCCTAAAATACAAAATCCAAGGAATGTTATAGCCAAAATTGAAACCTTCCAAGTGAAACACAAAATACTGCAACTAGCCAGAAAGAATTCAAGTTACCAAGGAACTATAGTCAGAATAACACAGTATTTAGTAGACAACCCTATTAAGAATGGTAAACTTGGAATGGGATACTCAAGAACAGAAAAGATACAAGCATAAAACCATAAATAATTTGCCCAGGAAAAATTAGTATAATCCTCCAAGGAAAAAAATAGATGTTTAATGTTGTTGTTTAGTTGTGTCCAACTCTTTGTGACCCCATTCAAGATCTTGACAAAGATACTGAAGAGGTTTGCCATTTCCTTCTCCCACTAATTTTACAGATGAGGAAACTGAGACAAAAAAGGATTAAGCAACTTACCTAGGGTCACAAAGCTAGTAAGTGTCTCATGCCAGATTTGAACTCAGGAAAATGAGTCTTCCTGACTCCAGCCTCAGTAGCTGTCCCTAGGAAGAGAACTTTTCCAACCATTTCTTGATAACATTTTTCCCATTCCAAGACAATTTGTAACATTCATAATTCTTTTAATTTTGAGTTCCAATATTTTTCCTTCTCTCGCTCATCACCCCCTCCTTAAGACTGTAAACAATTTGGTAGATGTTGCATATGTGCAGTTATGCAAAATGTATTTCCCTAGTAGTCTTGTTATAAAAGAAGTAGCAGGCCAAAAGGAAAGAGCCATAATAAATAAACTGAAAACAGCATGCTCTGATCTGCATTCAGATTCTATCAGATCTTTCTCTGGATGTGGATAGAATTTTCCATTATGAGTCCTTTAAAATTGTATTGGATCATTGTGTTGCCGAAAAGAACTACATCTTCTTAACTGGCATCGAAAATATTGCTGATAACTGTGTACAATATTCTCCTAGTTCTATTAACTTCATTTTGCATCAGTTTACATAAGCTTTTCCCAGTGTTTTTTTTCTGAAATTTACCTCGTTATCATTTCTTATAGCACAATAGCATTCTAGCACATTCACATGCCACAATGCCCAACATTTTAAAGGAAAATACTACAGCCAAGTAGAAACTTTGAAATACAAATACACAAGTCAAGCAAAAAAAATCAATTAGATAAGAACTGAAACTATATAATTTTTTTTGTTTAAAATATATGAAAGTCTCAAAACAGTTACCAGGACAATAAGTATAGATGGGAGGGTAGAGGGGTAATTTCCACCTTAAATATCATCTTACTAAATTTAAACCAATATTCTGTTCCATCGAGTCATTTTTAGAGCCCAATTCTTCATTAAATGTGTTAGCTATCCCCAGTAAAGATTGTTGTCATCTTCAAATTTGATGACCATACTGTCAGTTCATTCCTCTGAGTCACAAAAATGTTAAATGGCAGAGTCCCAAGCATACATTACTAGAGCACTCTATTAGAGACCACCATATGAGCTGACATATGAGTCAAGCCATTAGTAATGATTTTGGGGCCTAAGCAGCATGGAATTATAGATAGAAAGCTGACCTCGAAGTCATAGGAAGCTGATACAAGTTCTTTCTCTACATATTGGCTGTCTCTAGGCAAGTCATTTAATTCCTAAATACTCTAGGGAACTCTGTAAGGCTAAAAGTTGCAGACATGGTGCTGACCTGCATTGATAGAGGAAGTTCTTCAATGGAGGCTATCTATACTAATAATTTCATAGGGCCAGGCCCTATCCTGTCTATGAGATTCGGTGTTTCAACAAGTTTTAAATTCATTTGTAGTCCTGCATGTTATGTACAATTATGGCAATAGGAGACTCAAACAAATGCTTTCTTAGAGTATACTATTTGTACAATGTGTTCAAACTTGGTTTTCTGAAGGGGAATAATTTTGGAGGCTTCCAGGGAAGATAATCCACAATGAATTTTCTATACATTTTTTGAGTCAGGCTGATATATGGGATTGGTTTGCAGTATTGGAAAGACATACCCTAATGTGTGACCCCTTTCTTCCTACCCCATGTCTTCCCCAGTGTACAGCAGTACTTTTGAGGGAAGCTGAGGAAGGATGGAGAAATTGTGAGATACCTAAAAAAATTCTGAGAATAGAATAATAATTGGTGAAATAATGTACACACAAAGCCTGGACATCTCCATTTTTCTGAGTGACATAGCATCCTCTTTTATTTGACCAAATCATCCAAGTTTTATCTCTCCTTCTTTCTATTAATGGAGAAGAGTTAAAGTGAGAAAAGTGTGCTTCTTTTTCTGTACCTGGTATCACAACCCACTGAGCTCTTATTTTAAATGAACTGTTCTCCTAAACCCTCATTGCTCACTACACATTCTTTGCTATCACTTTATTCCACTTGAGAAGGAAAATGAAAATTTGGCAACTGCTAATCAATGTTTTATGATTAATGTTTTTGTTCATAGAAATTCTGGAAGAGATTTTGATACCTATAGAGATGGGTATATATTCCATACTACAGAATGAGGGAGGAACAAGGATCTGAACCTGGGCACAATTAGACATCCCAAAAGCCAGAAGAGACAGCACAGGTTTCCAAAAATAGGAAAGCCAAGAAGCAAAAATGATATTCTGTGTGTGTTTGAGTGTGAATACATACATATATGTGTACATATGGAATACACATATGCTTATGTGTATTTATACATGAATGTATCTATATCTCTATATTTGTATCTATAGAGATGTGAGAGATAACAATGAGAGTGAAAGAAAGTCCTACATCTGAGTTAAGCCCTTGAAGGAAAAGTGAGGCAAACCCAGTCAAGACCATCCTTAGTAAGGGATGACTGTGTTACATGTGAGGTGTCCACATCTTAAAACTGTTAAAAGGAAGAGTATCAATTCTCACAATGTATGATCCTTACATACCTACTATCTTATTTCCTATATTTTTCTATCTTTTCCACAAGGATAGTGTGAGAGATTTTGTGACATAATTCATTGAAATCTAGGTAACATATCTAAAATGTTGCCCCCAGCTAGTATTTTAGTGTCTTTGTCAAAAATGTAAAATATTTGGCATGGTCTGTTTTCATTGCTTCCTTTTCTAGATGTTTTGACAAGAATCAGAGTCATGTTAGGCATTCCATTTTTCAGGCTCCTCCTTAAAAAAAATCAGGATTTGCCTTTCACCAGTTCTCCAGGATAGTGGTTCAATAATCACATTTGTTATTTCTTTTAAAATCCTGAGAGGTGACTCAGATGGATCAGTTCCCTTAATCTCATTAAATGACATTAATATTATTCTATTATGTGCTTGCTTGTATTGAGTTTCACCTCCTTATTGACCATTTTTATTTCATTCCTTCCAGTCTAAAGATCAGTCTTCTTGGCAGCAAAAACAGGAGTAAAATAAGAGTCAAGTCATTTCTATAGCCCTTCCTTGATCCATAATAAAAGCTTACTGAATGAATAAATAAATTCTACTCATTTTTCCAATATTACTTAAAAATCACTTTTTCCTAACTTTAGTAATTGATCGCATTTTAAATTTACTCCATTTGTTATAATTTAAAGTGTGTGTAGAATTGATTTACCTGAAATCTTTAAAACAAACACAAAAGAAGATCTACAACAAAGTTTCTTAGATCATTTTGGTACAATCCTGCCTGTGTGTGGAAGATAGACTATGTGACCCTCATAACTCTTTCCAGAGTTATCATTTGAAAATATCATGAAGATTGACGTAGTAATCAGACAGTCATCTCACCATCCTTCTCTATTTTGTCCCCATACCAGAAAGAAGAGAGATTGTCTGATGAGCTAGCAATCAGGCATTGTATTAGCACAAGAGCAATGTTTGATTTCTCATGAAAAGAGGAAATTTTATAATTTCTAAGACATAAATGTTTAACTATGCAGCTAAAAATATTGTCTGAATAAGCAACAATCCAATAAAGATGTTAAAAATTCTTGAAAACAGGAAAAATAAGATATCCAATTAACTTTCATACATTCATTCACTCAATAAATATGTATTGATCATTCACCCATCATGTGTCCAGTGTCAGCAGGAAGAGGTACCAGGACATGCCACTCAAAGGAGAGAAGAAAAATGTCTTAAAAGGAAGCTAATTGGGGTGGCTAGGTGGCACAGTGAATAGAGCACTGGCCCAGGAGTCAGAAGGGCCTGAGTTAAAATCTTACCTCAGACACTTAACATTTACTAGCCATGTGACCTGGAGCAAGTTACCAACCCCAATTACCCTGCCTTTCTCCCTCCACAAAGCAAAAAATAAATAAACAAACAAACAAATAAATAATGAGGCAAATTATTACCTAGTGATAGTGTCATTTCCATAAAATTTACCTTGTCTTTTTTTTAACATATTGAAACAGCATGGCATAATCCATACTGAATTGACCTAGAAGCTAGGAAGAGTTTTGTTCAAGTCCTCTTTCTAATGTATATTGACTGTGTGACTCTTAATAAGTCACTTAAACTTTCAGTTCTCTAGGTATCTTTCTATAATTTATAGAGAAGGTAATAATCTGGAAGGGAAGAGACAGTTTCCTCATGTATACATTCCCTATACCAGTGAAACCCCTGGTTCAGACTCTATTCCATATTTTACATACTAATTTATGTACCTGTTCTCTCCCCTTTAGAACATAAGCAAGTTGAGAGGAAATTGTTTCAATTTTGTCTTTATATCCCCAGCGTCTAATATAGTACCAGGCCCATTATAGTGCTTAAGAAACGTTTACTTATGCATAACATTATGGGAGATAACAAAATGGATAATGTCAGATCCTTGTCTTAGAGAGAATACAACCAGGGCAGCTAGGTGGCACAGTGAATAGAGCACCAGCCCTGGAGTCAGGCAGACCAGAGTTCAAATTTGACCTCGGATACTTGACCCAATTGCTAGCTGAGTGACCTTGGGCAAGTCACTTAATCTCACTTGTCTTGCCTTCCTGCCTCCAAAAAAAAAGAGGAGAATACAATCTAGGAAGGGAAGACTAATCAGCCAATAAACATATATTACACACCTGTTTTGTGGTAGTTTCACAGAATACAGAAAAAACGGCAACAGTATAACGTTGTATTTTATCTTGGTTTAAATACATTTTTTTAAATTTGGTGCAAAATGTATTTCATGTATATACATAAAATCATTCTCTCTTACAATTAAAAGTGATATTTTGTGTTCTTGGAATTACAGATTTCAATATATCAATCATTGTCATATCCCTGTCTCTTACCAAATCCATCTTGCCTCTTTCAGCTTGGATCTTTCATTTTGAGTCATTAAATTCTACTGATAAAAATGTCAATTATAACTGAAGATAACTTCGAATACTAAAGTAACTGAATAGTTACAGAGACAAAGAACCAGCCATACTACTTTAATAAGTCTTTTTGTTACTTAGCCTGATGCTATTCTGAACAGATGCTATTTTCCTTTCATTCATGATGTCATTTCTCATTTCGTTTTTCACACTGCATGCCCTATCCATAGCTAAAATTGTTATTAAATTCTCAGGGAAATCAGGTGTACCAGCATTTACTAGCAGTAAAGAAAAATGAGGATCTCTCCCTGAGTCTCTTGATTTCATTTTCTTCTTCATTACAGTGTTGAGCAATGTGAAACTTACTTGTAGAAATAAATCTTACTAGCTATTATTGAATTTCATGTCAAATATTTCATATACATTACTATACTTTGGTATTATTAAGAATAATAATGCAATTTATGTAGCACTTTCAGTTTACCAAGTGCTTGCTTAACAATTATCCTGTGTGAGTAAGAACAATTTTTTTTCATTATTTTGAAGATGTGCAAACTGAGGCTCAGAGAGGATATGAATTGGCAGCAATAAGTCAACTAATGAATATCAGAGCTAATATGTCAACCTAGGTTGTGTACCTCCAAGCCCAATTCTTTTTTTTACTCCAGTAAGTTCAGGCAAACCAAGTATAGTAATACCCTACTTAAAAACTAAAACTAAAGCACACACAAAAGCAGCAACTAAAACAAAGAGACCTTCCAATAACAAATTTTCCTAATAACTTCATAATCAAAACTCAAACTGAAGTAGAAGTCATCAAGTGTTTTCCAAGACATCAGACAAAGAGTTTTAGTCCTTGAAAAAATAGCAAATATTATTTTAAAAATAATCAAAACAATATTGAATAGGACCCATCCCCCCAAAAAATATAAACTGCAAAACTTGTGTGTGGGAGTGTTTGGTTGAAGGTAGAAGCTAGATAAAATAAAGAAACTTGAAGGTGCAGACCTGTGCCCCATTAGGATAGTCAGAGGTAGTCCTGAAAATTTGGAAATCCTGTTTTGGGAAACACTAATGCCAAGTTATAGAAGAAAAGGAATGAAAGACAAAGAATATCCTAGAGTGGGGTCTCAGGCACCTTTAACTTGTTATCTTCAGGAGAAAGAACAGAAACTATTCTTAGGGATTGTCATTTGAGCCATTCAATAAATTATCCTATCCCATGTAAAATGAGTGACAACATGATAGGTTAATTAGGTGAAAATATTTCTCAGTTGCATTAATCATAGGCTTTAAACTTAGTCTGAAAAAGTCTCCCATCAATTTAGATGTTCATTGAAGAAGAGGATAAATTAGACTGAAGTTACATAGGAAATGTGTTTGGATTTCTTGAGGAAAGTTGATCACACCCTGAAGATCCTGTGTAATACCTCAAAACAGTTCAAAATCCAACGTATGTGCATCTAATAGCTTAGGGCAGAGAACATTCAGACAAACACCAAGAGCAAGCCATTCTGGGGAGAGGGGAGGAGAGCCCATGTCTGGACTTGACTTCCACCTTGGTCTCTTCCTCCAACCCCCTCAGAAATATCTGCCTCTTAGAACTGTTATTCAATGGTTTATGCCCAGGGAAGAAATGTAAAGTAGAAGTCGATTTCAATTTGAGCTCCCATGTCAATCTTGTCTAGGGAAGCACATATTTTTGCTGTTATGTGCTCAGAGCTGCCATAGCTCTTATTGGAAAGGGAGAGGAAAGGAAAATGTGCTTCCCCTTGACTGCCTATCTTGTCTGGTTTCTCCTTAAGGCAATGGAAAGGGACTAGGAAGTTAAATGGTTCCTTACTGGCAATGGAATACTATCATTTAATCCTTCAGTTTACAGAAAAGGGGTAGGAAAGAATTGTTCCCTGTCCACCCACCCCCACCCCACCCTTGACCAAAGATGACATCATCTCTTCCTTTTGGTTCATGACTGCTTAGGAATGCATGGACAATTCAATTCATATCTCATACTCTGTGCATCTCCTTCAATCACTGCTCCAGGTAATTTTACCATACCAATATTCAAACAACTTCTCTGAGTAGTAAT
>CM053600.1:87586740-87618760 GCA_028646575.1 Pseudocheirus occidentalis
CATCCCTAGCCATTTTCAATATAGCATTTTGCTTCTTCCACCCACCAAACTATTTAAGCATAAAAGAGAATCTACCAATTAATTAAATTCTTTAGTCTTTGGAAAAAAGTACTTTTCTGACACTTTCAGCAACACATTTCTTTATATGAAAAAACGGTTCCATACACTTGTATGAGTATTTAGTTCTTAAGATTGAAGTCCCAACTTTTAAACAATAATATAGGATTTATTCCTTTCTAGTGCTGCACAAGAAAAACACATTATAAATAATGTTGCCCATGACTGAAAATTGATTACAATCTGTAAATGTGATCTCTCTCTGTTCCTTTTAAGCACTGTATTAAATTATCAGATAAACACTGTCCATTACTAAGTCAGAATATCATACAGCTCCTGAGCTAATTCACCTTGCAGGAAAAATACATTGCCTTGCTTTCATACAAGCCTGAAATTATTTATTATTGGTGAGACAAGGGGTTTTTACTATTTGTTGGGGAAGTGTCCTATGACCTATATAAACTGTTTAGTCATACTAAAGACCTTTTTTCCTTTTTCTCCTTTTAATCTTTTTACTTTCTATCCTTCTTTCATCCTTTCATTCTTTCTTGCTTTTCTTCATTCTTTCATATTTTCTTGGTTTCTTCCTTCCTTCCTTCCTTCCTTCTTTCCTTCCTTCCTTCCTTCTTTCCTTTCTTATTTCCCTTCTTCCCTTCTTCATACCTGATTCAGTACTCTATGCATTGTACCACCTACTGCCTAAGGAATCTTTGAGAGAGAAATGAGACTTAAAAGAAAGTAGTCTTAAGACACTGAGATAAGAAAGGTATGTGGTCCAGATGTGGGAGACAATCTTTGCAAAAGCAAGGGATGGAATTCCAAGTTTGAAAAACAGTAAGTAGGTCAATTTGGATGGAAAATAAAATGCATAAAGTGTTGTATGGTGAAATAATTCTACAAAGGTATACTGGAGCCAGATGATGAAGGGCTTTGAATAATAAACTAATTGGTTTTTATTCTATCCCAGAAATAAATTGGAGAATCCAGAGATATCTGGGCAAGGAAGTTTCCCAAGTTCTTGAATGTGACCTGACAGCAGGCAAAACATAATACACACTTTCTTGAGAAGCATTGACCATGTCACCATTAAAGAAATAACAGATGTTATGGAAGAAGAATGAACAACTTGCAAGTGATTGAATATGGGGGAGAAGAGAGAGGGACACATCAAGGAGAGTTCCATTATTACTAATCTTTGTTAATGAAATAGTGGTAATGTTCTTAATCACCAGAAAGGGAAGATTTAAGAGGGGGTGATAGTTATGTTTTGGCTGTATGAATTTTTTATGTCTATGGGATAGGCATATTGGACTTCTAATTTATTAAATACTCAACATTTAATTTCTTATCTCTGTGCATTTGCACAAGTTTCTCTCATACTCCAAATGAACTTCCTTGTTTTCCTTTCAGAATCCTTTTCCTGCAAATTTCATTCACCTGAAACTGTTTTCTTCCTTACATTTTCACAGGGCGTGTATACTGTATGGATCATTCCTTTACCTCATCATATCCTACCTTAAAAAGTCTTAACCTGTGCATGTTTTGTTCTCTTTACCTCTATCCCTGGAATAAACTCCCTTTTAACAAAAATACTATACAATTTTTACATCCCCATATCCATTTCAATATTTTTGCACATAGCACTTGTTTGACTGTAGGGTTTAGATCTGATTATGAAATTATAAGAGAAGTTGAAACTTATAGTGTGTACAACATCAGTATTATGTCCAACTGCCATGACCATCTATGTGCCCTGACTTTCCATGATGGCACAATACTGTCATCTCTTTGTTATGTCCTGAAAGGGTGTAGATAAAAGGAGAGAATTAGACCCCAATTTATGTTTGTGATTCAAGCCTTACACCCTGTGGTTTAATTTTACTATGCTGCATCAATCAACATATAATATATAATAATATAACTCTAATATAATACCATTTAATACAATAATATATTATTATATATAAACAGTACATATATGTTGTTATATATAAACAGCAGGTAACATATAAACAGTAATATTGTTTAAGAATAATAAATGCATGGAATATATAATAACATAATATGAAAGTAATATAATAATATAACAGCATATTTAAAAACTTTGAAATTGATGATCCTTAAGTAATGTTTTATATATATATATATATAATTTCCTTTTAAAAATCTTTTTCTTCATTGATTTTCACTAATCAATGATATCTTCTGGCTGAATTTGTGATTATGTGGCTAGAAATCAGTTCAATAAGACATGGTCTCTTCATAACTTACAGGATATTAGAGTTTAAATCAGAAATGTTCTGGTCCAACTCTTCATTTTGCAGGGCAGGCAACTGAGAACACTATGTAAAGAATGAGCTCTTTAATTACTTTTTTAAAGTTTGGAGAACTGCACAAATTTCATGGAAGGTTTAACAAACAATTCAGTTCTCACTAAATCTGTTCCTATAATTTCATAACTGGGCTATTCACTTGAAACATGACCTTAGTTTTTAGAAGTTCATCAGCTTCTTTCCATTATTGGCTCAGCTGTGCAACAGGACAATAAGGTTTCTGTTGTGCACTCAGCAGAACTGTTTAATCAGGATAACTGCCTGTGTCTGATATGATATTCTTCCTTTTTCCTACTGAGAAGCAATTTCTTGGAAAATAAAGTAAAACAGTAGTTATTTTCTCATTCTACCTATGTTTAGAGCTGCCACCCAACAAATCATAGATATGTTAGTTCCACATTACTGATAACCTGAAAATGATGATGCTCCAATGCATACTTGTATCAGTCCATCAAATTTTAAGTGTTGGCTCACCCACACTCATTTCTTCCCTTTTTCTTGCTGTGCATATGTTTACCTATTAGCCAAAGTGTATTTTTTTTCATTTAAAGGACCTTCTGCATTGCTTGCCCCCAAATACTTTTTTACTAAATAAATATTCAGTTTCGCTGCTCTTTTCAAATTCAATGTGTTTCATTGATTTCTGAAAAGAATGGCAGTAACTTGTCTCATTGAAAGAAAGATTTTCACTGTAGGTAGAAGCTATAGTATATCATGGATCACTAATACATCCTTCCAGGGATGATTATCTCCCATTAAAAAGTTACTATATATACTTCTGGTTAAGATTGTAGATGGAAAGGTTAAGAGTTGAACTGTACCGTATGTACTCCAGTAGAGATATTTTAAAGTGCCAGATAAGATAATAGTGAAGAAATTCAAGGAGTAACAATATGAAGTTCCTTCATCCAGCCCAGAATTGCACAAAAAGATATCCAGAAGCCTTATGAAATTTGAGAATGGACAACAAATGTAAGCTCTGAAACCAGCAACACTCTGACCCAAGATCTGGGTCTGGGAGTAAACAGTGCTGTAACTGGAATGACCAGAGTGGCCCAACACTCCTCTGACCTGAGATACCCCCAAAAAATCTAGAAATCTACCATGTTCTCACCTGTTTTGCAAAAATTATGGTAAACTGAGGCACAAAACTTCAAGCACAGTTTATTAGCAAAGTGTCAATTTGACAATAAACAGGATCTCAGTCTCCTCAGCTAGCTAAGACTCTGCACAAGGGCTGCCAGATCATTTTTATGGGCAAAAGGAAGAGCATCCAAAAACGAGAAGGCAGCATCATAGATGGGAAAAAGACTATTATTGGTGACAAAGCCAGAAACATCGTAGATGCAGAGGACAATATGATTGTCTGGAAATTTAGAATGCAGAGCTAGCAACAACCCTTTCTTCCATCTTGTCTCTATGGAAAGCTCATTTGTGGTGTCCACCTACATGGTTATTTAGGGTCACAGTGATAAGAGAGGATACTTTCTTGAAAGATAGTGAGTGGTGTAGAGATAATAAACCAGATTCCTTGGTATACTCCTGTGTTCTTCAAAGAAAACAGATTTCTTTGACATGAGAATATAATGATAATTAGCAGAAAAACTGAACTTCTAAATTTAATTCAGAAACAATGAGTGATATACAGGAAAGCTGAATTTCTAAACTTAACTCAGAGACAAATGAAACATGACTTAAGAAGTTACACAAAATGTCAGTGGTATTATAAAATGAAATCAGTTACAGAACAGAACTAATTTGAATTTTTCAGTGTTTAATTCCCCACTTTTTGATCAGTGGAAGACCTGTCTCCCATAAATCATTTATCTATAGGCTAGTTTTATAAGACCTTTCTTTTATAGAGATGAACAATGGAGGCATCCTTGACCTCCTAGGGGGTAATCTCCCCTTGCAATATAACCTGGAGTATTTTAGTCAGCTTTTGTATGAGCAGTGAATCCCCCGCCTTGTAGATCTCTGCTGGAATAGAATCAGCACCAGGAGCTTTGTCATGTGAGAGGAGTCAAATGACATTCAAAAATCTCTTCTTCAACTGGAAGTTCAGGTAGAGACGGGTTGACGTAAATCTGACATATATATGATCTGGTGGCTTTAGCACTGGCTGATAATGATCTTTTGAGAACACTATGGAAGTGTTTAGTCCATCTCTCCAGGATCATGTACTTATCACTGATCAGTATGGCTCCACCAGGACTAGTAGTTGAGATGCACCAAAAGTCTTTGTCTCATCAACAGCCTTCAAGGCATCATAGAAGAGATCTGCATTGTTATTAATAGCATAAAATTTAAGGTGTTCATTCCTTTCAGGAAACATACAAGTTTGTTGATTTAATTAGATTAAATTGTGAAACTTGCACGAACTTCATATCATGCTTCTGATCATGGTGGACACTCCAGAAAATTGTGTAGCCAGTTTTGATTTTAGTAAATTGAACTTCATTTGCCATTCTTGTTTCACTCAGGGCTGCTATTTGGAAGAGATACTTGCTGAGTTCTCTTGCCACAAGAGTTCTCTCACACATCTTTCAGGTCTACTGGATTTTGTGGTCTCCATAAACATGTACAGATTCCATGTATCAACGATGAATGGAATCATCTTCGCAAAAGTTTTAACAATAGGGCTGTCAAACACTTAAACTTGCTTCAATGAGCAGACCAGGGTTTGGTGAAACAGATAATTTTTAGGTCATCTTTTCTAGACCCTTCCTCACACCAAGAAGTAAGCAGTGAGATGTTTTAAAAGATTGCTCAGGGACAGCTAAATGGTGCAGTGAATAGAGCACCTGCCCTGGAATCAGGATGACCTGAGTGCAAATCCAGCCATAGACACTTGACACACTTACTAGCTGTGTGACCTGGGGCAAGTCACTTAACCCCACTGCTCTTTCAATCCAATGAGAAGATGATCCTATGCCTTGGGCTGTCTGTGTGTAGGTCTGTGACTACACTTCATAGTGTAGCCAAACTTGCAGCTTAATCACTAGCCCACCACCACAGGACTTCAAAGCAGGTAAAATAGTAAAATTGTAACATGGTAAAATAGTTTCATAGTAAAATAATCAAACAGTAAAATGGCATGAGTGGTATTTTTTGATTTAAGTGCAAATGATGTTTAAATGAGGCAGAGTTATTAGCCTCACTCTCTTCCAGAGTCATTGGAGGCCATAGATCTTGGAAAATTAAACTCTAAGAAAAAAAATAACAAAAATCCACCTTACACACACTAAAATTCACCTTATTTATAGTATCTTCTCTCAGTATGATTATACTGGAGAAAAAGAGTCTTAGTTGGGGCAAGGGGAAAGGGGTGGTAGTGTCTGAAAACCATTCTGAAAGGATACATTATATATATATATGTATGTATGTATATACATACATGTATACATATGTATGTATGTATGTGTGTATACATTTGACAGAATGTCATTTGACAGAATCAATGTGTACTGGTAGGCCAAAGTGAGGAACAATTTATTTTAAGAATATATGTGTTCACACACACATATATATGCATACATGCATGCATATATATATATATATATACATAAAATGAATCTATAAATGTTCAAAAGCTTATAAATCACAGTTTATCCTCCATAGGCAATGGCATGAAAGACATGCTGATTATGTGCCTGAAAGGTAGGGCAAGAAGAACACATATGGGAAGGTATGAGAGTGGCACCTGGGCAACTCAAACCCTCCTAATCAAATCCACAATTCCCTGAGTGCAAAAACGAGCTCTCTTGTGAATAAACAGACGCACCTGGTGATAGAAACTCTGGGAGAGGAGAGGTTTGCCCTCCACAGGCACCAAGACCTCAGGAACCTGTTTAACTTAAAACCATTGTGTCTTCTTTGCAACTTCAGAGTCATTGTGGGAAATGGAAATATCATGAAAAGTAGAGAGATTAAAAACATACACAGGGCCTTCTAGGGTAGTGAGCTTGGCAGCAGAATCAGCACAGTTGTTCCCTCTTGAAACAGAATCAGTTCCACCAGTGTGGGCAGGACAATGGACAATGGCTAGGGCAGCGGGAAGTCTCAGAACAGATAAGAGATTTTTGATGAAATCCACATGAGCAATGATCTTACTGGCAGATGTCAAAAAACCTCTCTGCAGTCTGGCTACATCCCCAAAAGATGACAGATACCAAATGTATACTGTGAATTAGTATAAATTGTGGCACTTTCCCCCTTGGCTAGGTGACATGCGTGGGTAAGCATCAAAAGTCCAGCTGCCTAGGCACTAAGATTAGAAGGAATGAGGCTTCCCAGACACTTCAATGGTCAAAAACCATGGTAGTACCAGGATAGCAAGTACCGTCCCTTATAAAATGCATCACTGGGTGCCTAGGTACAATCAGGGTTTTGCAAAGGGGTGTCTGTAAGGTTATTGAGGGGTTTCTCAGCCATGTCCACAACTGAGACATATTTGTGGAGTGACTTCCCAAAGATTGCCAGATAGGGGAGCAATGTGAAAAGACTGAGAAAAGTACAACATTTGAGAGTATATATTCTTATTTATTTGTTTGTTTGTTTGGCGGGTGGAAGGCAAGGCAATTTGGGTTACGTGACCTGCCCAAGATTACACAGCTAGTGTTGTCAAGTGTCTGAGGCTGGATTTGAACTCAGGTCCTCCTGACTCCAGGGCTGGTGCTCTATTCACTGTGCCACCTAGCTGCCCCTAGAACATCTATTCTTTACCAAGCAAGGTCATTTTATATTTGGCAAGTCTCTGATCCTAAAAGTCCCGAATTAGGTAATGAAGTAAAGGCCTTCACTTCATGGGGGTATTATATTATTAAGGGAGATCCCTAAACTAAATCACAAGCCTTCTCTACTGAAAAGGACGATGGTAGCCAATCCCATAGGTAGGATGGTGCTCCAGCAGCCACCTCAGAATAATAAGCCACCTGGTATAGAGCAGGTCCAAATGCATGAGTTAGGATAGCAGATGTCACCTTGCTTTGATCAAATAAAAAAAAAAGGAAGAAGGATTTACTGCAGGGGCGAGGAACCTGTGGCCTCAAGGCCACGTATGGCCCTTTATGTCCTTAATAAAAGGATTTGTTCTGTAAAACTTGAACTCAGTCAAAAGGCTGCACCTTAAGGACCTAGAAGTTCACATGTGGCCACAGGTTCCCCACATCTCATTTACTGTAATGTGAGATTTCCAGTGCAAGGGCTGATAATAGGATGCTTTTGAGATCTACCAGGGTAGAGAGGTGTTGATGGTCAAGCTGAAAAGGTTCTAGAAAAGAGCCTTTAGTCATAAAAACAAGAGGCTTGGCAATCTCATTAAATGAAGGAATCCATTGTCTGTAGTATATAACCACTCCAGGAACGGCACAGAGCTGCCACTTACTGGTGGGTGCACAGAGTTGTTGAATGTCCTTAATAAATGTAGGAGAGACAGAATGAGTCCCAACAGTCAAAATAAACCCTAAATATTCCACTGTTGGAAGGCACCACTCAACTTTTGACTTAGAAAATTTATGATCTCTTTGGTGAAGCTCCAGTAATAGATGACAACCACGCTCCTGACAAACCTCAACATCTGCAGCAGCTAGAAATAGATCACCCACATACTGAATTAAGGTGTCCTTTTTAAAAGCAATGAAAGCTAAATCTTGCTGCAAAATTTGAAAGAATTAAAGTTGGGGTCTCTATGTACCCTTAAGGTAAGGAAGTCCATGTCCATTTCAGGTTCTTCCAGGTGAAGATAAACAAGGACTAAGAATCTGGGTGAATTGGAATACTAAAAGCAAAAACAAAGCAAAAGAAACGAAACACCCAAAACAAACAATAAAAAACAGACACTGAGCAAAGACCTATCATAGTAAAATAGATTGCCTCATATAGAATTAAGGAAATGACGATACCAGGGTTGGGTACCACTGAGTACCTAGGTATAATATAAGCATTAATGGTGTGTAAATCTTGAACAAATTGATAAGCAAGCTTGCCATTCAGATTTAGCTTAGGTGTCTTAATGGAGAGGAATGGAGTATTATATACACAGTAATCCCTGGTCTCCTAGAGAGTCAATAATAGATGAAATGCCTCTAATAACTTCCCTGGGGAAGGGAACTGGGAAATAGATATCAGAGGGCTTCTCTTAATTTTGATTGCAGATTTTAGAAGCCCTACATACAAAAACAGAGGCCCACAGGGATTAAGGGATGTCAGATAAAATGCTTGGAACATCCCCAACCACCTCCTGGTCAGCTTGTATGAAAATAGAGAACAAGGAGAGGGAATCCTTGGGTATCTGCAAGAATAGAGTACCATTGGGAGTACAGGACACAGTAGGCCTAAGTTTGCATAAGAAAGTCACAACAGATTTATAGGGGATTTGGGGATAAGGAGAAAAGTGTTTAACAGAATACTGATGAACACACACTCCAATGAGACAATCTCGGAATATTCTGAGATTTTTCCCCAAACCCTGACAATACTTAAGGAGCCACAAAAGGTAAACACATGGAGACAAGCTTGCTCATTGGAATTTAATTGGAGGCTCCAGAATCCACCAAGCGACCACTGATTACATTACCAACTTTAAGTGGGACATGAGGTTCACCTATGTGGGGAGAGGAATGAACCAGAATAACTAGGGCCAGGATTCCAGGATCAGAGAAAACAACAAAGTCCTCTCAAAATTCCACAGCCCTTGCCTCTCCCCTATACCTCTGTGCAGTAATGTTTTCTTGGGAATCTCTAGGGTCAGCATCCCTTTTATTCCTATGGTGACTTTTTTTTCATCTAGTTTCAGACAATAAGGTCCTTCTTTTGGCAATAAAAACAAGCAAGGATTTGTGAATCTCTGGCACAGTCTGTGCTGGAGCAAGAATGGTCTGTGCAGTAGCAGCCTGCACTAGAATAGCCTGCACTTGTATTATAGGTTTTTCTTTTTCCTTTCTCTGTCTCTTTATTCTTTCCTTCCCAATGCTCTTGAGTTGGCCAATGGTTATTTTATGACATCTAGGGCATCTCTTCTGAAAATATTTTTTGTATTTCATGTAGGGATCAACAAAGTGTGTGCTAATGATATTACATCTTGAGTTGAATGGTTTTAATCCTGTATATCATTTAGTACTTGTGTGTATTCTATCAAAAAAGTGGCTAGGGGGTCTCATACAGGCTTGTATATCTCCAAACAAAGACTCCCCAGTCTGTTACAACCTTGTGCAATACAGACCTGGACTTTGGGGTTCTAATGTGTGTCTTGCAGAGACCAATGTAGCAGTGACACAGGGACAGGAGCTACCCCACCTAATGCAGATTGTCTATTTGATGCTTCTATATTGGATTGTCTTTTTCCTGGGGAGAGTAAAGTCTGCATCACGTGAGTTATATCTCCCCAAATAGATTATACTCTCTAAAATGGCTTCATATTGAATGTTAACGACCCCAGAGTATATAGCATTGCATTTACTTGTCTGGGTCAGAAGACTAACAAATATCAAGACTGATTTGACAGAAATGATGAGGAAATTCAGAAGATGATAAACAAAAAACAAGAGCTCCACAGGGTTTACTAGCAGGATAGTTTGTCTGTCTCTAGGCAACATTTAACAGCACAAAAAGTTGAGTGCACATGAAGCTCAAAGAGATGCAGGATTCTTGACTCAGTAATAAGGCAGACAGAATTCAGTTTTATGCTGGTAATAACAATCCAAAGCTTTTCTGTGATGCCTTAAAGGCTGTTTATTGATGGAACCCTGGTGAAACCACACTGATCAGTGATAAGGGCATGATCCTGGTGAGATGGGCTGAACACTTCCATAGTATTCTCAAAATATCATCATCAACCAATGCTGAAGCCATTGATACTCATTAGGCAAAAGTCAATCCTTCTGTAGCTGAACTTCCAACTAAAGTTCAAATGCCATCTTCAAATGCTATCTGCCTCCTCTCATGTGGTAAAGCTCCTGGTGCTGATTCTATTCCAGCAGAGATGTACAAGGAAGGGGATCCACTGCTCATACAAAAGCTGATTGAAATCTTCCACGTTATGTGGCAAGAGGTTACTCCCTAGGAGTTCAAGGATTCCTCTATTGTTCATCTCTATAAAGGAAAAGAAAATGGGTTGTCCTATAACAATCATAGGGCTGGGGAGGGGTGTCTCTCTTAGTCATTGCTGGAGAGATTCTTTCCATTGTTCCACTCAATGGGATGATCCTTCACCTGGAAGATGTTTATCTATCCTAGGGACAGTGTGGGTAGAAAGGACCAAGGAAGAGTTGATCTGGTGTTTGCTGCCCCCAAATCCTAGGAGAAATGCCAAGAGAAGAGAGGTCTGTATACAATGTTTGTTGATCTGACTAAGGCCTTTGATAATGTCAGTCATGAGGGCTTGTAAGAGATCATAGCTAGCCCAGAGAAGCTCATGAGTATCACATGTCAATTTAATGACAGCATGTTTGTACTGGTTTTGGATATTGGATGTTGCTTTTGTGTTTTCTCAGTCACCAATATAGTGAAGCAGGGCTGTGTCCTTGCTACCATGCTTTTAAACATGATGTTTTCAACAATGTTTTCAGGTCAGCTACTGAACTGATGGTAAAGTATTTAATTTGAAAAGACTATAAATCAAGATTAAAGTGGAGAGTGTTGGTGTATGACTTTTTGTTTGCAGATTATTGTGCACACAATGCTGCCTCTGAGGTTGGTGCAACAGAGTATGGACCAATTCACTACTGGTTGTGCTAATTTTGGACTGACTATAAACACCAAGAAAACAAAGATTCTCCACCAACCAGCATCACACCATCCATATGTGGAACCATCATTTATGGCAAATGGAGAAATTTTGAATGCTGTGGATAAATTCACTTTACTTGGCAGTATACTTTCCAGGAATGTACATATAGATGATGATGTTGTTGGAGTTAACTCATTGTTTGGGAGGCTCCAAACAAAAGTATGGAAAAGAAGAGGTATTGGGTTGCCTATCAACTAAAGGTCTATAGAGTCATTGTGCTAACTTCATTATTGTATGCCTGTGAAACATTGACAGTATACCAGTACCATGCTAGGAAACTGAATCACTTCCATTTGAATTGTCTTAGGAAGATTCTGAAGATCACCTGGCAAAATAAGGTACTGGACACTGAGGTAGTACCAAGCATTCAAACTCTGTTGCACAGTGTAGCTCTGAAGGGTTGACCACATTGTTCAAATGCCAAATGTACATTTGTTTAAAGACTATTTTACAAAGAACCCACACAAGATAAGAGCTCACATAGATGTAAAAAAGATACAGACATTCTCAAGGTCTCTTGAAGAACCTTGGAATGGATTTTGAAACATGGGTGTCACTGACACAGGACTGCCTAGCATGGCATGCCTGCATCAAAGAAGGCACTGTTCTCTATGAGCAAAGCAGAATTGCAGGAGCTCAAAAGAGATGTGAGATGTATAAATTTAGAGATATCTTCACTACAAATGTTCCCATGGATAAATTGTGCCTGAAATGTGGTAGAATCTTCCAAGTTCATATTGGTCTAATCAACCACAGTCAAACAAATTGTACCTTGACCTCAACATAGTGACATCATTTTGATCCTCTGTGAGCACCACAAGCAACTCAAAAACCTTTTATCAAATTAGGGAGTTTCCCTTCTCCATGTTGAGATCAGAGGGACTGAAAGTCTAAACATATTGATTAATGACCAAGTCACCCTTAGGGTTGTGAAAAAGCCTGTCTTTTCTTTCTTAAAATAATATTTTATTTTTTCCCCAAATTGTATGTATGAATGATTTTTAATATATATTTTTAAATATATTTTTTCTTTCTTTCCTTTTCTCCCCCCCCCATTGGGAAGGCAAACTATTTGATATAGGTTTTACATGTTCAGTCATACAAAATACATTTCCTTACTCATCGTACTGTAAAATAAAATATAGACCAAAAACATGAAAAATAAACAAAATATGAAATATAGCATACTTTCATCTATATTCAGAATCGATCAGTTCTTAAATCCTTTGGAAGTTTTTTAGTTCATTATATTCCTGAGAATAGCAAAGTCAATCACAGGTTATCATTGTACAATATTGTTACTGTATGCAACATTTCTCTTTGCTCATGTAGGTCTTTCTAGATTTTTCTGAAATCATCCTGCTTGTCATTTCTTAAAGCACAATAGTGTTCCATTATATTCTTGAAGAGGGAAAATACTGGTAGGCTGTCTCTCAGTTTCCAAAGTTGAATCTTCAATTGAGACAAAGAGAATAAGATGGGGATTCAGAGGGCAAGAGAGAAGGAGGGAGAGAAAGGGGAACTGTAGCTGCTAGGGAAGGCAAGGTAATAATAATGGAAGAAGGGATAGCCAAAATGGTTTCTAAACAAGTGGGAGAGGATAAAGTAATGGGAGAAGGTGGAAGTAAGATAGGGTAGAGAGAAGGTACTTCCAGGGTTGTTGGGCATATGTCATCAGAAACCTCAGATAATTTAGTTAATGATGCCTTGCAGAACTGGAATTCCATCTAATCTGGATGTCTGCCTTCTATAGCTAACCTTAAATCTTTCCATTTAGTATTCTCAAAGGTAGCAAAAGAGGACAAAATAATTTATTAGCCCAGTTTCTCACCATCTTAGACCAAATCTCACATAATCTAATAGCATGCTTCTTTTTCACACCTGGCTGAACAAGAAACTCCTCCTTGTCCCAAGATGCGAGGAGTATATCCAGGGGATTTTCATTTGGAGTGCAATTATTAGATACTATTATGCTAAACCATTTCTTAGACTAGGCTAAATAAAAGTATGTAAGATACTAAAACTCAGATGTACAAATACACAGAAACCTAGACAAATAAGCATAAGACTAATAGACTTCTGTGGAGTGTTCCCCAGGAGTCCTAATCAAGGCAACAAATGCAAGGATACCTCATTTTTCTTCTTTTATGTGAATTTCCTTCCAATTTGGTGAAGATATTCATGAATCTAATTTTTAATTAGATTTGTGTATCTAGTTGTGTAGAGACATGGTCTCCAAGATTGTTCTGTAGTAAGAAGAGCAGAGCACCCCAATAAAGTTCTCATTGTTCTGAAGGAGTCCTTCTTTAAGAGGTCATGTAGTTTGACTGGATAGCCCAGTCACAGACTTATTCCTCAGCTTATGGACCTAATAAAACCCCCCAGCTTCTAACAGGAATTCCCTCCTGGTAGTCTACATCATTCTAAAAGGTTGCCTTTGCTACTGAGATTGCTGTTGCAGCACTATACTCAAGATAGCCACAAGGTGACAACCACCAATTGTTGTGTCAGAACAGGTAGCTAGTTTGTATCTAAGGAAAGGCCTGTGGAAATAAAGGAGACCCTCTTGGGAGGACATAGAGTTCCCTATTAAGTCTTGCTTTCCACAACTGTGCTAACCATGCCATATGACTCCAGAATAGGTCAGGAATGCAGTTTATGACTAAGCAGGATAGTATAAATGCAGAACCTGAAGTGCTCGCTCTCTCTCTATCCCTCTCTCTCTCTCTCTCTCTCTCTCTCTTTCTCTCTCTCTCTCTCTCTCTCTCTCTCTCTCTCTGTCTTTGTTTCTCTCTGTCTCTGTCTCTCTTTGTCTCTCTCTCATAATCAAATATAATTAAATGAGAAATAATCACCACAAGACAGATATAGAGACATAAAACTCCAGTGACAAGAACAGACCCAAAGATATTAAACATTAAAGCTACAAAGATTCTTTAAAAATAAGTATGCACAAGTGAAGGTCCCTCATCTGGTCAAATTTGGGATTTTTCTTATATGTCTTAGGTCAATTTTGCTTTATATTTAGTTAACCCCTGGGAAGAATCCCTATTCCCAGGCTTTCATAACCACATCTTGAATGGGAGTTGTTGCTCTTCTTTCTCGCCAGTTATATCCAGGACTTAATCTTCCCTCTTGCTAACATCAGTGAATATTCTGGGACTTCGTTTTGGACTTCCTTGAAGGGATGCCAATGACACACATTTCCAAACCCCTGTTTTCAAACTCAAAAGAATTCCCTGTTTCCAAATTTCCCCAATCCCTTCTTTAAGGAGCATATATGGTACTCTGGGGGTCTGAAGAAGAGTTCCGAGGTATAATTGTCAATTATTATTGGATAGTTAGCTAAAGACAAACAGAACAATAAGATATATAAGCAAAGTTGCAACTTCCCCAAAAGCACGGAGGTTTTACCTTGACTTGGAAGAATTGAGAATTAATACCAAGACAAGGGGGGCAGTGATTGACCTCTATTGCAATCTTACATGGAGAACTACCCCTGTTGAAAATTCCACTGGAGTGTTCCCCTAAGACTTTGCCCCAGGGACCAGTCTCTCCCCCCAGTTTCTTCATGGTGGCCAATTGTTACTATTGAAATTAAGGTAAACTGAGACACATGACCAATAAACAGGATCTCAACCTCCTTAGCTAGCTAAGACCCTGAATGAGAGCTGACAAATCATTTTTATGGACAAAAGGAAGAGCATCTCTGGGTTAAGTTTGAAAGTTCCACTTTCCTATAAATCACTCATTGTCTCTGCTAGGTTTAGAAGTTCAGTTTTCCTGTTAATCGCTTTTGTATTCTTGTGTCAAGGAAATCTGCTGTCCTCAAAGGATGCAGATAAATACCAGGGTGTATGGTCTGCCATCTCTGTACCACTAGTACACAATCAAGAAAGTCTGGTCTGTTATCACAGTGACACTAACTAGCCATGCAGGTGAACACCACCAGTAAGCTTTCTATAGTGACAAGATGGAAGGAGGGGTTGTGTTAGCCTTGCATTCCAAATTTCCAGCCAATCATATTGTCCCCTACATCTATGATATTTCTGACTTTGTAACCAATCATATTGCTTTCCTCATCTATGATGCTGTCTTCTAGTTTGGGGGTACTCCTTCTTTTGTTTGGTTTCCTGGTCTTCTTAGGACATAAAAAGTCCCAGCCTTGTGGAATTTGGTGGATTCATACTTGGTGGATTGTGGAAGCTCACTGAGTTGCCCTGATGACCAGTGTTTCCCCGTGCAGATGAATGGGGCCATCTCTAGGGAAGTCAAGTACCACTGTATACTTGCATATCCTTATTGTATTTGGGCAAAGTAAGCTTTCTTGTATTAAATATTCACTAATTTGTGAGTCCTTCATTCTATCCTAGTATTGAATCTGAACATGGTGGAAATAGAGATATGCCTCATACATCAGTATAATGAAAAGACTATGCTAAACAAGACAGGTTAAAATCTTGATTTCCTGACCATGGAGAACTCACTCTAAATCTAATTTTTCTTATATTTAAATTTTGATAATGCTTATATTGGTTTGAGGAAAATTCTTATTAAGTTAAAAATATTCTTATTGAGTTATAAAATTGAATAGTTGAATAGATGCTACTGATATTCTAATAATAGTGTTTACTACCTTAGGATGGTGATTCTGCATTATGTAACCTTTTTGCACAGCACCTAGGACAGTTCTTTACATGCAGTAATATTTATTACATGTTGAAAAGTGATACCCAACCATACCCAACAATTTTTGCACAACATTTAATTAAAGGAATTCTCTCCCTAAAAGAATCTGGTGCCACATATCACTTTACACTTCTTGTCATTCCCCACATGCTTTTGCTATTCTCTCTTTAGACATTGTTATTGTTTACCTATTTACTCACTATGATGTCATATAGGATACTAATTTTATGTAGAAATAAATAGTAAGAATAGATGAATTATGGAGATATAAGGATTGTGCTTTCATGAAAACTTTAGTCGTCATTTATCTGTCCAGCTGAAACAATAAATGCAGCCTAGAGAAAGTTGTATTCAATAACTGTCATGTCCTTAAGAAGAGAAGGATCTACCAAGTGTAAAAGAGTATAAAGTTTGTTTATTTTCAAGATGTGTTTTTATTATTAATCATGTTATCTAGATTTGTCATTTTATCCAGTAGAGAATTATAGCTTTTCCTTTCAAGAATTTCAGGGATATGAGGTAAAAATATTTAATATAGTTTTGTCATAGTAAAGCATCAATGTTTTATTTTATTTCCCTTAATAATATTTTCATTTTTTCCATTTACATGTAAAGATAGTTTCTATTATTCATTGTTGTAAAATTTTGAGTTCAAGTTTTTCTTCCTCTTTCCCCTTTCCTCCTCCTCTTTCCCCAAGACAGCCAGTAATCTCGTATAGGTTGTACATGTACAATAATGTTAAACATATTTCCACATTAGTTATGTTGTGAAATTTTTCTTTGACCTCTCTTACTTGATTTTTAAGATCATTTTTGAACTCTCCCAAGAGGACTTCTTGGGATTGAGACCAATTTATATTCCACTTTGAGGCTTTACATGTAGGTATTTTGATGTTGTCTTCTTCTGAGTTTGTGTTTCGATGTTTCCTATCTCCACAGTAGCTTTCTATGGCCAGGACACTTTTATGATTCTTACTCATTTTCCCACCTATTTTGTGACTTTTAAAGTTGAGCTCTGCTCTTGGGGTATGGTGGGTACTCTCCCAAACTTCTTACGTTGGGGGCCAGGGTCCTTGTCATTAGCTTTCCATGCCAGAGCCTCAGGTGCTTGTGACTTGCCCACTGCACTGGAGGTGGCCTCATCTATCTGTGCCTATTATGCCATGTTTCTCAGTTCTCAATTTGCCTTCTACACTGTGGTTGAAGGCCTCATTTCTGACCTCTTGAGCCAGGATCAAAGTGTCTCAGTTGCTGATCTATGCTGCAGCTAAGAGTCTCCTGGTGGCTTGCCAAGACACTCTTTGCTGGGCTGTGCTCCCCTTTTACCCAAATGAGACAGACCTTTCCTAAAGTTCTTCTAAATTATCTTAACCTGGGAAGTTGTTTCACTCCATATTTTCTGTGGTTTCTGTCACTCCAGAATTCATTTAGAGGGTTGATTTAATGTTGTTTCTGAGGGACAATGGAGAAAGCACAGGCAACTTCCTGGCTTCTCTCTTCTATATTGGCTCCAAATGATTTTTTTTAAAAAAGCTTATATTAATAAGCAAAAAGTACTAGTATAGTTTCAATCCTGGAAGGGTGAAAAAACACAATGTCCTAGATAAAGCATTTTCCATTATTCCCTTTAGGTTTAGATGAAATATGTCCAAATATCCCACCACATACAGCCACATCAAAATTTTTCCTGGGACCTGTGTTAATGTATTAGATAATCTTTTTTCCCCATCAATCAACGGAAATCTGCCTTATCTCCCTCCTACCTTCCCATTCCCCCACCAAGAAAGAAAAAAAAACACTTTTCATAAATCACATAGTTGGGGGTAGGGGGATGTGATTCCTGCACTGATAGTTTAGTATAGTGCCTGGCACATAGAAGTTGCTTAATAAGTATTTATTGATTGATTGACCATAACCAAAAAATAATAAGGCCTCAATCTTTACTCTAAGTTCATCACCTCTCTGTCAAGAGTTGGGAAACATGTTTCACCACAAATTCTCTGGAATAGTGGTTAATCATTTTGTTGATCAGCATTTGATTCAATGTTATTTGTCTTTACAACATTATTGCTATTACATAAATTATTTTCCTGGTTCTGATCACTTCATGCTGCTTTATTTCATATGTCTCCCAGGTTTATCTAGAACCATTCCCTCTATCCATTCTTATACAAGGATAGTATTCCTTTGCATTCACGTACCATAATTTATTCAGCCATTTCCCCATCGATTTAACCCTCTACTTCCTCTTCTTTGCCACCACAAAAAGAGGTGATTATGCTATCTATTGATCTGTCAATTTACCTAACTGTTTTAACCTATGAGTCCTTTTACTTTTTCATTGATCTCTTTGGGAATATAGATTTGGGAATACAGATCTCTTACGGGAATATGGTGCCACTAGGACAAAGGCTATGAACAGTTTAATAACTTATTGGTGATAGTTACAAATTGTTTTCCAGAGTGGCTCACCCAGTTCACAGATCCAACAATATTCCATGAATATGTTTTCTCATAACCTCTCCAGCATTTACTATTTTTCATTTTTGTCATCTTTGCCAATCTGAGTGAGATGGAACCTCAGAATTATTTTAATTTGTTTCTCCAATTATTACTTATTTTGAATATTCTTTGATATGGTTATTGGTAATAGATTCCTCTCTCTGAAAATCACCTGTTCATATCCTTTAACCATTTATTAATTTGGAAATGTATCATACATTTATATATTTAACCAACTCCCTGATGAGATCTTTATCAAAGATATTGGCTGCAAGTATATTTTTCCTTTTTTTTCTAATTTTAACTTCATTGGTTTGTTTATGCTAAAACTTCTTAATTTTATGTAACCAGAATTGTCCATTTTATCTTTTGTGATGTTTGGTAATGAATTATTCCCCCATCCAAAGATCTGCCAGGAAATTTCTACCTTTGCTCCTCTAATTAGTTTATGTTGTTATACATTGTGAGATAATGGTCTAGACCTAGTGTATGTGAGGTTGCCTTCCAATTTTTCCAATAGATTTTGTTGGATAACGTGTTCTTACCCAAATTGCTGGGACCTCTGGATTTATCAAATATTAGATTACTGTCTTATTTGCTTTTGTACGTTGGATAACTAATCTGTTACCCCAACAGGTAATGATAATGAATTCCTAACCAACAAAAGTAGGACAAGCAGGTTTTGCCCATAATAAGAAAAAAAAGTCAGATAAGCCTGAAATGTCTCCAAAGAGAGATTGACCAGTCTCAGTTGATGGAATCAAATCAGTCTCTCAAAACTCAATGAGATTCCCACACACACCATAAAGGCACTGCTGCCAAGCTCAAAGTACTAAGCAACATCCTGTCTTATACACAAACATTTCAGTTTCTATATCAGATCCAGTGCCAAGGAAGCTTTCTTTTAATTAAGAGGATTGTGCTCCATTTCTCACACTCATCAATGCCATAAAAGCCCACCATCCAGGCATCTTTGGGGCAATTTTATTCATGAGGTAAATGATGTCTCATGTCTGAGTCTCCTCAAAAGGAAGTAGGAAAAAAACAGGCACTCAACTTACAATATGAAGTAGATATGGAACAGATAATTTATTCCTACCTGCATAAAAGAATACTAAACATAAAAGAAATAGCACATATTACAGAACTATTAGAGTGAAATTCAGCAACAACTTATAATTACTGTTACAATCTTCATGGAGGCTAATAGCTTGTCTTCATCATAACATAAAGTAGTCTGAAAGACTACTAATTAGACATTTTGGATTTCACCTCAGTTCAGATCAATCTACTCTGCAGTAAAATAGGCCAAGTTTGTCCTTTCTTCCTGGTGGTGGCTTTTTCCTCCAAGGACACTAGAGTAGCTTCTGGAGTTTCTTCCCTTGCAGCCAGCCTTCTCCACTTGATCTTTTGAATTGACAAGGTCACTTGCTTTAGGAAAGATTAAAGAGGGATGTACTCAACCCTCATTCCAGATTCAGGTTTGTCTAAGCAATAAATGTGTTAAATAAGCTCCCTCGTACAAAAGAGATATATGTATCAGTCTTGTCCAAAAATGTGTATCTTATTGTACAGTCTATGTCCATCACCTTTTCCAAGATATAAATAGCATTTTTGTGTTGTCTGGAGTCCTGGGTGGTTATTGTATTGATCAGAGTTCTTTAGTCTTTCAAAATTTCTTCAGCATAATTGGGGTTATATACATTGTTCTCTTCTGCTCATTTGCTTTTTTTTTGAGACTTGGTCTCTCAATCTTTCTCAGGCTAGAAGTTCAGTGGACATTTACAGGGCCCAACCCCATTGCTGGACAAAGGGTAGAACCTTGAACTTCCTCTGCTTCTGGTCTGGACTGGTTCACCCCTCCTAATGCAGTCAGTCTGGTGGCTCCCTCAGATCCCAGGGTTCTCATCACACTTGTGCCAGACACTCCTCTGCCTTAGCCTATTGCAGCTCAGAATTTCTGAGCCCTAGTGATCCACCAGCCTCAGCCTCAGCCTCCAAGTAGCAGAGATTACAGGTGTGTTCCACCACATCCAGCTTGCTCTCAGTTTATTCAAGTCTTCAGATGGTTCTTGGAATACGTCCCTTTCATCATTGTCTCTTATAGTGCAATATTATTCTGTTACAGTCATATGATACAAGTTGTTCAGCCATTGCCCAGTTGATTAGCATCTCCTTAATCTTTTAGTTATTTCCACAAAAAAGTCATAAATATTTTTGTCTATGTGGGTTCTTTCCTTTGCATATGACTTCTTTGGAGTATAAACCTAATAGTAGAAATACTGGGTCAGTGAGTATGCACAGTGTAGTGAATTCTGTAGGATAGTTCCAAATTGTTTTCCATAATTGCTAGACCAGTTTCACAGTTCCATCAGTTGTTCTTCAGTTTGCCTGTTCTCCTTCATTTGATCTCCAACAAAGATCATTTGTTTTTGGTCATTTTTACCAGTCTGATGGGTGTGAGGTGGAATTCTGGCAGTATGTTGAAGATACAGAATTATTATCAATGGACTTCTGGTTTTTCACTTTAGATTGTTCCAGTGAACTTACACTCTCCCTTTTTAGAGGGGTGTAAATGTGGATACAATTATGTGATATGTAGCAATCAAAAGTTCTATGATGCTTTCATTATGAGTAAACATTTTAGTATGTACATCAGGGATTGTTTAGAAGCTTCTGATCAAGTTTCTAACAACATATATTTATTTGTTCACAGTGCAAAACCTCAAGGGAGCTCCTTACATTTCAAATGGGCAGAAGAGTCTCATTCAAAAGAAGAAAATTATTAAAAACCAAATGATATGCCAACACACTTTGAAAGGTAGTCCTAGAAATGACATGCACAAGTTAGCTATAAGAGGCAGTGTAGTGTGATGTAAAATAGAGATTTGGCCTTAGAGTCAGGAACACATGGTCAAGTGCCATCCTTTGGCACACAGTGGGTATATGGCCCTGAGCAAATTACTTAACCTCTTCATGCCCTCAGGAAACTCTCTAAAACTATAAGGTGCAAAGAAAGTACTGATCTGCATTTATAGAGGGAGCTCCTTCAAGGACCACCCTATATATAACCAATGAAATCAGCCTTAAAAAGTTAGCCATATCATGATCATGAGTGAAACTATACCATCTACTTAAGTATTCTGTATGTACAGAAATACTATATGTAGACTGGGTTCTATTGAAAGAGTAATAATAATACTTGGCATTTATATAACAATTTGCAAAATAATTTACTTCTATTAACTTATGTGAGCCTCACAGCATCCCTATGAGGTAGGTTCTACATGAATTAATATATCCGTTTTAGAGATGAGATAACTGAAGCTCAGGGAGGAAAAAGGCCTAATCTATTGGTCACTCAGAAAGTGTCAAATGTGCATCCTCACCATGATCATCATCTCCATACCACTCCCCTTCTCCACCCTGTCCCCATTCCCATCCCCCCCAACAATATTGTTTTTGTGATTTGCAAACATACATTATCTTCTTTGAGCCTCAAAATCCTGTAAGGTAGGTATTACAGGCATTATCGTCCCCATTTTACAGATGATGGTAACTGAAACTTGGAGACATTAAGTGATTTCCACATGCTTTCACAGCTTAGCAAATGTCAAAAGGTAGGATTTCAAAGTCAGGTGTTCCTAACTTCAAATATAGCACTGAAATCACTATGCCATGTATTTATCTATATATGAAAAATATTAGAGTTGTTTTCATTTTTAGGTAGTAGTGGTGCATGCATGTCATGTTGCCTGGTGCACACCTCCCGTGTTTATGCTCCCTGTAGGTGTGGGAGTACGTGGTGGAGAATTCAAAGGAAGGGAGGGAGAGAGGGAGAAAGGGGGAAGGAAGGAGGGAAGAAGACAGAGAGAGAGAGAGCAGAGAGAGAGGGGAGAGACAAAGGGGGGGAGAGGAGAGGAAGAAAAATCGAGAAGGAAAGGAAAAGAGACAGGGAGAAGAAGAGGAGGGAGAGGGAGTAGTGTTCAGATTAGAAGATCCCAGCTGTTGCTGTGAGACTGAAGGCTGCAGTCACAGAGAAAACCTGCCAGTACCGACGCCCTTATTATCCCTACCAACTGCAGCTCTGCTTCCTCTCTCACTTCCTCCATTCAGCCCACAGCATCACTGCAGACCCTGCAGGGAAGGCAACTTAAAAAAAGAGATAAAAAATAGAGAAAAAGAAAGAAGCTCCCAGACCCCCAATTTCACTCCCCCCAACACTATCATAATCATCGGCCCAGTAGTAACAACATGAATAAAATAGCCCCAGAGCCACAGCCACCAGTCCTCCCTCGATCACGCAATGACGGGTGGGAGCTGCGCTAGGTAAGGTGCTGGGGAGTCTCCGCCTGTGTCGGAGCCGCGCGCGCCCTGGTGACTGATTTCTTCCCGGCTTCGATTCTCCCCGGCCCGAGCTTCCCCGGTGTGGCCGCCGTCGCCGCCGCCTCCCCGCGATGCCCGTGCCCATGGTTATTCTTAGGGTTACAGGTTGGTCGTCGCCGCTGTGGTTTGGGGGGAGGCTAGGGGCTCGGACTCTGGAGGCCCGTGATGCGCCTTCGCTTTTGCATCTCCTACGGGTTGGGCCGGAGGCTGGCGGTGGGGATAAGGGAGGGCGGGGGTGAGGGGGAGCTGGGGCAGACTAAGGAGCTGAGGCAGGTGGGAGGATGCGGGTGTATCCGCACTGCCCCGGGGGTCTTCTCTCCCGACTGCCCTGGCCAAAGGTCGGGGAGGGGTAGAAGGAGTGGGGCACAGTCAGGCTCCGTGTCATCTGCGACCCACTAGGGATGGGGATGAGCCCTCAGTCTCCATCCCAACCTGGCTGTCCCCTGCAGTGAACTGTCATTTTAGAGCCGGGGCACGGGTTGCCTGCTCCTATGGCCTTGGCTGCAGCTGTGTTAAACGCTGAGGTTGGAGGGGTTGTGAGATCTCTCCCCTGGTCAAGCCCCAGGCCTGTCTCCGCTCCAGGTGCAGTTGGGCTGGGAGGTGGGGGAGAGAAGGCTGCTGGAAGCCGGGAAGGGGAATGGTCGATTCCCTCAGAGGGAGCAGCCCGGGTGGTTTCCTCAGGCCCACTGCTGCTGCTTTTGCTCCAGGGGAAGACTTGCTGTTTGCAGGTGTGGGGAGAAGTTTCTGCGCCAGGTCGGTTCCAAAGGAGGCCGCGCTGCCCCTCCTCCACCCTCCCTGCCTCCTTGGCTTGCTATTTTCTTATCAGCCCTCCTTTTTATTCATAGGGCTGCTGAGCATCTCTCTTTAGGGTGACCACCAACATAATGCATCTTTCTGATTTAGCTACACAATTTGCATCCCTGAGCCTTAAAGAACTGGGGTTGGTGTGTTCAGCTGCCCTTAGTGATCCTGGTGGGTAGAAGAGTCTGGCCTTAATTCCTCCGCTTCTACCTTGACCAGTCAGTAATTAAGTTGTACCTTTCCCATCCTCTTACTTTCTCAGAATGGTTACCCTTCACCAGTTCTAGAATCCTGAACTGAGATGGTGGTAGGGTTTTCATAGGAGACAATATTTCTTATATGACATTCTATATAGACAGAGAAGTCAGAAATCCTGTATCTATATCTGCCTCTGAATGTGTGATAATCTGTTGGGCCTCAAATTCATCTGTGAAATGGGAATAATCCTAGTGACTTCACAGTTCAAAGAGCTGTGGTAAATAAAAATGTAAATAGTGCCTATAAATAAGAAAAAACTTTGCTAAGGAACGCTGAATACAGGATCAGAATTTGATGGATATGTTAATTGTTCATTATTGATATTTTCATAACCATGACTGTGGTTTAAAATTAAATCAGAGAGGAAATAAAGTAGTAGTGTGGTCAACCACTCAGTTTAATGCACAGGTGTACTGGCATGCTAAATAGATATATTCAGCTGTCACACCTTTAAAAATCACAGCTTCTCTAAACTTCTAACCACAGGAAAGTATTTACAGGCCATTTGGCTTGTCTTATATGGTTCTTTCCTCTTGGACCTTGGTGGAACACTCTGCCATTCAGGCTTTTGTGGTAGACCTCAGCCTGGGTAAGAGCTAAAACTGTATGAATGCTAAAAGTGTGGCTTTGGAGAAGAAACTGGAAATTCAAAGGTTCTTGAGAATGTGGACAGCACACTGAGAGTATCTTGCTTGGACAGATTTCCTAAGGGGAGTTCTGTCTTTTGTCTTTTCCACTCTATAGAGCCTTGTGAAAACTGGAGTTGTCATTTCTTGTGAAAATTTAGACATTCTGATTATTGTTTTGATGACAGTCCTAGATAGAAGCCTAAAAGAAAAAGACAACAACACATTAAAATTTATTAAGATCAATTTGGAGTCAAATACTCCAAAAGGAGGTTTCCAAACCATTTACTTTTTTTATTAATCATATCAAATGGGATCCATTAAGTTTGTTCCCTTTCTAGTCAAGGAAATTACAAAAACTGTAAGTAGAGATAACGCTCTTTATCAATTTCTCTGAGGTTGTAAGACAGGATAAGGATCAGTATTTTTATGGATACATTTATTTATACAAACAGGAAAAAGTTCTATAACTGTCACATGTAGATTTTAGATTTATAGGGGGAACCAGTCACTAGATAATAACATCAATTATCTTTCTTCTTTGGCCAGGAAACACATTTCTGAGTCCTTTCTTCCTATATATGTTTATATTCTAGGTTACAAAAGGTGCTTTATTTTCTCTTTAAAATAATGCCAGTGTATTCTACAGTAGCGTTGGCATATAAATATAATGATACAAATCCCATACTCTTGAACATATCTACCTCATTGCCTTTAAAATGGTTGCTGCCATATTTGACCTTGACTGGCATTTTAAGAGACTATTATCACTATCACAATAATGACAAAATATCTTTTAAAATTACTATTTTGAATGAGGGCATGTGACATTAATTGTGAGGAAAATCTCTTTCTTTCCAGCTTCTGGGATTTACTTGCTCTCTTTTCTAGGCTAATATAGTGGCCTACACTAATAACTAGGGTAAGGTCAGAATCACATTTAAGAAATCCAGCTTGGTTCCACTAACAGTGAGAATGATGAAAGCCACATAAAAAGTAAATGGCAGGGCCCTCTCAGGCTTCATTCATATATATTTTTTAAATGTTTTTCTATTGTTACTTTATTTATTTGTTTTTTTGGGGGGTGAGGGCAGTTGGGGTTAAGTGACTTGCCCAAGGTTACATGGCTAGTTTTTGTGTTAAGTATCTGAGGTCACATTTGAACTCAGGTCCTCCTGAGTCCAGGGCTGGTGCTCTATTCGCTGTGCCACCTAGCCACCCCTTTCATTCATATTTTTCACAAAGTTCTTTCAAATGCACAAGCTGCCATACTCAAATATGACTGATTCTCCTGGTCACAGGAAGACTTGATGAAGTTTTAAGCTTCTATATGAAAGGATTCAGAAGCTATGAAATGTAAGGGACTCTCCTACATGGAGATTCATGGTTATAAGCATATACATATATGAATATATACATATATATACACAATCTATCTATATGTGTATATGTGTGTGTGTGCATATGTATGCATGTGTGTATAAACACACATGCATACATATGTTTAGCCTTTTCAACTTAGATTTCCCCCAAAGCATGGGCTTTTTTGTTTTCCCTGACAGCTAGATAAGGGAAAAGTGAAGGAAGCACTTAAAGCTTCCTTGCTCTAAAGTATATCCCTCAATTAGAGAGTTAATTTGCTTGATAAATTTATATTTGTTTTACATTTTGTTTTATTTGTCTTAAAATTCATATTTGTTTAATACAAATGTGTCCTGGGGGTTAACCCTTATTTGATCTATGTTGTGAATTATTTTAATCATATAATCTGATTAGTATCCAAATTAATGTTGCTGAACATTCAAGGAAGGGGAGCTATGAGGCAGGGAGATAGAGGACCTATTTTGTTATGTAGATCTGGGTTGAGTGGACAAGACATTGTGGTGGGGACAGAGTGGCATGGTGACAAAGAGACTGGTTTTGAACTCAGAGGACTTGAGTTTTAGTCCTGCATCTAATATCTGTTCCTTTACATGCTTTGTTTGTTCTTTTCTTTTTTCTGTTTGACCCTCAGGCAAGTTATTTAAACTTCCTAGGCATTGGTGTCCTTTTCTGTAAAATGTCAGATTTATCTGAGTAGATAATTTCCAAGTTCTTTTTAGTTCAAAATCCTATGAGACAGGAGGTAGGAAGCTTCAGAATGAGTCAGAAAGGGAGGTGGAACATTCACAGGCTGCCTATTTTATCCTTTTACAAAAGACATTTTTGCATGCACTACCAGAATTCATTGCTATACATTTTGTTTATACCAAACTTGTAACTTCTTTGGTATAAGGAAGGACTGAGGAAATTTTCTCTACTTTTACAGGTCTAACAGCATCTTGCTCCACAATTTGTAGTCTTAAGGGCTTCTGGGGACAAAAAAGAGTAGGCCAACCACTTGTCCAGGGTCATTTATTTGGTATGTACCAGCATAGGACTTACCAAGGTTATCACTGTATCCACTATTGAACTGAGAGAAATGACCCAAACCAAATTAAATATGGAAAACATTTTGGCTATCAAACTGCTGCCCTTGGTTGAGTTTAGTCTTTCCATTTCAGTTGATTCTACTTGCATTACCCAGCCTGTTAGCCAAAAGAGAAGAAAAAGGGAGGCAAAAGAGAGAGGAAGAAATATACTGATTGATCTCCAAGGTCTTCCCTTTCATTTTATTTAGCTGGATGAAACAGTTTATTGTTGGCAGACTTTAGATTATTATTTGTGTTACTCATACCATAGGGTTGCTGTGAAGAGCATTTAAATGCACTTTACGGGTGAATTGTTATTATTTCCCCAGAAGAATTTATCATGTTCAGTATTCCTCTTTATCTCACTCAGTGGCTGCCATCAAAAATAAAAACTTCAACCTGGTTAAGGGTGTTGTCATCAGATTTGGAAAAAAGGTTATGTATTTTAGGAAGTATAAAGCAGCTCCTTTCCCTTACAACAGAATAGATTTATTTTTGTTGATGTGGGTTTTTTTTTTTTGCTTCTTTTTGGAGGAGGAAGGCAGGGCAATTGGGTTAAGTGATTTGCCCAAGGTCACAGGGCTAGTTTTTTGTGTTAAGTGTCTGGGACTGGATTTGAACTCAGGGCCTCCTGACTCCGGGGTCAGTGCTCTATTCACTGAGCCACCTACTGGCCCCCAATAGATTTATTTAAAAGGGGCAGCTAGGTGGCATAGTGAATAGAACACCGGCCCTGGAGTCAGGAGGACCTGAGTTCAAATGTGACGTCATACACTTAACACAAAAACTAGCTATGTGACCTTGGGCAAATCACTTAACCCCAACTGCCCTCCAAAAAGCAAAAAAAAAAAAAAGATTTATTTAAAAAAACAACTTGAAATACCTTTACCTGGCACATTCCTTGCCTCTCCAAATTCTATTCCTCCTTCAATATTCGTGAAACTTTCAGAGGTGTTCTGGGCCAGGCCTTGTTTAGGATTGTGATAAAACAGTCATGAACCACCAAATTTAATAAAACAAATTTACTCAAATAAGATTAAAATGATGCAGTTTGCTAAAAATTAACCACTCCTCCACTGTTCATTTTCCAGGCCAGTGCTAGATCAGAAAGATGTCCTGTAGAACAGTAGGAATTCTGATAAACTTCAGAGATGCAAATTCCCCAAGGACCTCATAGGGTGGGCTTTTTATGACACTAGTGCTCTCTTCCAACCACATGTGGAGGGATGTCCTCATTGTCTCTTTAAAGACATTCCAAAGTTTGTTAACATTTCTGCCATATGTGGCCACCTTAATCTACAGTAGTCTCTCTTTCCTCAGAATTACTGTAACACTTATAGTCTGTTTATTCTGGACCTAATTTGTGTAACTCTAGAGGCCTAAACTAGGACTGGTGAGTGGAATTTACAGGGAAGCATATTTCTTTCTCATATTTTTTCTCATATTTCATATGAGAAAGCATATTTCATATGAGAAAGACCTTTCTTTTTCTACTTTTCATTCCCCACCAATGAATTTCAGTCCCTACTTCAGTCCCAAATTCAGTAAACAGGAAACTGTAATGTTACTAGAATATAAGATCTTGTCTGCCCACTGTGACAAGCTTCAGGAAGCTTGCTTGTAGGAAGGCTTTCACATCTTTTGTTAATTTCTAGTTAGGTACTGAATCATAAGGGTAGTGATGCCCTCTGGCTCTTTAAAGGGTATATATACTCTGAGATTAACATTTTGTCACTCATTGGAAGAGTGTTTCTGTGATTTGGCCAGATGAGACTCTGGGTAGCCATTAAGGAGCTGCCTGGCTTTGAAAACCCAGATGTTCAATGCTTCTCTCTCTGGTAACTATACACACACACACACACACACGCATACACACATACATGCATATATACATACATATATACAGACAGACAGACACACACACACATATAGTCTTTATTTCTCTGCTTGTATTTCCTCTATTTTCTTTGGATTATCTATAAAGTTTAGGGTGCTGACTTTTCCCCTGAACTAATGAATGTAATTTAAAAAGATTGTTGACCCCTTGAACAGCTATCTTTCCCCATAAAGCAGATCTAAATAACCTGTATTAGCAGACATTTTAGGTGGGCCAGTGTTGTTGCCACTACAGGAACATGTGTGTATACATATATATGTATGTATATTATATATGTATGTGTATATACATATATATAAATAATCTCTAAAAGATGTTCTCTGTCAATATTAGTTATATACACAAAAAAGAACACATACACGCACAGATTAAGCAATGGAAAAAATAAAGTTAGACATAGTATTTTTAACTTAGAAACTTACATACTTTGTATTTTTAATAAAGCTAATCAAGATTCCTTTAAGTGATCAAATTCCTTTTAAAAATGTCAATCAGTAAGCATTTGTTAAGTGCCTACTATATGCCAGGCCTTGTGTTAAGATCTTGGGATACCAAAAAAAAAGAAAAAGACAAAAGACGGTCTCTACCTAAATGATCTCACAATCTGATGAGGGAGTCTGAAAGCAAACAAATATCTATAAACAATGTATAGGATAAACAGAACATAAGTAATGTAAGCAAGATCCTAGAATTAAGAAGGGATAGGAAAGACTTCCCATAGAGGATGGGATTTTTTGGCACTTAAAGCAAGCCAGAGGTGAATGAAAATGAGCAAGGAGAGCATTCCAGACATGAAGTTAGAGAGAGACAATATCATTTGAGGAACAGCAAGAAAACCAATGTCACAGGATCAAAGGTAGAAGACTGGGAAAGTGTGGGGTAAGGTTGACTTTGAACACAAAAGCATGTTGTATTTGATCCTGAAAGTGAGAGGGAGCCACTGGAGTTTATTGGGGATGTGTGTGTGTGTGTGAATTTAAGATGGCTGTCAGTTTCATAGCCAAATGAAGGATAGACTGGAGTGGGGAGAGACAGACAGAAAAAAGCAGCAGGCTATTGTAGACATCTAGCAGTTAGGTAATGAGGGACTGTATCAGGGTAGTTGGAGGAAGTATCAGAGGAGAGAGAACATATTCAAGAGATGGCAGTGACTGAGACAGTTTTTTGGAACGTGACACTGTAGATTTCTAAATGTATAAGTAAAATATTGAGATTACCTTTGGGTTTTTCTAATTTATATCCTAGAATATATCCCTAAAAATATATCAGTTTTCTTTTTTTCAAATGATACACAGATATTCCAGTTCAGTGAAGCAAGTCATTAATTATTTGATCTGAAAGATTTTTGAAAATATGTTTCCCTAGAGGTCAATGTAATTCCCCTCCCCCATTTTATATCCAATTTATTTTCCCTGCTATAAATTTTTAAAAGGACATTTCATGTAAAAGACTCTCCAAATAGATAGACATTTATTTTTAAAGGTTTAAATCCTTTAATTAAAAGATATACATTAACCTTTATATTCCATCTAGGAACATAAAGAAAATATTCCTACTGGGAAGGATTATATAACTTACAACTGGGCATGAATTTAGTGTTCTGTTTTGCCTTTGCTGTGAGTGATTTCATAACAAATATAAGTACACTAATGAGTATAAATCAGTTAATAAGGTAAATTAAGCAATAATCAAAATGATTAAGACACTGTATTGCAGAAAGTATAAGAAACATACTTAGGAACAACTGTAAGGATATAAAACAGTATACATTTTATAGTATCTTATAATTACAGTGTTTTCAAATACATTGTCTCATTTGATTCTCATAATTTTATAAGCTGAATAGCACAAGTGTTATTCTTTTTTCACAGATGAGAAAACTAAGGTTCAAAAAAATAAGTGACTTACTCAAGGTCACAAAGCTAGTGACCAGAAACAACTCTTAAGTCCATGTCTGACTGTGATTTCCATATTCTTTCTACTGTAGCACATTTAGAGAACGTAGGGCTGGGTATAGACATGAACTCATCTCATTTAAATAACGTTTATTAAAAATGAAATGCAATATTTAAAGTCACAAAGTTTGCCATCATATTTAAAGTTATAAAATTCTAGATGCCATGATTGTTTAGTTGATTTTCAAATGTATACCATTTGGAGCTAATAAGAGATGGGTGTGTATTATTCTAGAATAAAAAATGAGGAGAAGTTATACCATATCATGTGGATTTCATGCCAACAAAAAAATCCAGGGAAGATGTGGAGAAAATGTGAAGAAAATTAGTCATTCACAATAACTGCTTGAAAATATTTTCATTAGGAAAGAGAAACACACAACGGTATTTTATCTAGGAAAACTGACGTGAATTTGCCTACCCCGTTGCCTAGTCATAACGCTTTGTTGTGCTTTTCAACTCTTTTATCCCCTCACTGCCAATAATCAGTCAAAGAATCCTGTGGATTTTTTTTAATGTCTCACCCGTTTTCATTCCCGTTGCTGCCATCTAGGTCCTATTGATTACTTCACCCTTGGATTATTGATGTATTTGTCACTGGTCACTCATTCTCTTTCTCCTATATGTCCTACATACCATTGCCATTTTTTCAACTGCTCAGATAGATCTATACTGTCATGAATTCTACAGTCCTACAAGGATACAGATTTCAAACATCCGTGCCTGCTCCTCATCCATGACTCCTGTTCATGTCCTCCAGTGAATTCACCAGAGAAGTCTCACTCAGTACTGTTTCCTCTTGCCCTAATTAGATGACCGGCTGACATTTTGTGATCATATATTTCCTTTATGACTTGTGTTAAGGCATTTCTTCAGAATTCCTGACTAGTTATAAGTTGTAGCTTATTCACCCATAGTGTCCTTTGTGAACTCCTCATTTTAATTCCACCACCTCCCCACACCAGGCAGTTTTATTCTGTTTTTCAGACCCATATAATAGTTATGGTAGGATAAAAAATTTATAAAGATAGGCCTTAGTTGTTGAGAGATGTTTAGGTTCATTAAAGGAGCTTTGCTATTTCTGGAAAACAAGGCAGTCTGTTTTCCAACTCTCATTTAATTTTGAGTTCAACTATTCATCAGAGACACATAGAGTCCAAAAAAGAAATATAGATGCTGATATGATGCGATGAGAATGCTAGTGAATACTAGTGAAGTCTTAGACTGTTGACTTAAATAACAGACAAATGAATATATAAGTATATATATATATATATA
>CM053600.1:87624723-87640879 GCA_028646575.1 Pseudocheirus occidentalis
TTCACAGCTCTACCAGCAATGCATTAGAGTTCCAATTTTTCCACATCCTCTCCAGCACTTGTCATTTTCCTGGTTTGTCATCTTAGCCAGTCTGACTGGTGAGATGTGGTATCTCAACGTTGTTTTGATTTGCATTTCCAGTTGTTTTAATCATGTCTAACTCTCCATGACCTCATTTGGGGTTTTCTTAGCAATGATTCTGGAGTAGTTTGCCATTTCCTTCCACAGCTCATTTTATACCTGTGGAAACTGAAGCAAACAGGGTTAAGTGACTTCTCCAGGGTCACACAGCTAGTAAGAATCTGAGGCCAGATTTGAGCTTAGAAAGATGAGTCTTCTTGACTCTGGACTAGGTGCTTTCTCCACTGCAACATCTAGCTGCCCCCCCACCAATAAACTATAGTGCATTCCTATTGCCTCCAAAATCATAAAATCCTGGTTAGTATGTAAAATCTTTCATAATCTGTCCCCTTCTTACCTTTCCAAACCTCTTATACTTTACTCTCTGCCATGTACTCTGCCATCCTGTGACACTGGCCTCCTTGTTCTTTCTCACACATGACAATCCATCTTCTTACTTTGTGTATTTCTACTGGCTGTCTGCCATGCCTGAAAGTTCTCTCTTCTTTCTTCCTCCTGACTTCCTGGCTTTCTTGAAGTCTCATTTAAAATGCTACCATCTACAAGGGAATAGCAGAAGGGAAGAAAACATATCTTTATTAAATGCTCTCTATGTGCCAAGTACTGTGTAAAATACTTAACAAATATTATTGATTTGGAAGCCTTTCTATGTCTCCTGAATGATGATGCCTTTGCTCTGATTATCTCCAATTTACTTTACATATATTGTGTTTGTATACTTTTTTTCTTGCATGTTGTAAACATTAGCATATGAGCCCCTTGAAAGCAAGGACTTTTGTTGTTATTATTGATTTTTGTGTATTTTTATCTTTTCTTTGCATCCTCAGTGCTTAACACAGTGCTCGGCACATTATAGATATGCAATTTGATTTGGCTTGGTATGTTTAATGAGGCAGAGGGATGGTTTAAAAATAAGGCTTATGGTTGTATACATTCCTCATGACAATAATATGTATTTGTAAATTCTTCACGACTTTCTGAAGTTGGCAGTGTGTACAGAAGGACCTCAAAAAGGTTAAGTAGTTATACAGCTCAGAAAATGTCAAAATTGGGACTTGAACACAGTTTTCTTCTGGTGCTGCACCATTTTCAATATTCTAGGCTGCCTTCTAGCAGATAGGAGTTGAGGGAAATCAAGTTGAGAGCTGGTTCAGTAAAACAGAGTAGGAAATATATATTACCTGTGTAACCTTGGGTAAGGCGTTCAACTTTACTTCACCTTAGTCACTTGGCATGAATACATTTGATTAAGAGTTGACCTTAGGTATCATCTAGTACATGATTGGAAATTTGAATTTTCTAATAGAAAATTCTTATTTCGAGTCAGCATTTATTTCCTTATAACTTTACCGATCCTGGTTTTGGCTTTTGTTACAGTATAGACTAGCACTGATCTCAGGCTTATTGAACATTATGTTTCACACAGCACATGTTCCAGCCCAGCTGGTTGGCTTACAGTTCCCTATACATTCATTCCATCTTCCATCTCTGAGTTTTTGTACAGGCTGTCTGTCCCCCTTGCCTGAAATATATTCCCTCTTCACTTTCTGTTCTTGGAATTCCTAATTTCTATCAGAACTCAGCTCAAGTGTCACATTCTACAGGAAGTCTATGTTGAGACACACCTCCTAATTGTTAGTACCCTCCCCTCCCTCACAAATCACTTTGTATACATTCTGATTTTTTAAAAATGTTTATCTATCTATATGCTGTTTCCACTTACAGAATGTAAGGTCTTTGAGGGAAGGAACTGTTTATGTCCCAACACCTAGTACATAGGAGGAGTTTAATAAATGTTTGATAATTGGAAATTTAATTTAGATTTAATACTATTCTCTAGATAGTGAGCATAAGAGAGCACCCATTTCACACATTTTCCACTCTGATCTTATCCAAAGCAGAGATCTTATTTTTTTGCTCAAAAGTTGCAGTAATTCATTGTAAGTAATTCAGTAATTCAAAGTAAGTCTTTCATTCTCAGAGGACCAGTGACATCAGGAGGGTGATGTTGTGACTTGCAAGTGAATTGGATTTAAGTGAGGCAGGGCTATGCAACGTCATCAGCCTCATTCTCCTCCAGAGTCATTTAGAGTCCAGTGGCAAGACATACGTCAGGATGACTAGCGATTGCCCCTTCAAGATATTACCAGGTGTTATATCCTTCATGGTCAGGGCTACAATTCATCACAAAATACTGAGATCTCTCTACACCTCCTTGGGTTCCCCACCAGGGGTGGGACCCAGCACATGTGTTCTTGCTTGCAAGCCTTTTCCCTCACTTTGAATTTAAACTTCTATTTGATTCCTGACTCTTCTGTCTCTAGCCTGTTCAGCCATTCACAGGTTAGAGGCTAGGTCAGTCCAGTTGACACCCTGGATGCAGAGTTCACCCACTGCAGCTAGTATCAAATACAAACCCATCTATTTGTCATTTAAAGCCCTTCACAATTTGACTCAGTTTCTCCCTTCTGTGTCACAAATTCTTCATCTCTTCATCTTTGCCTCTTCCAATCTCCCTTTTAACATCAATTCAATTATCACTTCCCATAAGATGCCCTTCCTCATCTCCCCTGTCATTATAACTCTCCCACATTACTCTAAAATGTCTGTGTACTTTTTTTTTAAGTATTTGTATACATTTTGTATCCTCCTAGTAAAATGTGAGCTCAGTGAGGGATGGGTTGTTTCCTTGTTGTACCAGCACCCTCCCATGCTCCCCACTCAATGCCTAGAAATAGTGCCATATACATAGAAGGCACTTTATAAATGCTTATTAACTTGAACAGATATTTTAAAATATTCTGGAAAATATCAACGTTTTTTAACATTCGTATGTTGCTATATTTCTATTTGCCCATGAATCTTCACTTGCCTTCTTTACTATAGTCAGTGATCTGGTTGTCACATTCAAAACCTAGTAATTCATTCCTTTCTGGGATCAGAAATCATTTAGGTAATTTAATAAACATTCCAGTTTCACCATACTTCTCTATGAAGTCAGTAGTGGCAGGCAGTTACATGAGGATTAGGAAGCCCACCCCCATCCAGATTCAAGAAAAGGATAATGAGGATATTTCTAGGATCCATAGCCAGGGAGAAAGGGTTTAACAGGATAACAATAAACCTCTTAGGAACCTAAAAGGATAACTTAGCCAGGCCAATCATGGAAAATCTTCTTTCGATGCTAAGGGATGACCCAAGGGGGAAAAAAACAAACAAACATTCATTTTAAGCATGAAAAGGGGACTAGATATCTTGACCAGTTAGAAGATTTTCTGATAGAATGTGATCTCTTTGCAAGAATGGAATTTTCACATAGACATACATTTATATGTGTGTATGTGTGTGTGTGCCCGTGCACGCATATACACATATAGATAGATAGCTACAAATAGATATAGATGCAATTTTATCTCTACTTCTTGTGTTTTTACTGATTTACCTAAAGTAAATGATGATTTGAACATAATCTGACCATATCTACTTGGCAACTAACAGGAAAACAAACAGTATTTAAGGAAGAAATCATTGAGTGGTTACATTTTTTTACATTCAAAAGTTAAATTTTTTCCAAGATATTTTGTCTGGGTTTCTTTCAGAAAGAAAGTTAAAGTGTGTATGGGGGAGTGTGTGTGTGTGTGTATGTGTGTGTGTGTGTGTGTGTGTGTGTGAGAGAGAGAGAGAGAGAGAAAGAGAGATACCATATTTAGAGGGCTTTAAAAAAATTGAATTAGGACATAGCTAGTTCTCTTAATACCCTGCTCTGTTTTACATGCTCCCCATAGCTACAAGTCAACCATTTTGTATAAGAATATGACTTATTTATTCATTAATTCAAGGGTGAAGGATTTCATTGGTATGGGTACTCCTTTCCCCAACACATAATGTAACATATAACCAGTTATAAGATGACCAATTGTGAATTGATCAGCAGAATTCATTACTTGTTGTATAAATTTTGGCAAAGAGTTTTTCTTTATGTAGGTAGGCTGTTCTTTAGTGATGCTTGTGTTCAGGATGGCTACCTTTTTGTCTTTGTAACCCTAGTGTCTAGTTTTGTAGGATCTACCATAGTTTGTATTCCACTGGAATAGCCTTGGAGACCTGAGGCCTAGGTGACTCTAGCATTAGACATAGGACTTTAGTACATAGGACTTTAGGGCAGAGAATTTAGTGCTGGAAAATGCTTGGCTTTTGAAGAAGTAGAATTTGCCTTTATATGTGGCGAGGGGAAGGAAAGCCTTATAATGTCTAATAATTCATTATTTTTCCAATCCCACCTTAGAAAAGATGCAGTAAGCTTAATTCTATCATGTTAAGTTCTTTTGAGAATTTTATATATTATTTTTTTAAAAAGACTTGGAAACATAGAAACAACAAGCTAAGCTTATAGAACAGATGGTAGCTTTTTCTTAAAATCTTCTGGGAGAAACATTTTGCTCCCCCTTAGGGTTCATTATTAACTGAAACTGTCATGTAGACCTTTAATTTGAAATAAAGGTAAAAACAGATTTTCATTTGTTTAATAAGCTCCTTTTCCATAATTTCAAAATCACCCAAGTTCTGTTACAGAAGCCCACATTATTTTTATAATAATAACACAATTTATAGAGTGATTTAACTTTCACAGATCACTTTACACATATTAACTCATTTTATGCTCACAACAACCATATGAGGTTGGTACTATTATTATCCATATTTTAAAGAAGAGAAAACTGTGGTTGTGAGATGTTACCTTCACCTAGGGTCAAACAATAAGTAGTTATCTGAAGCAGAATCTGAATTCTGGAATTCCTAAAGATAGTCTTGCACTATCTACAGATTACCACCTAGCAGCCTCAACACCCCATGAGTATAATAAGCACATTTGCTTTATAATCACTAACAATTCATCTTTATTTTCTTTCCCTTATGTTTAGAGCTTTTTGATTTGTTCTATTTTGGTCTGGATTCTCTGATTTCATTGTTTTAGGGTATACCATTGTCCAACTCATCCACAGTTTAAAGCCTAAAAGCAAGGGTTCTTAGACTGAGGTTGACTGACCCCAAGGGCTTCATAGAGATTTCAAGGAATCTGTGGATGAGTGGGAAAAAAAATTACATCTTTATTTTCACTAATTTATTTGATTTCCTTTGTGATCCTATGTATTTAATGCACTGAAAAACAGTATTCTGAAAAGGGGTTCTTAAGATTTCACCAGACTGCCAAAGACATCCTTGATAGACACACAAAAAAGCTAACAACCCCTGCTTTAAGGGCTTGTCTTGGGGGCAGTGAGAGTTTTAGTGACTAAAACAGAAACTTAATGAAAAAGAACAAAACAAGCAATATAACAGTTGTCTGAATGAGTGACTAAATCTGGAAGTGACTGAACCCTGGAAGGACTGAGTCTGGGGTCTCAATTATCATCCCCATTTGATGACAGATCTTTGCAGTTCACAGTAGGTCTATCAATGTAAAAAGGGGAACACAAGTAAAATATGTACCAAGAACAGCAGAGCTACAGGAAAGATGATGCTACTTCATCCATCAGTCACTGATCCTCATCACAGGTCACGGAGAATTACTCTCCATAACCACTCAGTGTTCTGTGGCTCATCAGCCAGGACATTCCCCCTCCCTGGAAGCCTGAGGAGGGAGGGGTGGAATTATGTATAAAATCTTTTTTTCCCCTGAGGAGTTTCTGAGGGACTGGTCTCTTTCTTCTCTGGTGGATGGTTAGATACTTTCACCTCCTCCTTTTCTAGGGGAAAGAAAGCAAAAACAGGCCAACTTTCACCACTAGAACCTGAGCTCTTCTGGTGTATACTGGAGCAAGGACAGAATATGGCTGTAGGTCTGAGCACCCATTACCATGACTAGAACCTAAGTCTACCCTACTATGACAAGTCTGACTCTGCCTTTCTCTGCAGAACTTGTCTTTGGTGCTCCAGTACCTTCTTCATCTTGCAAATTCACATAGCAACACACCTCGTTGGTACTGTCTGCCTCAGGGACTTCTCTGAATGTTTTGTCTGGCTGTCCCCTGGGCCAGAAATTCTTTCCCTCTTCATCTCTGCCTCCTAGATTGCCAGAATTCCTTCAAGCCTCAGCTAAAGTCCCATCTTCTTCAAGAAAACTTTCCATTCGTTCATAGTCTTAACATCTCCCCTCCAATATTATCATGAATTTATCATATATATATATATATATATGATATCACACACATACACACACACACACACACACATGATCTTATTTGTATATAGTTACTTATAGCTGTCCCCTCCATTAGACTGTGAGGTCCTAGATGGCAGTGATTCTTCTCTTCCCACCATTCCTATACTGACTACCATCTTTTCTCTTTCCTGTCTTAACACCTTGAGATAAAGCATCTTAACCATATCCTATCAACTTCTCTCCAATTCTGTGTGCCAGTTACACCTTGCCAAACCCTAACCTTGGATTATTCTTATCATCCCCCTAGTTTGCTTCTATTTACCTATTTATTTATAAAAAACAACAGTAGCTACCATTTATATAGAATTTACTATGTGCCTAGCACTGTGCTAAGTGCTTTTTCAAATATTATCTCCTTTGATCCTCACAACAACCCTGGGAGGTAGGTGCTGTAATTTTATAGATTAGGAAACTGAGGCAAACAGAAGTTAAATGAATTACTCAGGGTCACACAGCTAGTAAGTGCTTGAGGTTGCATTTGAACTCAGGACTTCCTGATTCCAGACCTGCTATTCTATCCTCTGCACTATCTGTCTCCAAAAACTGTGCTTATTTGGTTTAAGAAAAGTTTGTCATCTCAATTTGACCTTCGCTACAGCAGGTCATCCCTTTATTCCTCTAATTGATAATCTATCCTATCCACCACAATGACTGTTCCAAATATCTTCTTTCCATGTACATCGGTTTGTGGTCTGTCACCTACACTTACAGCTGAGGACTTCACCTCATACTTCACCAAAAAGAGTGAGGCCATACTCTAAGCCAGTGGTTCTCAACCTTCCTAATGCTGTGACCCTTTAATACAGTTGCTCATGTTGTGGTGACCCCCAACCATAAAATTATTTTTGTTGCTACTTCATAACTGTAATTTTGCTACTGGTATTAATTGTAGTGTAAATATCTGATATGCAGGATGTATTTTCATTGTTACAAATTGAACATAATCCACAGGTTGAGAACCACTGCTCTAAGCTTTCTGTTTCCCTTTCTAATTTCATAGCCCTTTGAAATCATTTCCATTGTTGTCTTCTTCACTCTGGTCTTTATTGAAAAGATGGCCCTTCTCCTTGCTAAGGCTAATCCCACTACTTGAATCCCATCTGATCCTTTCTTCTCTTTTATATCAATAGTCTTCTCCAGCACGTTGCTCCCACTATCAACCCTAATCTCTAATTTCCAGTCTCTGCCTCCTATCTGTTGACTTCTTCCTTGTTGCATTTGAACATGCCCACTTCTCTCCCATCCCCAAAAACCTCTTGCTTGATTTTACCATACCTGATAACTATCTTCCTATATTCTTCCCTCCTTTCTTTGATCAATTCCTTGAAAAAATTGTCTTTGCTCACAGACTCCACATTTTCTCCTTTAAATTTACTGCCATATGATTTCTCACCTCATAATTTAAAAACTGATCTTTCCAAAGTTAGCAATGATATTTTAATTTCTAAATCTAACGGCTCTTTTCTCAATTCTCATCTTTTTTCACCTTTCTGCTGCATGACACTGTTGATTCCCCCAGTGGATACTCTTTCTTCCATGCATTTTCATGACACCGCTCTTTCTCTTTTTTCTACCTATCTGAACACTATTCAATTTCCTTTGCTCGATCTTCATCACAACCTCTTGAATCCCAAGGTTCTGTCCTTGACCCTCTTCTCTTTGCTCACTACACTATCTTTCTTGATCTCAACAAAATGTATGGATACTAATCTGTATGTAGCTTACATGTGTTTATTTATGTGTTAACTCTCCCATTGGTATATATTTTCTTTAAAGAAAGACTGGTGTGTGTGTGTGTGTGTGTGTGTGTGTGCGCACGCACACCTGTCTTTAAATATACAGGACTTCTCATAGTGCCTGACACATAATAAGAGATTCATAAATGTTTGGTGATGGGTTGAATGATGACTCCCAGACTAACTATATACTCTATCATAGTGCCTTTCTCTCATTAAATCACCTTCTTTAATTAATCTTTGCATTAAGAGAAGGGAAAGAGAAAAATAATGAAAGAAGAATTTGTATTCACCAAATAATTGATTGTCATTTTTGACGTCTTCTGGTTTTTATATATTCATACATTCAGTCTAATTCCCTTATTTAGTAATTGGGAAAACAGATTCAGAGAAGACAAATATCTTTTTCAAGGTCAGCGCAACAAATAAGTCACATAGATAAGCGTTATTACAATTAGAGCCACTTTATTTACTATATTAGCAACAGAGTTCTTATTATGTTGGAAAGTTTCAAAATAGCTAGCAATTAATTTTCCTTTAAATAGCATATCTTTGAGGATCTGGAAAGAATATATAAAATAAATCTTTTTCAGTAGAAGATAACATAGTGTGAAAAAGTTATATTTAAAATTAGTTGATAAACTACATTTTGCATATAAATATTGGTATTAAGAAAATATCAAGGATAAAATTTGAAAATGAATATTGTATATATATATTTTAACTTTATTCTTGTCACATTGCTCTCAGAGAGTTGCAATACAAAATTATTGGGAATTTTATAGCATTAGAAAACTGGGTCAAATATTACAGCTCTATAGCTAATGATTCATATCCATATTAATATTTATTGGGTATATTGCTCATGACAATATATTATGCAGCTTTCATTTCTTTTTTTGGGGTTAAATATGCTTCCATAGCTTAAAGAAATATATGTATATATACATATACAATGTTGACAAGCAAGTTTAAAAAGATACAGATGTTATAGTTACTTTCACAATCCATTCCAAACCCACATACACACATTATTCTTCCTGCTCACCCCAATTCCCCTGATTTTCCTGTCAAAGGGAGATGGAGAGACAAATTTATTCAAACATCTGGGTCCTGAGCTTTTGCCAACCCTTGGCAACCTTCATTAATCTTTGAGATTCACACCTCTATTTGCTAAATGGCAGTGACTCACCCATATTTGTACAGCTGGCAGAGTTAACTGGAATCTATGGCAGCTGGTTTTTATTTTTATTTCTTTTTTAGTAACTCTTCCTGTTCCTGAAAAGGGGCTCTTAAATGGAAGATTCCTATAAGTAAAGCATTGGATCTATAAAATTTGGATCTGTAAAATTTCATGTAAAGCTTCATGTACATTTGTGAGAGAGGAAGATTTAAGTTGTTGGCAGTCAAGTTGTTGATAAACACATTTAGGAACTTCACATAGAATTTCTTTTCTTTTCAAGTATCAAATGTGAGGTTTATGCCTTTTGGGTCAGTTTAATTCAATACAGTTTGTCTCAACAATCATTTATTTCACACCATTATTCACAAGACTTTGAGCTCTGGGGATAGATAAAACAGAGGTATATTCAGCAGTTTTGCTCACTGTCTTAAATTTTCAGTGTGAATATTTACTATCAACAAATCGTCAAATGCTCAAAATCAGGGCTTGATTATTATTTTGCTTAATATCTCTGCCAGGAATCACCAACCCAGATTAAGAATCCCATTTTCAGCCCAGCCTCTTCATTCTACATATAAACAAAGTCAGCCCCAGAGAAGGGTGGTGATTCTCCACAAGGTTAATGAGAAACACAGATGGGATTTGAACCTATATCCTCTGAATTACATCTTGATGGAGGAGAATGTCATATCCTAGCTTGGAGTTAACCATGATGAAGATGAAGAGAGTTGAATAGATTTTAGAAATGTCATGATGAAGGAAGTGAAAAGACTTGTGAATAAACTTTATGTAGAGGAGAAATATTTAAAGTTAAGTTTGTGAGCAGCACAGAAATAAACTTAATAATTGTCCCCATTGCCTCAATACCTGGGCAACTAATGGGGAGAGTTAGATACAGAAATAACAAAAGCTGCCTTCTTCATACTGAATTTTAGATATTGTTGTACCATATTTGTTGGAATGCTTTATATCTGAGGTAGAGGTATCAGAAGTAGATAGTTTGATTTAATAGCCATCAATATGGAGTCCTCAAAACCATAATAACGGGTGATTTTCAAGGCAATTTAAGTAGAAAAAAGAGTAAGGTTTCTTACCCAGGTGTTTCTGTGTTATGAATAAAGAAGGACTCAGGAAAAAGAGATGCCATAAGAAAGCAATTAAAAGGTAACATTAATCTGGAAAAAGCATAATGCTTAAGATATCAAAATCCAAGAGAAAAAAAAAGAAGAAAAAGGTCTACAATGTGATATGCAGCTGAAAGGTTAAGGAAAATGAAGGTAGAGAAGGAGCTTTTGAACTGCGTTAACAAAATAATAGAGAGATTTGGTATAGAATGTACTTTTATTGAATAGTAACATGGAAATCAATGCAAATTTTAGTTATTTGAAATGTGAAGGGCAACATGGTATAGTGGATAGAGAACAGACTCTGGGAGCCTGAAAATCTGGATCCAAGTCCTACCTTGAACAATATACTGGCCATATGACTCTGAAAAAAGTCACTAGACCTCTTAGTGATAAAGATAGGTCTATAAAAACCATAAATTATAGAGAAAGCACATATCTACAGAGGTGGGAAAAAATTACCTCACTGGAAACTCTCTATGCTGATGAGATCATAGATTCTCACAAAAATATATTTTCTGCTTAGCCTCATATGATGTATTCCCAAATAAAATAACATTCTATTTGGAGAGTGATTTATTCTTTATGTGATCTTGAAATAATCCCATGAGGTAGGTATAAAGGGGATTGTTATCCCATTTTAGAGATGAATAGGTTAAAAAAGGTGATTTACCTAAGATTATAGAGATACTAAGTGGGTAGCATAGTACAAGATTTTCTCTGTCCTGGTCTGATGTATTTTCCATTAAGTAGTTAGTGTACATGAAATTTGGCTACCCAGCTACCACTTTTAAGTTTTATACCAGCTCTTATTAATAAGTATCAAAAAGCTATTGAAAGTCATGTTTATTAAACTGTACTGATCAGTCATTGTGAAATAGATAACAGACTATTTAAAAACAGGGAAAACAGTTGGTCATCAAATATGTAAGTATGATAAGGTTACATACAGTCAGACTAAAGTAAATTGTAGGAAGTATCATTATGACCAGCTTCCCTTAGATACTGAACTATCCCTGTTGGTCTTTATAAGTTGAATAATAGGTCTGAAGCATTAGGCTATATTGATTCAATAAATATGGTGGAGAATTGTATTTCCTTGTGCAAAAGAGAATCTTAAAAATGGCCTAACTTTGACTGGATTTTAATTTTATATTTGTTTCCTTGGTTTAGCTCTCAACATGAATGGCGTATAGTTAATTCTTATACATCCAGGACTCTGTGAACTGAACAGTCTCTTTCACCTTCTCCTTAGTTTTGCTACTACTCAGGTTCACTGTTTGGTAGCTCTTTCCCAGAAGATGAAATGAGTTCAAAGCTCAAGCTAGAGGCCAAATTAGCCACTATGGAGATTAATTTAGCTGTTCTGGTAAAAGATTTGATTGGGGAGCTATAATTAACGAATGAGAGGATAACTGAAAAGTGCTTTGAGTTCAAGAATTTTATATTCCAAAAATGTAATTAAGTTTCAAGGTAAAGGTGTAGTATGGTAAGAAAAAACTTCTTTTCCTTCTCCCTTATTATACACCCTCTCAACCTCCCCTCCCCTCCCCCTGCCATGAATCCATAGCTGAAAAAGGTAGCATGAACAAGGACAAAGAAAACTACTTTAAGGATTTCTCCTTTTATTACCTCCCCCCCTACAGTTTTTAGTTAATGGTTAACTAGAAAAGGCAATATGACCAGGGTCCTCATTTTTTGGTGCAACCCTAGAGCATTTATTTATCTATTTATGCCCCAGGATTTTTCTCCATATTGTGTGTAAAATCTTGTGGGATTTCCTATAAGATTCTGCATTTAAACACGGAAACTTCAAGAAATGCAGTTGGAGAAGGAATCCCAAATTAAGGCTACCAGATGTCATTTTCTCCACCCCCACTCTGATATATCAGGGATCTGTCTAATATGAATATTTTACATATATTTGCATATTCATGTAAAGACTCCCTAACTCCAATTTTTGTAAAATAAAATTAATTAGCACAACTGACTGCAAAGTCCAGCCCTAGTATTTGGGGCATTCATGACAGACAAGAAATACCTAACACATTTAAAAACCAATTAATTTGACCACATCTGGGATTAATAGGTAAAGTCACATACACATAAATGAATGCAACCCTCACACCCCCATAGCTACAAACACACGGATAAAGACTTACACTATATGGGCTTCTCTCTAAGTACTTCCATTTTAAAAAAATTCTTTTTTTCCTTCTATGCTACTATTTTCCACTTCCCTACCCTTTAAATTGAAGATTTCACTTCATACTTTACTGAAAAAAATGAGGCACATTTCTTTCTAGGCTCTGTTCTTTTCTATGTATGGTCTTCTCATCACTTATGTAGGAGAAGTGTGAATTATCCCCTCATGATATCCCTCTTGCTCTGACCCATACTTATTCCCATAGCAACAGGACAGTAAAAGAGGATAAAAACAAGAGATAAAAGTCTCAAGACTTAAAGAAGAGCTTTTGAGGTTTTAAGGATAGGCATTTAAGTGGTCATTGCCATCTTATCTATTAGTTGGTATATATGATGCCTCATAAAAGAGATGACATTCTTTTTTCCAGGGGGCTCATAGCTGGCAGATTGGACTATCTGACAAGGATATTTTTCTCAGGTGGTTCCCCCAAATCTGACAACTAAAAAGGAACTATCACTAGGAATTGGAGATACCTAGGAACAAACTTTCTTTCTAGAAAAGCATTTCTCTCCTACTTGCAACCCATGGGTTAATCAGAAAGCTTTAGGGAAGAATACTCCATTGAGTGGAACCCAACTAGATGTCCAAACATGTATCTGGGGCAGGGTTTCTTTTTTTTCTTAATTTATTTTTTATTTGTTTTCTTGTTTACATTGTTCATTTTCATTACATTTTTGAATTACACATTTTTTCCCCTGTCTTTCCCCTGCCCCAACCCTAAAACAGCAATCCCACTGTAAAGCCCCTCCCCTGCTCTGCTCTCTTATTTTCTGGTAGGGCAGGGAGGGTCTCCCTATCCCAGTGGGGCAGGGTTTCTTAACTAAGTCTGTGAATTATTTTTTTTGTTTTTTGCTTTGTAGGCATTTATTTTTCTAAGAATATGTCTGTTCCATATATCAAGGGTTCTCTCTTTTTAAAATAAATGTATTTGTTTTTTAGCTTTCAACATTCATTTCCATAAGATTTTGATTTCCAGATTTTTGCCTCATCTGTCCCTTCTACCCACCCCACGAGAGTGTATAATTTGATATAGGCTATACATATACATTCCCATTAAACCTATTTCTGTAAACATTTACAAACATGTTTTTGTTTATTTCATTTCAACATAATTGGTATCCTTTGTAATTCTAAGTCTTTTATGCATTAAATTTTTTTTTCTGAGAATGGGTTCATAGGTTTCACTAGACTACCAAAGGGATCTATGATGCAAAGAGAGTTAAGGAACCCACTTCTGATCTAGAGATAATTCTTAATATTCACTGCTCTTCAATAATCAGGGCCAATATTTGACAGCTAGGTTGCAATTAACTCATTGGTCTTATGATCTAAAAGCAATTTTGACTCATTGAAATAGTGCCATTTTTCTCTTTTCTTTTCCAGGGTGTTTTATTGTTTTAGCTGACCAAAGTTAATTTCAGCATGCTTAAAAGGAAACAGAGTTCTAGGGTGGAAACCCAGCCAGTTACAGACTTTGGTCCTGATGAATCTTTGTCCGATAATGCAGATATATTATGGATTAACAAGCCAGTAAGTTATATATTTTTTGTGGTTGGTTTGTTTTTTAAATTAAAAAAATGCAGGTTGTTTGATTTTTATGCTAATGGAAGAAAGATATGGTGCCAGCAATCCAGGACCATTTGCATTTGGCTTTGAAATGAGAATTTATAATTAAATGAGAATATTTGTATGTCTCAAGTTCTGGAAATTCACAAAAATTCACATGAATTGTTTTTAAAGTACTCTGAATATTCTACCTCCACAGAATTAGACAACTGAACTGCTCAGATTTTTACAAATATTCTTTCTGTAACAGTGATACCATAAGATAAAAGTGAACTGCCCTCTCAATAAAGTCATTCATTCAATAAACATTTATTAAGTTCCTACTATATGTCAGGTACTGTGCTAAATGCTGGGGACATTAAAAAAAAAAGACTAAAGACAATCCTTGCTCCCAAGAAGTTTACAGTCCAATGAGGGAGACATAATGCTAACAAGTATATACAAAACAATCTATGTACAGGGAAAAAAAGAAATAATTAAAAGAGAGGTTAGGGAAGGCTTCCTGTAGAACAGTGGTTCTCAACCTTCCTAATGCTGCCACCCTTTAATACTCATATGTGGGCGTATCTGCATGTGGACGGACTGCCAGGGGGGCAGACCCACCTGGAAACATACACAGGAGCTGTGTCTTAGTTCCTAAGACCATTGGAAATAAATGTTTTCCGATGGTCTTGGGTGACCCCTGTAACCCCTGTGAAAGGGTCATTTGACCCCCAAAGGTGTTGTAACACACAGGTTGAGAACCGCTGCTGTAGAGAGTGAGATTTCAGTTTGGATGTAAAGGAAGCCAGGGAGGTCAGTAGTCAGAGCAGAGGACAGAGAGCATTCCATAGATGGAAAATTTATTCTCTTTATCAAGTTATTATATGTCTTTTTAGCACATTTCCTGAATTATGAAATGTGATTAAATATTTGTGGTCCAGATTTTTTTCTACACTGTAGAATTCATAGCAGTAAAAAAATAAGGAAGATAGGACATAGCAACATCCAAACATACAGTAACCAACTTAATCAAATTGATGAGAATGTGAATGTAAGATGTATGTTTAAGTTAGTAATATGAATAATCTGTTATATTTGATGGCATATGCATGTATCTCATAACCAGAGAAAAGTTAAGAACCAATTTGACTTTTAAGATTATGATATACTTGGCTATAAGTAATTATATTTATAAACGATTTTGAAATAGTGAGATAAAAGACCTACCTTATCATGTAAGAGAAAACTTTCTTTGGTACCCACTTTATATATATCATGATAAGAAGTTCCAGATATCATATAGGATTCAACCTTAGTGGCAGTTTATTTTATTAGTGCCTTTAATTGGAAGATCTACATTATACTGTGTTTATAAACTACTCTATGTTGAAATATTTCTAGACTCCCTCAAGAAGAAGGCAACCCTTTAGAAAGGTTGAATTATTATTGACTTATCACATAGGAACATAAAAACTTTTGTTTTCTTCATGCCAGTATTATATAGAAATATGTAAATTTCTATATAATATATATTATATAGAAATATAACAAAACAGAAAAAATATTATAAATCATAGCCCACCTACCAGTCTGTCAGTATCAGAGATTCCTCAAAGTTCTGACAAGCATTTTTATTTTTTACTTGGGGTATTATTTTACATAATTGCAGTGTTAGCAGATTGCCAGACTAAGAAACTGGTTTTGTCAGTGAAGGTAACATTCAAAATTAAAACAGTTTATGAGAAAAAAAAAACAAAAGCCTAATTCATAGATGTTATGTTAAAAGCCATGACTGTGTTCTTGTAATATCATGCACTAGCAGATTCCCTAAAGAATGGTACTATGAATTGCTTTTAAGGTTTGGATTACACAGTATAGTGAACACTTCATTTATTCCATTACAAATCAAGGCAAACATTCACAATATATCACAATATAATATTCACAACATTACATCTTATGATAGAAAATCACAATGTAGTGTTCACAACAGCT
>CM053600.1:87647124-87686881 GCA_028646575.1 Pseudocheirus occidentalis
CTTTCACATTGTACAATTGTCTTGTTGTATAGAAGCGTTGTAACCAGTGGAGTGAATAACGTGAAAAGAAAGAAAAGAAAGAAACAAAAGAAATAAAACCAAACATGAAGAGAACAATGGCATGTGTTGCTTCAGTCTCCATTTAAACTCTGGTCTTTCTAGATCTTTCTCTGAGTGTAGGTATCTCCTTCCATTTTGAGACTTGTAGAGTTGTCTTTTAACTGTGCATTTCTGAGTAGAGTCCAGTTTATCAAGATTGGTCGTCACTCATGTGATGTATCTGTGACTGTATATAAATTTTTCCTGGTTCTGCTCTTCTTACTTAGCATCAATTTGTATAAGTCTCTCCAGGTAAATATGAAGTCCATCTCCTTTCCATTTCTTATAGCGCTATAGTATTCCGTTACATTCATATGCCATAACTTGTTCAACCATTCCCCAGTTGATGGACATCCCCTAAGTTTCCAGTTTTTTTGCCACCACAAAGAGAGCTGCAATGAATATTTTTGTACATATGGGTCCTTTTCCCACTTCTATAATCTCTTTGGGATACAGCCCCAAAAGTTGCATTACTGGGTCAAAAGGTATGCAATTATTTATAGCCCTTTGGGAGTGGTTCCAGATTTCCCTCCAGAATGGTTGTATCATTTCACAGTTCCACCAACAATGCATTAGAGTTCCAATTTTTCCACATCCTTTCCAGCATTTGTCATTTTCCTGTTTTGTCATCTTAGCCAATCTGACTGGTGAGATGTGGTACCTCAAGGTTGTTTTGATTTGCATTTCTCGAATCAATAGTGATTTAGAGCATTTTTCCATATGCTTAAAGATATCTTTAATTTCTTCATCTGAAAATTGCCTGTTCATATCCTTTGCCCATTTATCAATTGGGGAATGACTTATATTCTTATAAATTTTACTTAATTCCCTGATATTTTAGAAATGAGGCCTTTATCAGAGACACTGGTTGTAAATGTTCTTTCCCAATCTCCAACTTCCCTCTTAATCTTGGTTACATTGGCTTTGTTGGTACAGAAACTTTTCAATTTAATGTAATCAAGATTATCCATTTTGCATTTTATAATGCTCTCCAACTCTTCTTTGGTCATAAAGTTTTCCCTACTCCATAAATCTGACAGGTAAAGTATTCCTTCTTTCCCCAGATTATTTATAGTATCATCCTTTATACCTAGATCATGTACCCATTTAGACTTAACTTTGGTGTATGGCGTTAGGTGATGGTCTATGCCCAGCTTCTTCCATACTATATTCCAATTTTCCCTGATTTTTTTGTCAAATAGTGAATTCTTAACCCAGAACCTGGGGTCTTTGGGCTTATCAAATAGCATGTTGCTATAGTCATTGACTACTGAGTCTTTTGTACCCAGTTGTAAGAGTAATCAGTTTATTAGATACTTAGGGCTAAGTAGATGAGATAATTATTGCTAAGTAGATCAGATACTTAGGGCTAAGTATCTAATAAACTGAATGCTATTACACCAGTCTATTCCATTGATCCACTACTCTATTCCTTAGCCAATACCAGGCAGTTTTGAGAACTGCTGCTTTATAATAGAGATTAAAGTCTGGCACAGCTAAGCCACCTTCCCTAACATTTCTTTTCATTAATTGCCTTGATATTCTGGACTTTTTGTTCTTCGAAATGAATTTTGTTACACTTTTTCTAGCTCTATAATGTACTTTTTTGGTAGGTCGATTGGTATGGCACTAAATATGTAATTTAATTTAGGTAAAATTGTCACTTTTATTATTTTAGCTCTACCCAGCCATGAGCAATTGATGTTTTTCCAATTAGTAAGATCTGATTTTATTTGTGTGAAAAGTGTTTTGTAGTTGTGTACATAAAGGTACTGGGTTTGTTTTGGCAGGTGGATTCCCAAATATTTTATAATGTCTACAGTCACTTTAAATGGGGTAACTTTAAATGGGGTTGAGATGATTATGAGCCAAACAGACCATGTCTTAGTTATCCTTCTCTTTCATCATATGACCAAGTCTTCTTCCTTTTTTCCTTCCTTCCTTCCTTCCTTCCGGCCTTCCTTCCTTTCTTTCTTTCTCTTTTTTTCTCTTTCTTTCTTTGTTTGTTTCTTTTCTTTCTTTCTTTCTTTCTTTTTTTCTTTCTTCCTTTCTTTCTTTCTTTCTAAGGCAAGACAATTGGGTTAAGTGATTTGCCCAAGGTCACACAGCTAACAAGTGTGTCAAGTGTCTGAGGCCAGATTTGAATTAGGAATGGTGCTCTATTCACTGTACCACCTAACTGCCCTAAAAGTCTTCTTTTAAGATTACAAATATCTATTATTTGTTTTAATTCAACATACCTTTATTAAATGCCTACTTTATGCAATAAACTACTTTCTCTATAGCTTGCCTCTCCATATGAATGTTTCCTCAAATACTCCAACCTCTAAGTGCATCAACTTAAACTCTCTTAACTTTTATCTTTATTCTAGTCCTTCCCCCCACAGAGAGGGCCATTCCCTTCTATTAGATACAGATATATCACAAATAGAGAGATAGGTAGAGGTAGATATACTTCTATCTGCCTCTGTCCATCTGAGATCCTTTACTGTTTTGGGGGAATGATACCTCGTGGTTTGTAATATTGTAGCCTGATCTTCTACATTAAAGACTTTTTCATTTCCATTTTGTGATCTTTAACTTAAATTGTTTAGGAACCATGGCCTTTCTGCCATATAATATTGCCAGAAAAGGGTTATTAAAATTTTTAACTTTTGTTTTGGAGAAAAGCTTAGGGATCATTAAAAGTATTTTATGTTTTCCTATAGGCAATACAGCTCACTCTCTCCTCCTTGTTCATTGACTGTGTCAAGGAAAGATATAACAGTCTAATAGACAAGTTTGGTAGCCTGGGTCTATCAAAGATATAATAACTTAAAGGATGAGCTCCATAGGTTGCCTAACTTAATTGCATATCAGTGTTTGGACAATAGATTTTCTTTCTTATTTTTTTCCTGTGCAAATAGTTTCCTTTGTGAATGGATAGTTTTTACTAGCATTTAATAATTACTTATTGGTCGATACGATGGGACTGATCAGAATCATTCATCATCCTTTTCTTGTGAGATTTTACAAACAAGTTTGTATTTTAAACCAATGTCAACTTTGGTCATCATTTCTCTACTTGGCAAGTAAATTAAATGTTGGTTAATGAAGGTAACTTTCTGGGCTTGACAATAGATTTATAGCAGTTAAAATCTAAATAAAAGCATTCTTGGTCTTAATGTCATTGCATATTTCCATTTTCTTTTCTTGTGACTGGTTCTTTGTATATATAGTACAAAGCTAAATTTCAGTTGCACATCATATTCTTTATTAATTTTTCAGTTTTACAAACTGTAGTTTTTACTCTGACAAGTCAGTGGTATGATTCTATTTTAGATAGCTAATGCATGGAAAATTCTTGCATCGATAACAACTTTCCTTTTTGTTAAAATATGTTTCTTTGTTGTTTCCCTTTTTTGGTGCTTTCCATGTCAATGCCTATGGAACTATTCATGACATAAGGGTGTAAGAACATTTGAGAGCTGAGTATTTAGAATGGTTAGGTCAAACTCTTTTGAGTGGTTATAGATAATGATGCTCTGTGCTAATCTGGGACTTGATGCCATTACAAGATGCCAGTCACAAACAACAATACCAGATGACCTCACCATTACTTAGGAATTAATTTTTGACTTGGCCTCTAAATTGTATCTCCTCTAAACAGCAGCAAATGTGTCTTCTAATTTTATGTATGCTTGATATTAGTGATCAGAGAGAGTTTTTCTCTTTTTTTAGCAAAGGTATACCTGTTGTTTCTTATACAATGTTGACAGAATGCATGGAAGATGGTTTGTTATAAAAGAAAATGGGGGGCCAGGGGAGAATGATGAAATAGAGGCTTCATTGTGTAAAAGTAACTGAAGCTCCAAAAGAGGATTCTTAACAAAATTAAGATTTTCCCATTTCACATTAATTTTAAAATCACATAAGTTATAGTCAGCACAATAAATATTTTCCCCCAATGATGGAGGACACTTGCAAATGTTAGCATTTCCTGATGCTGTCAGGTCATCAGTTCTGCTCTCAGAGCACATTCTATGTAGCATCAGAAAGAGATTCCAGTGGTAAGGTATGCTAACAGAGTCATGGATTTGGATCTGGAAAAAACCTTAGAAGTTATCGACACCAATCCCCTAATTTCACAGATGAAGAAACCAAGGTGCAAAGAAGTTGAGTGACTTACTTGGCTCACCCAAGGTGGGGTTCAAACCCAGGTTTTCTTGACTTCCAGCCCAATGCCCTACTCACTAAATCATACCACCTTTTGACAGCATTTCCCTGGAATCCCAGAAGATGAAAGAAACAAAACAGTCCAAGTTCCCAGAGTCATGTTTAATGTATGATCATCCTATTTGAGTATACCTGTGACATTAATCCCTTAATAACTGTCATGGTCACTTCTTTGGAGGGAGCTTCTCCTTGGTATAATACTTTCTTCTTTATTCTTGCAAAACCCACAAAGGATATGCTTTTGTTTCAGGCAGCCACATTCAAGGCACACATCTATACTATTCTTTGTTTTAATTAGCTTGGGGGGGTTTCTTCTCCTACATTGGCTAACTGCAGTTGTATGTCTGTTCTTGGGGGTTGCCATCCATACAGTACTATAAAAAACAAACTAGGATGGGGCGGCTAGGTGGCGCAGTGAATAGAGCACCGGCCCTGGAGTCAGGAGGACCTGAGTTCAAATCTGGCCTCAGACATTTAACACAAAAACTAGCCGTGTGACCTTGGGCAAATCATTTAACCCCAACTGCCCTCCAAAAAAGCAAAAAAAACAAACAAACAAACCAGGAATATCAGCCTCACTGCTGGCATCTGTTGGCTACAGGAATACAGTTGGACCCTGCAGTGCTAATGCTGGTTCCCAGGAAGGGACAGGGAAACGAACAGAAAGGTCCAAGAGAAGGACCGTTTCCACCAGAACTGCAGTTCTGCAGCAAGTGCTTGACAGCCACTGGCCTAGAGGACAGAGTTACCTGCAGGCCCACCAAGAACAGGGCCTTGGCCACTGTGAGAAAGGAGGGAAAGAACAAGTACTCTGAATGCCAATGAAGGCCTGGCTTCCTGCCCAGGCCTAAAAAGAGGCTTTAATTGGTGTTTTGCTCAATAACTGCTTCATTATGCTCAACAAAACAAAAGCTTAGTGGGTTATTGTATTCTCTCTACATTTTTTCAATCAATTACATGATAGTAAAGAAGCATGAAATGAAATATGTATTTTTTGAAAAAGCGTTACTCTTTGCTTCTAACACTGTCTTAAAGGATACCCTTAGTATAAGTGCAGATTACTTCATAAATATTTTATATACAAGAGAAAGCAGATAGATAGTTAGGTAATCTCATGTTCTCATTATAACCCTTTTTGTTATTATTTCCATGTTGGGTATCTTCTCTTATATAACTAAGTTGTGTCTCTTCTTGTTTGAATTAATTTTGCATGTAATTGGTCTGGTCCTGCTACTTTTCTTATCTGGTTTTCTATAGTACTATTTGCAGTTCCTCTGTGACACATCCAGAGCTGACATATGATTATCAAAATGTAGCGGTTGCATTGTCTTTAATAACAAAAGAGTTTGTCTCATTTTAAAAAATGAATAAAAAGCAATCATATCAGATCATTACCATTTTTGATATTTGTTGTCTACTTTCATCCTAATTGAGTTTCTAGCTAAGCTTTCTATGAAACTTTTCCCCTCTGCTGCTTCTTGCTACTTTGAGTTAATATTGATAATAATCTTCCACTGTCCTTTTCTTTTTTTGGAGGAGGGAAGGCTTGGCAATTGGGGTTAAGTGACTTGCCCAAGGTCACATGGCTAGTATCAGTGCTCTATTCAATGTACCACCTAGCTGCCCCAATCCTACTTATTCTTTTTTTTAATTGACTTATTTCTTTACTTTTAGTTTACAAGATTCAGTTCCAGAATCACTTGAGTTTTTTTTCTCCCCTTCCTTCCCCCCACCCTCCATGGTGGTGTACAATCATGTATAGGATCTGCAAACACTTTCACATTGTACAATAGTCTGGTTGTATAGAAGTGTTGTAACCAATGGAATGAACAATGGGGAAAAGAAAAGAAAACAAAACCAAACATAGAAAAGAACGATAGCATGTATCACTTCAGTCTCCATTTAAAATCTGGTCGTTCTAGATCTTTTCTCTGAATGTAGACATCTCCTTCCATTCTGAGACTTAATGTTGCATTGAAATAATTGAATATCTAGCTATATATCAATTTATTTTGGAAAGTTTTACTCAATTGACAAACACATATATGACTTATTTTAGTTTTTTTTTAAAATAGGCTAAAACACTTTTAAGTGTAGTGAATTTAGTTGCACATATGTTTAGATCAGTATTCTGCATAAAACAGTTCCGTATCTGCAGAGGGAAGGCAACTTGAACACACCAACATCTGTCTAAAGCAAAGTTCAGGCCATGAAAAGGGACAGATTTGTATTTTTAAAACAGTAAAAAAAGATAGAGAAAAAGTATACAAGTGTCAATTAAAATATTCTACTTCTTAGAAAAAAGAAACATGTCCTGCCTTCATAAAAGAGAACAAAAGAACCATCATAATATTTTTTTCTTTCTAGTTTTATGTTCTACAAAAATGTTCCTATTTCACTTCATAACATACCACACCAGGAGTTTTCTCATTAGTTGGCAGTATCTTGGCCCAAGTTTTAGTACTTGATCTTAGACCAACAAAATTTTCCATAGAACTCCCCTCCCTCTTTATCTTCTGGAACAGATGTTGGCATACAAGTTGCAGTCCTTTTCATGGTGGTCCTTTTGAAAATACTTATCATGAGCACAGCAGTAAGAGATAACCAAATGTTACATGAAATGATTTTTCTTGTTGCCTTCAGACACAAAAAAGCCAACAGTGCTCCTTCCCTCATTCTTGCTTATAATAAGAATCCAATATTGAAATGGTTTCATTTCTCCAGTAATATTCCATTAATTGGTAGCTGGAAAAAGATCTCACATAATTCTTTTCCTTATTCTGTAAAGAAAAAGTTAAAGGGTAGGGTATTGATTATTTATTTGAGAATACTCATTTTCGTTAAGGGATCTAGTGACAATTTTGCATGAGGATTTTGGAAACAAAAATTAGTTATCCTTTTGTTTCTGGAAAACTTTATGAAAAACAAGACTATTGTGTGAAAAAACATTTGAGTGTAATAAGTTGAGCACTTTGGGTAAGTTGATATTGCAAGGACTCTGTTTCAGTATTTTAAAACAGCTTTGATTTCAAAATCGTAGGACTCTATATTGATGGAAATCACACTACCTTAATTGATGTTTTCTGTTTATTCCGATCTTCTTGAGGTACATTCTCCTACTTGGTCCCCAATCCCAACTGTAGCTTTCTTGTAGCGAAACTTGTATGTTTTTGGATGCAAATACTTAACTGTTTGATATTGTTTTTGTCCATATATAAGGATTGAAATCATCATACGGAACCTTTAGTTTTGTTGATGCCAGAAGAATGTCCTATACCACTAATACATATAAGTGTTCCACCTCTGCCTTTACGTGGCAGTACTTCCATCATGAAATCTCTTGCCACCAATAGCACCAACGTAAGCAGTCATGGTCAGATCATTAGGCACAGAATTTTCTATGGTAAAAGGATCTTAAAACTTTTTGCTTTCCTCCTTTTTTTTCTGTGTTGGAGTGACACAGCCTGCCCAATTGGGAGAGATTAGACTAGCTAGTCTCTAGTAATTTATCTGGGGGATGCATTGAATAATGAGATGAGAGTCAGAGAGATGAATAATGGCTCCATTTAATCTCTGGGAAGAACAAAGCTTAAAAAATAAAAGTAAAGCGTGCAGAGTGCATGATTCACTGGCTGTATCAATCCTTATCCAAATACCGCACATGATCAACGTGTGCAGTGATGACTCTGTACAATCCAGACCATAGGAGGGAGGGACGAACCAGTTGTGGTAGTTACACATCACAGAGGAAGTGGTTCTATGAGAACTTCCTCATGTAAACACATAACTAGCTGTGACCCTCAGGCAGCAGCCTTTAGATCTCTGTATGTTTTGTCTCATAGCTGGAGCAGAGTGTGAGAATGTTTGTGCTCAGAGGCTCTCGACATCTTTAACTGAAAGTTAAAGTGCACAAGGGTAAGAGTGTTTGTGCCTAGAGGCTCTCAACATTGGAGCAGTCAATTTACCTTTAATTTTTTTTCATTTAGTTTCAACTCTCATTCAGTTTTCCTTCAAGTGATCATAGGGTTAACTTTCTTTGTAAATGTACAGTTTTCTGGGAACCAATACACATTTATTTGAGATATTTCAATACCTACTTTGTGATACATTTCTTCCCTATATTTCTCATTAAGAACCTGAGTGCCAAGTGGAAGTGTGTTTTCTTAGTTCCATTCCAACTATTGTTGGAGTCGTTGCTCTTGTTATTTATCATCTAGTAGCTAATGGTTTTTGAATGATCCTTTCCATGTTTAGTTTGTCTTAGGAAAGCAATCTGCCATCATGACCATGCCTGAAACCTTTACAGGTAGGTAGAGACAGCTGGAGCTTGCACTCTTCCAGTGTAATTAAGTGTAAGGATATTAAATATACAGAGATGAAATAAGGGTACAAACTGAGACAAAAGAAAACATTGTAGTTCTGTTTCTGGAAGTGTCGCCAACAAGGCAGGGCTCTCCTTGTATAACTGGTATAAGAGTTTTGCCCAGTAAATTACCAAGATGGGACCTTTTCTGGAAAGGGAACACTTTGTTTTTCCTTATAGCAACACAAATTTAAGCTTTGTGCTGAAGTGGAAAGAGAACATTATTGGTAGACTTGAGACCTACTTTGTTCCATGATTATCACATGAACTTCCAGAGTACCCTTATTTTTGTTATTTGCTAAATATTGACCTTCTTGAATTCTTAATGTAGTTGAGGAGATTTTATGGGATGTATATAGGTGAAAATGTTTTGGAAATTGCAAATATTGTGAGAATTTAGAGAATCTTGAAGAGCCTTATATGAATTCATGCTGAGCAAAGTAAACAAAACCAGGAACATAATATAAATGATGGTCACAATAATGTAAAAGCCAACAACATTGAAAGTTGTTAGCGTACTGAATACTGCATGTCATAACTTGGGAGAACAAAGAAAAGGTAAACCATGCCTCTACCTTCTCAGTAGAGAAAGATAGGTTATAGATGTGGAGTGAAGTATACATTTTCAAAGATGGGTAATATGTTGATTTGTCTTGCTTGACTTTACTTATTTGTAATGAGGAAGGATTCTGTTGGATAGATGGAGTCACTGGGAAGTGATTTGTGTTTTTCCATCATTTTAGTTGTATCTGACTCTTCCTGACTCCATTTGGGACTTTCTTGGCAAAGATACTGAAGTGGTTTGCCATTTCCTTCCCTAGCTAATTATACAGATGAGGAACTGAGGCAAACAGGGTTAAGTAACTTACCCACAGTCACACAGCTAGTTAATGTTTGGGGCCAGATTTGAATTCAGGTCTTCCTGATTCTAGGTCTTGGCACTCTATCCACTGTACCACCTAGCTGCTCTAGGAAGTGATAGTAATATCTAAAAAAGAAATTAACATCAATAAAATTGAACAAGGAAAAATACAATATTATGATAAATAAGGATACAAGTAAAAAGTTATGAGAGATGTATGAAGAGATAAGTTAATGAATGCCTCACTTGATGTGTGTGTGTGTATACACACACACACACACACATATACACACACACAAAGTTAGACCATTGCTACCTCCTCTTGTGGCATCTAATCAGGGTTTTCATTAATGCACTGTTGGTGAAGCTATGAATTGAAGAAATGAATTTGGAAGAATTATTGCTGTGATTCAAAATCTACTAAATAGTATATACTATTTGACTCAGTGATACCATTAATTAGATATCTCCAAAGAGACTAAAGAAAAAGGAAAGGAATCCATATGTATAACATATTTATAATAGCTCTTTTTGGATTAGCAAAGAACTATAAACTGAGCGTTGTTGTTCAGGTACTTCAGTTATAATGACTCTTCAAGACATCATTGGTGTTTTCTTGGCAAAGATACTGGAGTGGTTTGCCATTTCCTTCTCCAACTCATTTTACAGATGAGGATACTGAAGCAAACTGGTTAAGTGACTTGCCCAGAGTCACATAATAAGTATCTGAGGACCGATTTGAACTCATGAAGATGAGTCTTCCCGACTCTAGTCTCTAAAACTATACACTATGCCACCTAGCTGTCCAGAAACTAAAGGAATGCTCATCAATTATGGAATACATAAACAAATTGTAGTATATGAATTTAATCTAATACTCCTGTGCTATAAAAAAATGAAAAGTATAGTTTCATAGAATCCTGGGAATTCTTATATGAATTGATGAAAGTAAAGTGGGAGACACAAGAGAACAATTTATATAATAACAATATTGTGAATGTAAAAGTATCTTTGAAAGGCCTAAGAACTTTGATTCTACATAATGACCAAATGTGATTCCGAGGTACCCAGGAATGCCACCCACATTCCACTGATCTTTATTTATAGAAAAAGAAACCACACATTTTTGGACATTCCCAGTCTGGGAATTTTCCTCCCTTGTTTGTGCATAGATGCTGCTAAGGTTTTTCTTCCTCTTTTTCCTTCCCCTCCCCCTTGTCCTCTAGTTGATGGGAGAGTTGGAAGGGAGAGAAAATATTTAATTAAAAATATTAAATTAAAAATAACTGAAAAGAATGGGAGACTTAGATTACTGTTGTCACGTACGTCCCATGTGGCAGCCAAGGCCAAGGAAAGGCAACAGTGGGAAATTAGGGACAATGGCAAGACTGGAGGCATGGAACAAGGGGCAGTGCTTTGGAACTTAAATGATTCATCCAAGTGCTATATCTGGAGGAAAGTTTTTCCCTAATTAAGCTTTAATTGTAATCATCTTCTCAAATGAAACATAATTGTGAGAAAAAGCATGCTCTTTGAGGGTTCTTTGTAACTAACTCCTTTAGTAGGAACAACTGAGTAGTAAATAAAAGCTGATCTTAGTAACTATTTTCTGAGGTGAGAGGAAAAACTTGGGAGAGGCTAGAAGTATGAATAAAGAAGCACAGCTGAAAAGAGCTAAGGAATCCATGGCAAGACCCAGTCACTTAGGTGACAAATTTCATTCTTTGCTCATAATATCACTGATATGCTAATAGTCTGTGATTCCAGTGGGCATCCTGACTGTAAGATAGCCCCTTGCATTTAATAGAACAAACACCCCAAGGCTATTTTTAATTTTTGATTTTGTTTCTTAAACAAATAGAAAAAGTACTTTGCACATAGTAGAAACATAATGAATATTAGTTGAATTGGATTGTGTGTACTAAGGAAGCCAAAAGGTTGCTGTATAGAGTTCTGAAAAGCCTGAGAGCTTTCCTCATGAACTTTTTTTGTGTTATGGACACTACCATCTGATAAAGCCTTTGGAAACTTTCTCACAATAATGATCTAATACAATTCGAGGAAATACTATATTTCAGCCAGAGGTCAGTGAAAATAAAAGTGTGAGAATTTTTCCTCATCTAACTTAACAGACCCATTGAGGGTTAAGAATCTTCTGCTCTAGGTCTTTTAGGCATCCTATCCCAAAGAGGACTGAAATAACCTACACTTCCGTAAGAGATCTGCCTGTTTAATCCCTCAGTCCACATCATGCAGTAGCTGCCCCACTGGAGATCCAACTGGCCAGTTCCAATTGGACTTATTCCTCCCTCACTTCCTCCTTTGTTTCCTTCCTCCCTTCTCTTTCTTCCTTCCTCCCCTCCCCATAGGAAATCATAACCTCACCCATGAGTGCTCTGCCCAAAGGAATATAAATTTTCATTGCTGAAACCTAGCAAGATATCTTGGAGTTTATAGGTGAGATTTCTCTTGATAGACCATGCCTGAAATCCAAATCACTCTGATCCTTGTTGATTGACCAACAATAGGTCCTAGCCCAAGATTCATATGGTCATTGTTTGAATTCCGATGCCTCACAGTATAAATAGCAATTGTTTCTGTTTGGCCAGAAACCCTGAGAATCTTCTCCTCCCAGACTTTTTTTTTTTGTTTTCTTTGACTAGGTAAAGAAGCCATTCTTTGCCTTATTTTTACCTATCCTTAATTACACAATGGGTGTTGCCTAAACCAAATTAAGACCTGGGAAAGACCATAGCTTAAAAAGGTCAAGGCCTCCCACTGCATCCAGGGCCATCTCCAGTTGTCCTCACTTGTATCTTGTCACTGGATCCAGATGACTCCTGAGGAAAGAGTGAGGCTGGTGACTTTGTACAGACCCTCCTTACTTAAACCCAATTCACTTGCAAGTCATGCCATCACTTTCCTGATGTCATGGTTCTCTTAGAGAATGAAGGACAAACAACAATAATAGGATGGGGGGAAAGGAGGATGTTTCTGAGATATCTTAGAGATTCCAGTTAGTTAAGAGGAAATGATGAAGGTCCATACCATTCTAAATCCCCAGCAGACCTCCTCAACACAGAACTACCCTATTCTGAAGATTTTTTAAAGCTCTTTAACAGGATTAAAGTAAACAGAACCATTGCAAACACTTTACTATGGCCTACTCTGGTCAGGATCTAATAAAAATACTACCTAATAATTATATTGGATGGCCCTTGAGTTGTCCTGTCCCTGGGATTTAGGAATCTCCACTGACGTTTGGCTCTTCACCATAAAATATTCATTAGTTGTTATTGTGAGAGCTTGCCCTTCCAGATATAGTTAAGTGATTTAGATCAGTATATATAACAGTAATTAAGTTACTCCTATCCATAAAGCTTTATTTTTTGGGATATAAAACCTTTGCCTTTTGTGAGCTCATGGCCAATAAGGAGGATAAGATGAGGATATAAAATAAAATAACGATGATCTAAGGTAGGCATTCACAATCCTCTTCCAAAGATATAGTTCAGGTGTTGCTTCTTCCATGACTCTTAACCTTTTGCTAATCTTCCAGTAGATAGTAGATTAGCAAATATCTTATAGCACTTTATCTAGAAATCACCTTTGCATTGTACCCTGAGTTTTATTGTGATTTGGAGGTGATCCTAAATTCTTGAAAGCTGTGCCAGTGGAGCATAAAGTCTTCATTAAAATTCATGAAGATTTCAAGTATGAAGCTGGTACTTGAGCTGTTGGCTATCATTAGAAAGCTAGTTTTGTTAACTTCACAGAAGCCTTAATAGACTTTATATAGTTAGTTAATAGACCTAGAAATAGAAGAAACCTCAAAGGGTCTGTAGTCCAAATCCCTACCCCGTTTTACATATAAGTAAAACAGAACCTGAGGCTAAATGATTTGCCCAAGATCACAATGGAACTAAGTGACAGAGAAGATCTGAATCCAAGTCTTCTGATTCTAGAACTAGTGTTGTTTACATTATATCAACATATAGGCTATGGTATATTGCAGAAATACTCATGCCAATTAAATCATAGATCTTTTGAGGTTTGGATTATTTAAGGCCATCTACCGGTGATTGCTGTGCCTTTTATTATAGCCAATCAAAGTTATAATTAATTATTATCTTTCAGAAAGCATATTAAAGATTTCTCTTCTTACCACTCACCTCTTCCATGAAGTCTTTGGGTATTTTTTTCTGCACTTGCCTCTATTTTTTCCAAACCTTACAGAAAATTCCATCTCCATTTTTTGTCTTTTTCAGCTAGAGAGCTTACCAATCACTCTATATATATGAGTCTGTGTCTGTAGCAGTGGTGTGATGTTAAATGTTTAACAACCAGCTGGAGTGCAGTTGACACCCTCTTAAATGTAATCTGCATCATTAACATTTTTTAATTTTAAGGCTAGAAAACAACACAGCAGTAAACCAAGCCCTGATTTATAGTGTTTGCTAATTTTTGAGATGACTTTAATACGCACGCTGAAAATGTAACACTTTACTAGCTGGTTTGAGCTGGTTCTAGCATACCCCTTTGTCACTTATACACATGCATATTTACTTAGGTAATTTTGCCTGTGTATAGATACACATGTTTGAGTGCATGCTGTTTCTTTTATCATGTAATCATCAATGTATTTCTAGAGCTGGAGGAAATCTCAGAGGCCATATATTCATTTTACATTTGAGCAAACAGGCTAAGTGACCTACCCAGATCACACAGGTAGAGAGTAGTTTAATAGTTGGGTTTGGAACTCAGGTCTTATTAATCAAAATTTAGTTGTCTTTCTAATGTATCTTTCTGATTTCAAGCATCTCATCAATTTGCAAAGTGGCTGTGTAATCCCTCACCAGGGTCCTGTATAACTCTAAACAAACCATGAGTACTTTGCAAATGACTAATTGTAAAAGCTTTATGGAACAGGCTGAGCTTTGTGGTTAGAAAACCACCACCCACATCTCTTCAGTGATTGCTCTTTGTTAATGTGTGGGGTGTGTGTGTGTGTGTGTGTGTGTGTGTGAGAGAGAGAGAGAGAGAGAGAGAGAGAGAGAGAGAGAGAGAGAGAGAGAGAGAGAGAAAGAGGGAGACAGAGGCACAAGACAGCATGTGTGTGTCTGCGTATGCTGGATATCTATACCTTAGCACTGACTTCATGTCAGGCCCATTTTTCCATACAAATGTGGTATCCCTCTATGGAAATGCACTGAGTCATGGTAAAACATTTACTTGGAAAACCAAAGTGCTCTTGCCCATGTATCTACAATTTTTTTCTTTTTAAACCAGAGTAAGTCTGGTTCAGAATTATTGTGGTTTGGACAAAACCTGAGCATCATACATATGACCAATTGATTTAAAAGAAATGCTGCACAAGTCAGTCATGTCATGCTAGAAATCTAACTGGTAAACAGTTGGCTATTTTCAACCAACGAAAGATAGGGGAAGTGATTTTTGAAGTATTTCCCAGTGTTTTATACTATCTCAGTTGTTTGCTTTACATGCTAAAATATACAGGAATGATCTACAGTATTGTCAGTTTAGGATACTCCCAAAATGGGCATTCTTCCCAGTAATGCAGATTGCATTTAGTAGGTAAGTCCTAAATTGCTGCTTGAGGCAGAGAGAAATGAGAGGACTTACTCAAGGTCACATAGCTAATGTCAAAGAACAAGTTAGAACCTAGGTCTTTCTGACTCTAACCTTGGCATTCTACTCAATACTCACATTATCTTGTATCAAAATGTGCTCAAAGATAACTTTACCCTCAAGTCAAAGTACCTAGACTTACTTTTCTGAAAATCCCCTTTATTTGATATTTGTTGTTACCAATAATACTCTGGGTGCTGGAGAAAATACTGAAACAGAAACAGTTCCAGTTCATTTGGCATAAGGATTCCCCATGCATAGAGCTATTTGTTGGATGATTTATTTCATGTTGCCTACCAACCCTCTTTCAAAATCTTCCCAGTAACAGCTGTGGTAAGATTGTCAGCTCACAAAAAAATCATTTGAGAAAAGGACCTTTCCATGAATCCTGTACATTTCAGCATCTTCATTTTGGCTCCTGTCCTTTGTTTTCACTGGGAAGAGAATAAGCTTAAAACACCATTCGCCCTTTGAGCACTGCTGAAGTAATAAATAATGATAAAATATAGTAACAGATGGCTCCGAGAAACTCATAAACATAAGCTGTGTATTTTTATGAGGCTATCCCAGTGAGTAACATTTAAAAACTGATAAATACATCCATATAAATGTTTTCAGGTGGAGGTGTTTGGTTTCTCTGCTTGTTCCCTACTTGCATGACACTTTTTAAAAGCTGCTCCATATTTCTTCACTGTTGATTGGCAGACTCCAAGTGTTTAATCTTTCATAACAAATATGAGTGACAGGTCTTTAATGACTAGTATGTACAGCCTATAAATGTTGATCTCTTTCCATGGTGTGAGAGGTCTTTAGAGTTTTTCTCCACCATTTTTTTTACCTGATGCTACCTATAGATCCTAACTCTTTACTACATAAAAGATATTAAAATTTCTGTTTGAGAGTGGGTATGTGAGTAGGTGTGTGTTTGGGGGGGGGGAGTGTGCAAAGGTTCCATGTCTGTGCTTGAGTTTGAGTGTGTGTATTTGGGAAGAGGAGTGATTTATTGGGAACACTTAAGTAAGTTAAATGAGTACAGTGGTATTATTTTAGAGAGTCTGTTCTTTTAGAATATTATTGTATATGTAGTAAAGTACAAAAATATCCAGTTGCATATGTTTCTTTGAAAATGGAAATTGAGAGATGAGGTTTGAATTAAAGGCATATCACTCTTAAAATTTAAAAATAAAATTAGATTTCAAGCCTTCTAGTTTTGAGATATATAGCTTGTTAAATTTTGTTCCTTCTCTGTAAGAAAAAGTTGTTTTTTTTGTTTGTTTTTTTACCCACCATGACCTGAATTTAACTTTTAATTATACTAACCTGCTTGAAGTGTCTAAGTCTCAATATTATGTTTTTGTTTGTTATATTCAATTCTGCTTAATTGAAACTATTCTAATTATAGAATTTAAAGTATCTAATACTAACAATAATATAAAATAATATTCTTGAGAAATCATGTATGCAATGAGCTATCTGCTTCTAAAATTTACGTAAAATATAATTAAGCCTTTTAAGCTGTGAAATATATTACTTTGCATATCCCCATTAGAATCAATCTAAGAATAAACAGCCTTAGTACTTGTTTCTAATATAATTCAAATATACATCATCCAACAATAGGATTGATTTTAAAAATTGTAATTTAGTGCAATACACAAAATAAAATGATGGGAACATTTACTTAGTGCACATTTATTTAGAAAATCTAACTCCAAAATTATAGCTGGCTTGGTGGGGCTATAATTAGAATAAATAGAAATTATTGAGAGTAGAGTAACAAAAAAGAACTGAGATGAAACATAAAGACACAAGTTGGAAACATAGGATGTTTGACCTGGAAGATACCACAAAGGTTATTTAATTCAACTTCCCTCATCTTACAAGGAAATTGGGGCCCAAAGAGGGTAAATTAGTTGTCCATGTCTGTACAACTAATTGGAGGCAAGACTGACAAACCCTGGAGCCTCTTTGTGAATACAGAATTATTAATAGTATAAAGTGTGTGTATATATATTGATTCTTGGAGTGAATGAATCAAGAAAGTAGTCAAACTGCAGTATCAGGAAACAGACTGAGTAGGCCTTCAAGATACCTGAATTTTAGTACTAGAAATCATAGTACCCTGCAATAACAAAGGGATAAAAACAATAAACAAACCAGTCATAGATTTTGACAGTAAATTGCAACATATTGCCCCCTTATAAGGAGGAGAAAAAGGGGAGGGACAATAAAAATGCATGAGAGGTTATTCAAGACAAACATCAGCAGTAAACATTTACATGTGGAACAAGCAAAATTTGTGGGACATAACAAAAACATTCCAAAGGAAGTGAATATGTCAGTTTTAATGGCCTACTGTAGGTTCAGCCTACATGAGGTAATTGTGAATAGGAAGCCTAAAGGATGGAATTTTAAAAAGCAGTTCATTTTTGATTACTTTCAAGTGCATATAATAACTCCATTTAATGATTCTGTTAACTGGTAGAAATGTTATACTTGCATTGATGAATTAGACACAATTAGAGGATTATATGTAATTAGTTTTTATTTGTATGTGCAAATGTTGCTACTAAAAGGGCTTGAAAACAATTTGTTATTTCAAACAGGTTTAAAAAATGCCATTTTCAATCTTGTTTCTTCAGTTAATTTGCTTAGCAAACCATAAAACTGTATAAGATTTATTTACCATTTGTTTCATAGCTAATTAAAAGGTAAAATCTGGCCCAAGTTACTGTCCATTCTTTATTAGTGGGATCCAAATTAGTAATATTGCATTGCCTTCTTTGCACTCATTGAAGGAGTTTTTTTTAATAGGTACAGTATATATTCTTCATTCTGTATTGAAAAAAAATTTTTTTCATTTTAAACAACCCTTAATATAATGTAAAATGCCTCAGCATGTTGTTTCATTGAATTTAGTTCATTGCTAAGGCAAATTATGAGTAATAAGAGAGGCTAATTGTAGTGACATTACATATAACTTTATTAATGACAAAATTTTAAAAAACAGCATCTGTTGCTTTAAAAAAATACCATATAAACTAAAAATGCCAACCTCTTTTGTATGCTTCTATTCTAGTTGATATATAATTATTTCTCTCCATTTAGTGTTTACTTATTAATTGTTCCCATCTTTGAATAGCTCTTTTCCGAACCCCTGAAAATTTTAGTTCTAATTTTTAAGCTCTTTAAATTTCAAAATAATCATCTCTACTGCCTAGTTCTTTTAATAACCATCATATGGTTTATTTTCTGTTTTGTGTCCTCCTCTTTGATGTATAGAGATAATTAACACAAAATATTTATTATAAAAGATAATCATTTCATTCACAAATTGGGGAACTCAAGGAAATCTTAAAAATATATTTAATCCTCAAAATTGTCAGCATTTTAGCATTTCTGACATTAAGAAAAACTAAGGAAGTGCAATAAGGTTCAAAGAAAACTATTTTGCATTTCTGTGCATTGCAGTCAAATTTTCTATGATCTAAGCATGTTTTTCAAAATATATATTGTGTTTAGAGTATAAATTGTATCATTACATTTGGGCAACAATCAAATATAGTATTTTCACAAGGATGATAGACTCAAAGTTGAAATATACCTTTGCAATAATTTTGTCCAAGCTCTTCACTTTACAGATGAAAAACCTGAAGCCTAATAAATGGATTTGTCTGATTACACAGGTAGTAAGTTGCAGTCAGGATTTTTTTCTAGGCCCTTTTATTCAGAATCTAGTACTCTTTCCACAGTAGTGTTATGGAGGTAATGCTAGATAAATTCTAGTAACTATTGTTTCTTGAAATGGAAACATTAGTCTGGGACGTTAAATATTCATCTGTGCATTTAATAATAGATCTTAAACTTTTATTAGTTGAGGAAATTAACCAAGATGTTTAATAATGTGATGAATTCTACATATGTGTTAAACATATTTAGATGGCATACCTGTGTCTCTATAACATGGTAAGGGTGAGAGGTGATACAGTATTATTTTGTTTGGCTATGGACTTAAACTTGAGATTTTGATGGGTCAGTATTCTCATTAGTATTAATTACCTCTACTGGTGAAAATCACATACCCATGATACTTTTTTTATCTTGATAATTAGATTTTTTCTCCAAAGTCGTTCATGGCAAATGTGGCCAACAAAATGGTTTATTACCCCTAAATCTTTTCATATTTTGTGGTCAAAAGTGCAGCATTCAGATCTTACCCCTTGTTAAAAGACTCACCCATCTCCTTGTTGTACATGACCTTGTTGTAAGGATGTGGTCAGTTGTAGAAAATCATGTGAGAAACCATGTGTATTCTTTTTTCTGTTTGCACAAATAATTCATTTAGTGGCTCATACTCAAAAAATTGCTAATTAATAATAATAATAGCAACATTGGTTTGCAAGTCGTTTTATGAATATAAATCATCTCATTTTATCCTCACAATATACCTTAGGAGATAGGTTCTCTCTTTAGTTCTTGTGTAGTTGTGAATCCATTCATTCTTGATGGAATTGCAGACTTCAAGAATCTTTTAAAAGAGACATCCAGCTAGATACAGTAAAATTTGCATAATAAAAAACAACCCATTTCTCCCCCAATTTCATTGTTGGGCGTATACAGAACTGGAAGAAGTTATACTATCCTAACTAGATAGACTATATATAAAAGTTAAACAAATTCAACTATGTTGTCATTGCAGCAATTGAATCCTTTTTTGTCTTCCCTATTGGATTACTATCTCACTCCCTACAGAAGTTACTCCAAATTTTTTCTTCTCTCTTTAAACATTCCACATATTCTACAGGGACCTTCACTTATATTTTACTGAACAAACTGAAGCCATTGGATTATGAGTTCCCTCTTCACTTCTTTTCTTTACTTCGAACCCCATTGTCACCCCCTCTTAACTCTTTTCTCCTTTCTTCCTGTCTCTAATAGTGAAGTGATCCTTTCCCTTGCCAAAGTTAGTCTCTCTCCATTTACCCCTGATCATTCCATTCCCTCCAGTCTTCTGTAGCAACAAAACATTCCCTCTATTGTTATTTCTCAGCAGTAGCTAAGACACCTATGGCTTCCAGAAGACCTTAGTTCATAACCAGCCTCAGACACGCTTAATAGTTTTGGAACCTTGGGTAAATCATTTAACTCCTTTCTACCTTAGTTTGCACCAATAGGTTGCTGTTGGGATCCAATGAGATAATATTTGTAAAAAAAAACTTAGCACAATGCCTGGCATATAGTATTTTCTCTATAAACACTAGTTATTATCATTATTATAGTTATTATTATTAGTTTATCAGCTAGTTCCTTCTCAGCATGCCCAATACCCTACTATCTCCTCAAACTATCTTCCTATAACTTTTGCAATGTAAGTCTGAGAAAATATTGTTGATAATTAATTATTATTAAATATTAATGAATAATAAATAAAATTAATTAATTTATATTTGTTGCCATTCCTTCATTTTCCCTCATTTGCTCCTCAGTCTTTTGAATTCTGGCATTTTAACTCATCACTCAACTAAAACTTTTCTCTCTAATCTTATAAACAATTGAGCCAATTTGCTGAATGTTATGTTCTTTTCTCAGTCCTTGTCTTTCTTGGCTTATCTGCTACATTTCACTGGTGATCACATTCTATTCCTCCATACTGTGCCTTTTCTGTGTTTTCCTGACTGTCTCCTGGATTTCCTTCTTGTCAAATTGTTTTTTCTCAATCTTCTTTGTTAGTTTATCATATGAATCATACCTCCTGTCTATGTCCGTTACCTGAGGCTGTGTCCTGAGCTGCCTTCTCTTCTCTTTTACTGACATCATTGACTCTTGTGGGTTTAATTATCATCTCTATGCCAGTGGTTCCCATACCTGTGTATCCAACTCTTCAACTCAATTATTACATCCTTGCAACTACATTATTACATCAACAACTATTGAACCTTTAGAATTCTGGGTATTTGAAGGACATTTCATTCATTATACCCCAAACATGACATTCTATTTCCCTCCAAACCTACATCTCTTCTAAACTATTGTATTCAATTCAGTAAGCATTTATTAAATACCTCCTATATGCTGGACACTGTGCTACTCTTTGGGGATATAAATTTTTTTTAAAAAAAATGGAAAGATAGTACCTTTGCTCAAGGAACTTTCAATTGAATGGGAAAGAGAACACACAAAGGGAAGCAGAAAGGGGGTAAGGAGTAGGGAGAAGGTATTCTACAGGGTGTGATACTAGTAAAGTAGAATCCAGGGAGAACCACTAATGAGAAATGGTTGAGCTGTGAGCCTTGTTTAAAATTCAGGAGAAATTTTTTCTTCTATTATTTAGCCCTCCATTCAGAGTGACAAAGGCTACTGAGGATACAGGTGAGCTCTGAGTACCAAAGGAGATGAAGTCTCCCATATTATGTGTTTTGTGGATAAATTCTCCTTGGGAGCATGATTATAGTGGAGTAGAGTCCAGAGAGTGAAACTGGTTGGGGAGAAGGAAGAATCTACCTTTTTTTTGTCAAAGACAATACCATTTCTCTACTCTCCCTGGTCTGTATCTTCAGATTATGATTATCATTATTATTCTTAATTCTGTAATCTCTCTCACTACCCATGTCCAATTACTGGGCAAATTTTCCTTTTCTAAGTCCACTAAATCTCATGTATCTATACCACTTTGTCTACTATAAAAACTACCTCTTTAGTTAAAGCCCTCATCACTCTTTACCTAGATTATTATAATGGCCTTCTAATTAATTAATCTCCCTGCCTCAAGTCTCTCCTCACTTCACTCCATACATACTGTTGCTAAAGTGATTTTTCTTACCTGCAGATTGGAGGATGTGACTGCCTTCTCAATCAACCCCAGTGATTCTCTGTTGTCTCTAGGATAAAATTTGCATTATTCTGTTTAATTTTTAAAGCCCTTCACAACCTGATCTCAATCAATCTTTCTAGGCTCATTGGACTTTACTGTTCCCCTGAACTCTGTGACTCAGGACAGGTTGACCTCTTTTCCTCACACACAGCAACCCATTCCATCTCTGTACCTATATTTCTCTTTGATGCAGCTAAAGTGCCACTCCTGGATTCCACCAATAGCTAGTGTACTTCTTCCTTAACTACCTTGCCTCAAGTGCGGCCCTTTGACTGAATCTACATTTCACTGAAAAAAACCATTTATAAAAAGATTTGTTCTATAAAACTTAGATTCAGTCAAAAGGTCACACCCAAGGACCTAGCAGGCCACATGTGGCCTCAAGGACCCAGATTCTCTACCTCTTCAGTGGGCTCTTAATCAAAGCTTATTAATATATTAATTGATATGGTTAAACCCAGTTATTCACATGTACCTGATTAAGTTTCTGACTATGATTTCTACTTTTCTGCTGCTAAATTAAAGATCACTCTACCTCTGGTCTACTTCTGTTGGAAATACTGCCCACCTCTGGAGCCTCTTCCTGTGATTGACTGACTTCTGTCAGAACCTCCATTTTTAGGAGATGGTCCAGGCCAACCAGATCTTTATTCCTCTCCAGGCTGTACTGCAGTTTCATTTTTACAGAATTTTATACACTATATTATAGAAACCTCTTCACTCTGAAAACCCACTTGACTTCTGGACTACTTCTCATGTTGGAACTAGCCTCTGACCCTGCATACTCTTTCTGATTAGCTGATTCCTCCTAGAACCTTCATTTTGAGAACTTCCAGGACAACCTTGTTTTCATTTCTTTCTATGCTCTAATCTTGACTTTCTATACGTTCTCTACTGTGCTATGGAAATCTCTTTACTCTGCATGTCTACCTAAAATAGACTACTTTATATAAACTGTGGAGGCTTCACGGTCTGATTTGCCTGCATCACATTTTATGAGCAGGCAGAGTGATTTAAAAGGAGTTGTTTGGCCACTATTGCTCACCTTGAGCAGGTAAACAATATCTCACTCTTTATTCTCATATAATTTCCATAGCATAATTTGGTAGAAAAATTGCTGGCCTTGAAGTTAGGATGAATTGTGATTAAGTCTTGCCCAGACACTTACTACTTGTAGGACCACAGAAAAGCCAAGTCATGAATGCCCCTTGGAACTCTCAAGAAGATGACCAAAGAGTTCATCCAACACCAAACAGGCAGATGTGTCAACAGAAACTGGCGTAAGCCAAAAGGCACTGAGAACAGATTGCAAAGATGATTCAAGACCCCAATCGTGATGCCCAATAAGCAATAAGAAGACAAAACACATGTTACCCAGGTGATTCTGGAAGATTTGGTGCACATTTCAGAGCTAGAAGGGCCCTGATGTGCAACAAATCTTACTGTGCTGAGATTGCTCACAATGTTTCCTCTTAAGAGTCAGAAAGTTGTTGAGCCAGCAGCTCAGCAAGTTATCAAGACCACCAATGCACATGCTAGACTGAGGAATGAAAAAAAATGAATAAAATGTTTTGTACATTTTTATTTGTGTTAAATCCTCATTCTACCTAAAAAAAAAGCAAAGAAAAGAAAAGAAGAGATATTAATACCCAAGCATTTGTTGATCTGTATTAGTTAGGAAAGGTTGCACACTGGGATGTCACAGGCATGGATTTTTTAAAATCTCAAATACTACCACCTCCACAACAGTAGACATTTTAGAAAACTAGTAGACCTATATAGTCTCTATCCTTCTCACACTGGTCTTGTATATTGTGGCCTACTAGTAAGGTTATAATTCTGTGTCTTTTTCCTTCCATTCTCCTAGTCATTGTTAATATGGGCTTACCTCAAACATGAACTATGACTGCTAAATCCTTGCCTTCCTTCACTAATTGTAGATAGGCAAGAGACAAAATAATTCAGTATATCCCAGACATCTAACCTCCCCCCCAAAGTAACTCTAATAGCTAACTGACAACAGGAGTATGAAACTAAGAAAAGGGAATGGACAGTTGAAGCATGTAGACCCTTTAGCTGATTAAAGGCCTTCTATCAATGCTCTTCCAAAAAAACCTTTGATTCAGGTCTAGGGGAGCATTCTAAAGCAGTGTTGTTAAAGCCACATATAAACAGGGAGCAGGATATGATTTGGAAAACCACAAATTACCATTATATATGTTATATGTTTATTGATTTTGTTAAACATTGCCCAATTGCATTTTAATCTGGGATTTTATGACCAAATCTGTTTAAAAAAAAAAAACTCAGAAATCTCTGTTCTAGGGGAAAGAATAGTCTTCATTGCAATTCTTCTTACACAAGGGTAAAAAAGAGTTGTATATTTTGTACCTACACAGGCAGGAGTCAATCTGTTAGAATAAAACAGGTTGGAATTTAAACACTACTTTGATAAAGTAGAAGAGAGTCAAAAGGACATTAATCAGCTAGAATTTATTTTCCATGTAGCTATTGGGCTGGTAGGTGGCACAGTAGATAGAGTACCAGGCAAACCATTCCAGTATCTTGCCAAGAAAAATGCCAAATGGGGTCATGAAGACTCAGACATGACTGAATAACAATCCCTGATTAGCTCTTTATTGGCTCATTGTATAGAGTACTGGGCGTGGAGTTAGGAAAACTCATCTTGTGTTTAAATCTGAACTCAGATACTTACTAGCTGTGTGACTCTGGACAAGTTGCTTAACCTTCTTTTTTTTTTTTTTTTTTTTTTTTGCTTTTTGGAGGGCAGTTGGGGTTAAGTGACTTGCCCAAGGTCACACGGCTAGTTTTTTTGTGTGTGTGTTAAGTGTCTGAGGCCGGGTTTGAACTCAGGTACTCCTGACTCCAGGGCCGGTGCTCTATTCACTGCGCCACCTAGCCGCCCCTGCTTAACCTTCTTTGCCTCAGTTTCCTCATCAGCAAAATGAGCTGGAGAAGGAAACAGAAAATCACTGCAGTATCTTTGCCAAGAAAACCTCGAATGGGGTCAAGAAGAGATGGACATAACTGAGAGCAACCGAACAATTAACAACAATGCACCATAGGAGGTGTTGGAGACTCTAAGGCAAAAATGAAATTATCCTTACTCTTCAGAAGATTCTATATTCTCAGGGAAACTGTGTGCAACACATAAATATACAAGTATACAAGGGTTTTTTGTTGGGGTTTGTTTATTTAGGTGGGAGGGGGATACAAGTTATTAGCAGTCAGGCAAATCAGGAAAAGATATGTAAACAAGCTCCATTTGAGCCAAACTTTGAAGTAAACAAAGGATTCTAAAAGACAAAGACGAAGAGGGACAGCAGCACAGAGGGGCAGAGACAGGAGATAGAAGAGAGTATGTTTTGTAAAAAAAAAAAAGGGTAAAAAGTCATTTTGTCCAACTGGAAAGGAAAATTGAAGTCAGATCATCAGTTACTGTAGCAAGTGAATGGCGTAGTCAGATAAATGTTTTAATGTAATATCTGAACAAACCCAGGGTTTTGTACACCTCTATTTAAGATAAGCATTTTGGAGGACAAATTACAGTATAAAGAGACTTGAGGGAGACCAATTGGGAGACTCCTACAGTAGTCCGAGAAAGGTGTAATAAAAACATAGGGTGGTCACCTATAAGTCAACAGAAAGGAGTGGATGTAGGAGATATTGTGGAGGAAGCACTGACAAGATCCTGCAACTGATGGAGACTGAGGAGTCAAGAATGCACCATAGGAGGTTGTGAATAAGAGTGAGTAAAAAGATGGGGTTGCCCTCAACAGAAATAGGGAAGTTCAAAATAGAAGCATTTGGAGAAAAGAAAATAAGTTCTGTCTTAGAATGTGATGCATTTGAGATGATTATGGGACATCTATTCAAAATGCCCAATAGGCATGGAAATGAGAAAGAGCTGAGTTGGATACATAGAAATGCTAACTCAAGGGAACTTATGAAATCATCAGGAAAAAATGTATAGAGAGTAGAGTTGAATAAACAGTCAGTTAATTGATAGTAGTCAAATCTAATTAAGTCCACAAGCATTTATTAAGTCCTTACTCTGTTCAAGGCATGGTGCTAAGTACGAATGATACAAAGAAAGGGGGAAAAAGTCCCTCTTGTGAAGCAGCTTATATTGTACCCCATGTAAGAAAATTCTCTTATGTAAAAAGAAGCTTAATTAAGCAAAACAAACCATTCCCTTCCCTAAATCTGATAAAGTGTGTCATATTTTGCATATACATAGGGTACTTACTATTTCCCTGTTGGGAGAGAAAAGGTATATTGCGTTGCAGTCTTCTGGAATAAAGATTGGATTTCATTGATCACATTTTGATCCTTTTTTTTGATGTTTTATTTTCCTTCCCATATAAATTGTTCTCTTGTTTCTGCTTTATTCTTCAATTTATAAGTTTTCCCATTTCTCTGAATTGTTCATATTCCTGGTTGTATTTTTGGTTGAAGAATAATATTCTATCCCATTCACACACCAGAATTAATAATTAATTCATTACCCAATTGAGGAATAACTGCTTTGTTTCCAGATTTTTTTCTTTTTTTTTGGTCCCACAAAAAGTACTGTTATTTTTTCTTATAGGTTCTTCAGCCCATTTTTCCATGACTCTTCACTGTTAAAATGTCAGAGCATTACATAGGAGGGCCATATTATTTTATTTTTATATATTTCATCAGTTGTCACTAAAAAAAAAACCTCACTAACTCATCACCTCTTGACCAATGTTCTGGTGATGCTCTTTTCCACATTTAGCTAGCTTGACTGACAGGCAGAAGACACTACTTGTCACTGGGCTGGTATTAAAAGTCACTTCAGTTTGGTACCACCTGTCAGAGACTGGGCTTTATTGACCTTGCCTTTGACAAACCTGGATCACTTATACTATATAACGAAGCATTAAAATAAGGCTGTTGTGGAGCATGGGCATAGACACTGCTTTATAAAATGAGGATCTAGCAGGGTTCTTCTTGCAATGTATATTGTAGGAAATTATCAGCTGAGTCTCACACAAAAAGGAATTTTATAGGCAAAAGAGTAGATGTAGATGCAACACATTAGTAGAGTATCTTCTTATGCAGGTAATAACCCACTTTAGTTGCTGAGTACACCAACATTGTGTTGCTACAAACATTTTTGCATTATTCAGAAAGGCAAGGAGCCAGAGTATGAAATTAACATAGGTATTAAACTTGCTAAGCACTCTTATTTCAGTAGACTTGATATTTCTTCAGTAATGATTTCTACAATCAATCTGAACCCAGATAATGCAAAATCTGGAAAGAGTATTTCCTTTGGTGTTGGAAATTCCTGATGGGTTTCATTTATTTCCTTTTTGGATCAGATTGTGTAACCAACTTCAAAAATATCCAAACATTTTTGTTCCTTTCCAACTTTATCTACAAAATCAGTCTGTCAGGCAAATAGACTCACTCTCTTCTAGGCATATCCTTTCGTTTCACACCTCTGGCTTTAGCATTGCTTGTCATTCATAGCTGTCAAATCCAGCCTCTTCACTCTTGCCAACCTTCCCCCCCCCATCTTTTACAACTCACCCCAGAATACATAAACACCAAATTTTTCTACAACCGTCTATCCAATTTCTTAACTAATTGTCCCTTGAGGTGTTGAAAATACAACCAACCAATAGACATATTGGGAGTGGGGGGAGAGAAAGGGGGAAAAGGGAGGGAAGGGTAGCAAAAGAAGAGTAGAAAAAAGTATCATTTTGAGAATGTTAGTCAACACATTTTTGAAAAATGACTCAAATGCTACAGAGAGCATTGAAACGATATAGCTTTGACAGCTAGAAGACTCATAAATTTTGCAGAAAAATAAACAAATCAATATTTTTATTGAATAAATGGGTTTTAATAATCTGTTTTGATGAATAACACTGAATCTCTTATTTTAAAGAATCTAAAGTAAACTTGTATCCTAAAAATGTCTAGGGAAAAGACTTTGAGTATAAAGATTCATGAAATTCTTTATCTCTCTCACTATCTTATTTAATAACCTGACATCCTATGCTTCTGGTTTTTATCTTGGTCAATGAAGGGAGAGAATATAATATCTGATGAAGTCCAGGATTTTATACACTTCCATAAAGCATAAACCTCACATGAGGCAGTCTAAGGAAAGATGGATTCTTGTGTTTCAGCATATGAAAATTTTCATCTTGAGAAAGTGTAAAGAAGTATTTCTTTCAGAAAGCCTACACTATTTGGTCAACCTTCTTCAATAAATGTGGTTCTTTGCTTCTCTTTCTTACCTTGAGCAAAATTAATACGAGTTTTGTAATTGTTACCCTCCACAACAGAGATTATACACATTTTATTTTGCTAAACACTGACCTCTGTACTATGAAATCTGGGATTCTGGTTAATTTCCTTCCTAAGAGTTTTAGATAGGAGAATTTTAATGTCTCCAGGTAACTTGGCTTCTGTAAATTCTGTCAGCTCGGCAGGAGTATGTTCTAAGACATGGGTTGCCTCTACGTTTTTCATTTGACTCAGTTCCCTAAATATGAAAATATGCCATGGATGTATTTTCCCTTGTATGAACCTCAGAGTTCACTTAGTGATGAAAGGGTTCTTAGGAGAAAAGAAGTTAACAAAATTATATGTATTTAATCAGTTTAGGACATATAATAGAATTTACCATTTGCCATCCTAGGAATGAGCCTTTGAATGTCTATTTAGTGCAAATAATAAAATTGTCTCTAGCATTACTTTAATAAATCATATACATGACATTTGAATATTAACTTTCTACATGTTCAGAAACATTTTCATATGAATTGGCAATAATGCTATGCAAAATTTCTTTTTAGGGGGATAATTCCTACGTGAAAGATCGCTGGTGTGTTTTTGATGGATTTATGGTCTTTTGCCTTTGGGTTTCTTTGGTTTTACAGGTAATTAAATCATTTTAAATTAAAGGGTCACATTTTCAGAAATACACCCTACCAATTCTTAAGCAAAATTATCTAAGTAGAAGTAGAAAAAGGAACTTTCTTATGAATATGAATAATTACATTTAATTCCATACCTTTTGGTGAATACTACCTTTCTTTGGAAATATATGTCAGATATTTATCCACTCTTTGCCCATTATTTAATTGGTGTGTTACTTTAGCATCCTGTTTGCAAATTGTCTATAATCTGCCCTAAGATAAAGTGACTTACTCTTATATTTTTTAATTTTCATTTTTTGTTTTAACGTGTGAATTCATGAGTGTAAGATGTCTTAGAGAAAAGAGCCTTCTATCAATGTAGATCTATCATTTTTCTGCTGCTTTTTTTTAAAGTGTTGCTTGAGAGGACTGAAAAGTTAAGTGACTTGCCCAGTGTCCAATAGCCCAAATGTGTCAGAGAAGGAGCTTGACGTCAGGTCTTCCTGGATCCAAGGCTGGCTATCTATTCTCCCCATAATAGACTGTTCTTTGGTCTCTTGCCTTATCATACAATATCAAAAATTGGATTAAATGAAATAAAAGAAGAAAAGCTAGGTCCCTTTCTGAGTTCTAGGGCATTAAATAATGAAAATTGATGGGAAATGGTTCACATTCTTACTTATTTTCACCACCACGGACATAACAGGAGCAGGGTAGAAAAGACTACATTGCTCTACAAGGCTCCTTCTGAGGCAACTGTAATATACAGTTTGAAAAGGGTAGTAAATTTTTATTCTGAATAATAGTAGTAAGTAATCTAGTTTATTGTAATATATTCAAAATATTCAAACAAGACTTAGATTGACTTCAATTAAACTGGTTGTTTTTCTGGTGTTAAAAGATAAAATTGGAGAGGCAGCCTAAAGCAGTGAATGGGAGAGCTGGTATTTCTGCTGCAAGTGATTCCCTTTGCATCATTCTTCCCTATTGCTAGTATCTTCCATATGAGATTACCTTACATTTACACAGTAAATATCTTGTATAAAGAGTTATTTGCAGGGAGTTTCCTCCATTAGATTATGAGTGTCTTGATGGTGAGATCTCTTTCCTTTGTATCCCTAGTGTTTGGGACATAGTAAGTTCTTAAGAAATGCTTGTTGCTTAACTCACTGATTTTCCAGGCAAGCTTGATTTCAAGTAGCATTTTTGATACTTTCAGACCATCTGATTCTATAGGGCAAGCCACTTAACCTTGTATTTCAGGTACAGTATTAAAGACATTAAGTTGCAGAACAGCTATCAGTAGATAGGTAGAGATAGTAGAAAGTTGAGAGTATTTCCTTTCTAAGAAGTCCTTAAAAAAATCCAGCTAATACCTCCCTCCTGCTGCTCAAAAAGATCCAGCTGGAAGAGGCAACTTTTTTTCCTAGCTAATTGGAGTGCTTCATAACTAGACAGTCTTCTTAACTGATGTTCTCTGATATGATTTATGGTCTTCTGCTATCATTGGAAAAAAAAGTGTTAAGTAGCATTATTAAAACACTCCTTTACCTTCTCTTAGAAAAATGTTTTTCCTTATAGAACTCTCCTCCCATACCTTTTAAATTTGCATCTTTACAAATGAAAAAAAAATAGAACTCAAATAAAACTTATCATTTTAGTAAGGTCCTTACCCATTAAAAAAGCCTTTTATAAATTGTCCATATTTATTCATATTTAAAATAGATATTCTAAAGTAATTATAATTTTACATTAATGGTTGGTTTTACAAATAAGTCATAATGCACAGTGATGTAGCAAAACTAAATTTTAGCTTTGGTTGTTTCCATATTTAATGATCCTTTTAAAATTATCTTTAACAATTTCCCTTAAATTTGGGGTGCTATATGCAACTAAATTTATTTTGAAAATAATCTGCAAAATTTTCTAATAATTGGAATTGTCCCTACACCACCACCCACTCCCAAATGGAATGGTATAACTTAGGAAACAATGAACTTCCGTTCACTGGTTGTCTTCTAGTGAAGGCTAATTGCCTACTTTTTGAGAATGGTATGTAGACAGGATTACTTCTTAGGTATGCGTTGTATTAGATGACATCCAAGCTTCCCTCTAATGATGACGTTCTTAGATCCTATGACAAATGTTCATTATATGGCAAGTGAGAGGAAATCTCAAAAAAAAATCTATGGCTGTATATTTGCAGGTATTTGAAATTGCTGACATAGTTGATCAGATGTCACCTTGGGGAATGCTGAGGATTCCAAGGCCTCTTATTATGATCCGGGCATTCCGTATTTATTTCCGATTTGAGCTACCACGAACAAGGATAACAAATATTTTAAAGTAAGTATTACAGTCCATAATTTTAATGAAGTTTTATTTGTAAGTAAGCTTACTGTCTTATATTTTCTTAAACATTTATTTTTCTAGGCGTTCAGGAGAACAAATTTGGAGTGTTTCAATTTTCCTACTTTTCTTTCTACTTCTATATGGAATTTTAGGAGTTCAGATGTTTGGCACTTTTACATTTCACTGTGTAACAGATGACACTCAGCCAGGGTAAGTTTTATCATAAACATTGATTTAATTTATATTCTTTATTAGAAAACTATATTTCTACATCATTTAGTATCTCTGAGAAACAAAGCTTTCTAATCTCCATTATACTTTTTTAAATGATTATCCTCCACTTCATCATTATTACCATTATTATTTGGGAATACCAGTGTTTAGTTTTTGAAGAAAGAGTGCCTCATAGTAACTTCTGGGGATACATTTTTATCTCATCTTTGGAAGCAAATGAAGTATAAAAGAGGGAAGGAAAATCATTTCTTGTGGCTCTAGAAAAAGGGTAAATGGGAAAGTCTTAATAATTTTGGTCCCCACTGTTTGACCTGGAAGCCATATTGCAGTCATGGCATGGCAGTACAACAGAATGATATTTTACCATATTAGATGAAAAACAATTTGTTTTATAGAAATACCAGTTACCAAAAAAGTGAATGTAGTAAAATCTTATTCTGTTCACAATAGCAAAGCTAATCTTTTTTACATTTGGGAAGTTTAAACAAATGGACCTACATACATTATTACATATATATACATGCACACGTACTTGAGTATGATAAATGATCTACCAACTGAAAAACACTGAACAAATCATCAGAAAGGCATACACATGTACTTTAACCTTTTTTTCTACAAGCTTTGTTATGCTTTCTTATCACTTCTACCTAATGAGAGAAATAACACGTAAGATAGAGAACAAAAATCAGTAACAAAAACAAGGCCCTTTAATAAGAATGTGATAGGATAAAAGCTATGAACAATTAATTACTTTTGTAATCTAATAATAGAACAACTAAACGAATCATGGATTTTCTAAAGTTGTCAGTTTATATTAATGTCTCTTGGAAAGAATGAGATAATTTGCAAAACCTTTAATTCAAATGCATGCTCTTTAAAAATGCATGTTTTATAAAAAATCAAGCAAAACAAAAAATCTAACATTGATTATATCTAACAGCAAGAAAAATAAGTAAACTACATGTATATTCTAAAAATAATCTTTTTCAAGGCAGAAAAACTTGACAGTACTGTGTTTTCATTTGTTTCCAAGACCATTGTTGTTTTTCTGAAATGTATTTATATTTTTACTTTAAACTGGCATTTGGGAAGGAGAATATGAAGCAAAACAGGGTTGTACCAATTATTAAATTTCTAGGTAGGCTTCTGCTGTCAAAAATATGAAGTATGTATGATAGCAACAATGAAGGAACTACCTGGGGAACCATTTGTATTAGGGAGGAAATAAAATACAAAAAACAAACATGGTATATGCATACAAATATACAGTGTGAGAAGAAATTTAATGGCAAGGCAAGAGTATTTTTAGAGATTCTTCTCAACTAAAGTTGTTTATTTCATATATTGAACAATATAAATCTTTACCTATTTTAAAAAATTCTCCTCTTTTAATATCTCTATGTCAAATCATTATGGGGAAAATTTCTATGAATCCTGTACTTTCACAGAAATTACAGTAAGTCAATTAATATTAAAGGAACATATTGAAAATATGCTACTGTATTTGCTAAGCAACATAAATGTTAAAGGCTATAGTAAAGTAGTACCTTCTCTGAACTCACCACTGGAAACTGGCTTCTAAAATTTCCACATTTTGGACTGGCAGTAGGCAGAGAATAGTGTTCATGGTTTATATATAATCCACAACATAGAGCAAATGCAAGTAATTAATCAAATAATTGGCTAATCACAAGTTATATTTATAAAAATGGAGAAGAATTGGATGGGACTAAAAGGTCCCCTAAGGCAAGAGTCCTTTTTAAAATAAATATATAGATATCATTTATATTTTTGCCTTATCAAAACTTCCAGAGTATCCTTCCCACAGCCCCATCATATTTGACAAATAATATTCTTTAAAAAAGCAAATAGAAATAATCAGCAAAACTAACCAATACATCCCTGCATATTATGAAAATATATGTAATATGGTCCACCAAACTTATGGACCTCCCATCTCTGCAAAAGGCAAGAGTGTTTCAGTGTTTCAACCTTAAACTGGCTCATGAGTGTGAAATATTGTATTTTCAGTGCAAACATTGTCAACTCCAGTCAGTAAATTTGATTTATTGTTTTGTTGAAATTGATAGAAAAATATTAGTAATATAGGTTAACCTTAAAAGTGTGTCATGTATATTTTTTTCACACATCCAGTTGTTAAACATTTCACATCCTTGGGTGGGAGTGTCTCCTCATATCTCTTCTTTGGAACTATACGTGTTCTTAGTAATTTACAGCATTCAATTTTTAATTTATTTTGAGGTTCTTTCCATTTATATTGTTGTAGTTGTATATGTTGTTATCTTGGCTCTGATGACTTCACTATGCATTAATTAATGTAGATAGTTCCCTAATTCTCTGTATTCATCATATTCATCATGTTTTACAGCACAGTAATAGTCCAATATTCACAAATCACAATTTGTTTATCCATTCTTTAAAAGATGGATATCTACTTTGTTTTCATTTTTTTTGCTACCACAAAAAGTTGTACTATAATTATTCTTTATGTGGTGATTTTCTTTGTAACAATGTCCTCCTTGTGGTCTATCATTGGAATCTCTGGCTCAGAGGGTATGGACACACACACACACACACACACACACACACACAAAGGAGTATGGACATTTTAGGCATTTTAGTTGAATAATTCCAAATTTATTTCAAAACATGTTTTTAGTGATTTACAGCTCCACCATGCAACAATGCAGCAATATTTTTCAACCCGTCTAAGATATGGACTATTCTATTTTGTCATCTTTGCCAATTTTCAGTTTGTGATTCTTTTGAAAATTATTTGTTTGTATCTTTTGACCATTTATCTGTTGAGGAATAGCTTTTGGTATTCTATTTATATATCTGTTAATTGTTTACTTTCATAGATATCATGCCCTTACCAGAGAAACTTGAAACAAAGATATTTTTTTGAATCATTCAACCACTTCTCATCTTATTCTAGGTGTGTTGATTTTGTGAAGAACCTTTTCAGCTTCATGTAATCAAAATGTTCTGTTTTAACTTCTATAACTGCCTCTATCTCTCTTGGTTAAAAAAGATACTTATTGATGTGAAAGGCATATGATCTACTTCCCTCGCAATTTTTTTTCTGTAGAATGATATGTAACATTTAGATCACATATCCGTTTAGAATATATTGTAGAATACAATGTAAGCCCAGTTAATGTCAGACTACTTTTCTGTTTTCCCAACTCTTTTTTTTAATCAAGTGTACTTTCCTGAGTAACTTGTGTTTCCTGATTTATCAAACATTATTGTTGAGTTACCTTTTTTCCCCTGATTCTTCCTTGTTTGGGATTTTCCATTGGTCTACCTATTTTTTTAAAACCTGTACTTGAAGGTTTGATGACTGGTTTTCATAATACCCTTTGAGATTTGGAAGTGCCATCCTTCCTTTATAGCTCTTATTATTTCCCATGAATCCTAGTTCTTTTGTTTTTCAAAATGAATTTTGTTATTATTTTATCAAGTCCTATAGATACATTTGATAATTTGGTATAGCATTCAGAACTGTAAATTAACTTTGGTAATGTTATCATTTTTATTATAGCCATGAGAAATGAATATTTCTATGGCTAATCAAGCTGTTCTTTATTTCTTTGTGGAACACTTCTTAACTGAATCTGTACAGATATTTTGTGTGCTTTGATAAATTTATCTCCAAATATTTAATGCATTTATAGTTTTTGGAAATGGAATTCTTCTATTATTATCACATAGATTTTATTATTGTCATGTAAAAATTCTGTTGACTTTAGGATTTGTTTTCTAGCCTATGACTTTACTGAAGCTAGGATTGTCTAAGTAAACCATCATGTCATTGGCAAATAATGATAGTTAAGGAGGGTGGATATCCTTGACATATTCTTCCATTTATTGTATAATAAAAATAATAGCTTATATGATACTTTGAAGTTTGCAAAGTATTTTAAAAATATTATGTCATTTATCCTCATAACAGCCCTGGAAAGGTTAGTGCTATTATTATCTGGGTGTATTTTGATTCTAGTTCTAATGTACCCCTATTGCATATGATGCTTCTTTTGGGTTACAGAGAACTGATTTTTATAATATTGTAAAAGTCCCTCTATACCTATACTTTATGTTTTTTAAGCATAAATGGTTGTTGGATTTTTTGAAGGCTTTTTCTATATCTATTGAGAAAATCAAATGATTTAAGGGTAGTTTTTGCTTTAGTAAGATTAAAATCATACTGAATTATGCTGCTTGTTTTCCTAATGCTAAATATCTATTCAACTTTCCTATCACTGGTGCAAATCCCATAGCCATAATGAGTGATCTCTTAGTTGAATTGCTATAGTTTTTTTTGCTAAGACTTCATAGATATTTGAACAGATACTCATTAATGATATTGTTCTGGAGTTTTTCTTCCATGCTTTATCCTTTCCATTTTAAATATTAGAACTATAATTATTTCATTAATGAATTTTGATAGGGTACTTTCTCAATTTGGGGGAATATTTTGTATCATATTGGTTCCAATTGTTCTTTTAAAATGTGTGAGAGGGGCAGCTAATTGGCACAGGGAATAGAGTGAGAGGGGCAGCTAATTGGCACAGTGAAGAGAGTAGGGACCCTGGAGTCAGGAGGCCCTGAGTTCAAATTTGACGTCAGACACTTGACATACTCATTAGCTGTGTGACCTTGGGCAAGTCACTTAACACCAATTGCCTTGCCTTTCCTACTTAAAAAAAATGCATAAAATGTGGTAGAATTTTCCAGTGAATCAATTCGTCAAGATCAGGAATTTTTTTTTATCTTTGCAAATTCTTTCACTATGAGTTCAATTTCTTTTTCTGAAATTAGATTATGTAAGATTTATATTTGTTAATCTGTTACTTCAGAAATTTTATGTTTTAAAGCTGTTTCTCAATTTCTTTTATATTGTCAATTGTAGTAGCATAAAACTATGTAGAGTAGGTTGTGATTATTCTTTTTATTCTGTTTTTGTTATTTCACCTTATTAATATTCATGGACTGGTTCCTCATTGGCCAGCTTCCTAGAATATTTATGAAAATATAATAAAATTGGGGAAAAAAACGAAAGATATCCTAAAGCAGAGATGTTGGGGTATTTTAGTTTGTATTTTTTTAAATGAGTGTAAATTCACCCTCTCTCCCTCTCATATATGCCTTTCCCTTCTTGAGAAGAAAAGAAAATGAAACCCCTCTTTAAAATGTGCATAGTCAAACAAAACAAAATTCTCCATTGGCCCTGTTCAAAAGATGTAGATACATGTGCGCGTGCGCACACACACACACACCACAAATATATGTATTTGTGGTGTGTGTATGTTCATGTGTATGTGAGCATCTAGGTGGAGCAGGGGAGAGAGGGCCAGGCCTGGAGGCAGAAAGACTTGTTTAAATCTGGCCTCAGGCACTTACTAGCTATGTGACCCTGGACCAGGCAGTTAAACCCTATTTGATTTGCTTTCCTCATTTGTAAAATGAGCTGGAGCAGGAAATGGCAAAGTGCTCTAGGATCTATGTCAAGGAAACCCCAAAAGCAGGTGCTGGGAAGAGGTGGGCATAACTGAAAAAAAAAACCAGAACAAAAACTCTTCTATACACACACATACACACATGTAAAACATATAAGGTACCTAATAAATATTTATTGAATTGAATTGATATATGTATGTATACATATACACAGACACACATATATACACACACATATATTTGTATACATATCTGCAGTTGGGTAGCATTAGTCTTCTGGAAATGCAGTTTACCATGAAACTAATTGTAATTTAGCTATCTTTCAAAGTTGTTAGTCTTTACAGTATTGTTACATTGTAAAAATTGTTCTGTTTTTTTTTATCAGCATCAATTCATACAAATCTTCCCAGACTCTCTTGAAGCCATCCCCTTCATTATTTCTTTTTTTAAAATTCTAAATAAGTTGTTTCTCAGTTGCATGTAGAATAATTTTAACATTCATTTTTAAAAGTGTGTTCCAAATTTCTCCCCTTCTTCTCTCATCTCCTCCCTCCCTGAGATGGCAAACAATTTGCTATAGATTATACATGTGAGCTCATGCAAAACATATTTCCATATTAGTCATGTTATGAAAGAAGATAGATTCAAAGGGAAAAAATGAAATAAAAAACAAAGTAAAAAATAGTATGCTTTGATCCGCATTCCAACGACATCATTTCTTTCTCTACATATGAAAAACATTTTTCATCATTAATCTTTTGGAATTTCCTTAGATCATTATGTTGCTAAGAATAGCTAAGTCATTCATAGTTGCTCTTTATACAATATCACTGTTACTGTGTACAGTATTTTCCTGGTTCTGTTCACTTCCCTTTGTATCAGATCACTTAAGCCTTTCCATGTTTTTCTGAAATCAGTCTGCTTGTCATTTCTTATAGCACAGTAGTATTCCACTAGAAGTATCTACCATACATTGATCAACTATTTCCCAATTGATAAATGTTCCCTCAGTTCCCAATTCTTTGCCACCACAAAGAAAAAGAAAGAAAGAAAAAGAGCTGCTATAAGTATTTCTGTATAGATTCCCTACTCTCTCTGTAATGCTATTGTTGGATCAAAAGATCTGCACAATTTTATAGTCTTGTTTGGATATATCCGTTTGGATATAGTTCCAAATTGCTCTTCAGAATACTTAGATCAACTTTCACAATTCCACCAATAGTGCATTAGTGTCCCAGTTTTCCCATATACCCTCCAATATTTATGGCTTTCCTTTTCTGTAATATTAGCCAATCTGATAGATGTGAAGTAGTACCTTAGAGTTGTTTTAATGTGCCATTTCTCTAATCAATGATGATTGAGAGTACTTTTTTTCATATGACTATATATAGCTTTGATTTCTTCTGAAAACTGCCTGTTGATATCTTTGACTATTTATGAGTTGGGGAAATATTTATATTCTTATAAGTTTGACTAATTTCTCTATATATTTAAGAAATGAGGAAGATGGCAGTGTAGAAGCAGCAAAATTTCGCAGCTCCCACACGGCCACCTCAAATACCCATAAAATATAACTCTAAACAAATTTTAGGGCTCACAAACTCACAAAAATACAGAAAACACATCTCTTGCTGAAGTCAGCTCGGCAGGTGGGGCTCATCACAGCAGGCTAGGAGCCAAGACCAGCCAAGTTCAAAACCACGGCCAGGCCCCAGGGTGGTCAGGAGGAGCCACACCTTGAGTGTACAGGAGAGCAGATCTGCAGCACCTGAGGCAATCTCCATATTTATAAAGCCAGGAAAAATAAGGCTTAGAGAAAGGTCAGTGGAATTCAAGCTTTCAAGCTAAATTTGGGGGAGGAAAAGTGTCCGGCCAAACTGTTCCCAGGGCAAGGAAGCAGCGGAAAGCAGCAGGATTGGCTGCAAGCACCAACTGCCTCCACTGGGCTGCTTCAGAGCTCCTGCCCTGCTCCTGGCATGCCATTGCACAGGGACCGAGACAATTGATCAGGGCCAAGGCCTCTTGCATTGAGTGGCCTGGATCTGGATTGTAGTCTCAGGTGATGGTCCTGGAGTGCACTTTCAGCAAGCCAAAGCTGGAGGGGGCTGCAACACCCCTCTAATAGCTCCAGCTGCTGTGAAAACCCCAGCAATTTGGGACAGAGCTTCCCCCTATGGGAAGCAGAGTTCCACAGAGCTAAAAAAATCAAGCAATTAATTTACTGGCCAACATGAGGAAAAGGGAAGCAAAGTAAGAACAGCAATAAAACTCTAGAATCCTTTTTTGGGGACAAAAAGGGTCAAAGCATGGAATGGGAGGAAGACAACACAGTCAGAACTCCCACACCAAATGCTTCCAAGAAACATGAAGATTTCCTACAAGCTATAGATCAACTTAAAAAAGGACTTTGAAAAACAAATAAGAGAAGTGGAGGAAAAATTGGGAAGAGAAATGAGAATGATACAAGAAAATCATGAAAAGAGAATCAACAACCTGACTGAAGAAAACAACACCTTAAAGAACAAACTAACTCAAATGGCAAAAGAGGCCCAGAAAGCCAATGAGGAGAAAAATGCTGTCTAAAGTCAAATTTGCCAGATGGAAAAAAAGAATCTCAAAAGCATTCTAAAGAGAATAATTCCTTCAGAATTAGAATGGAGCAAGTGGAAGCAAATAACTTTATGAGAAACCAAGATACCATT
>CM053600.1:87687381-87729287 GCA_028646575.1 Pseudocheirus occidentalis
GGGGGGGTGCAGGATAGGAATGAGGGACATACAATCAGCCTCTCACAATATGCCCACCATGGAGATGTTCTGCGTAATTACACATGTACAGCCTGTATTGAATTGCTGCTCCTTCTGGTGGGAATGGGTGACAAGGGAGGAATTGCAAGAATCTAGAAATTAAAGTTATATGATCAAATGCAACTGGGAAATAAGACATATAGGGATGGGTGTAGGGAGACCCTCCCTGACCTACTAGAAAGTTACAGGGGCATTGGAGGAGGACATAAAAGGGAACAGATTGTGGGAGGGGCTTTATGGTGGGACCACTGTTTTGGGCTTGCGGGCAGGGGAAAGAAGGGGTGAAAATATGCAACTCAAAACTGGAAATGAATGATGTAATCAAGAAAATAAATTAAAATTAAAAAGCAAAAAATTAGCCTGTGATTAACTAATTTCATCGGATCTCATAATTAAGAGGATGGTTACTAAGTGTCTGTAGGCACAAGAAATCATGAAGAAGTGTCTACTATGAGTGGTAGCTTATTTTAGGGGAGAGAGGATATACAGTAATGAAATCAGAAATCTTTGAAAATGTAAGCTTCTGGAGAGGGAGACTATTTTTGTTTGTTTTAGCTTTTCTTTGCTTTTCTATCCTTAGCATTTAATACACAGGAGGTGTTAAAAGTTTGTTGAATTAATGGATATATGAAAAGCAACTTCCATCTTGACTTTTCATACATTCTTCAATTTATCTCACTGAATGCATTTGATACAGTGCTTAATCTAATAGACTCTCTTGAACTCTTTCCCCCCAACCAAATTAATTTCTTCCTTACTTCTCTATTTTTCCATTTTCTAAGTGACTTTTTATTCATGGAAGGGATTCCAAATCCACACATGTAAATCTACATTTTTTTCTTTTTCAAAAGCATTTAAATCTTACCACCTTTTAAAAAAGGACAGCTAGGCAGCACAGTGTAGAGAGCCAGGCCTGGAGTCAAGAAAATCTAAATTCTAATCTGGTCTCAGACAGAGACTTAATTACTGTGTCACCTTGGGCAAGTCAATTAACCCTGCTTGCCTTAGTTTCCTTAATTGCAAAATGAGGTGGAGGAGGAAATGGCAAGCCACTCCATTTACTTTGCAAAGGAAACTCCAGGAGTCACAGAGAGTCAGACATGACTGAAAATGACTAAACAACAACAGAAAAACTTCTAAGAATCCTAAGTGAATTAAGGAGAATCAAGACACAATATTGCAGCTATCGCTGCATTTTCCCCTCCCCAAATCACCAGAAAAATATCTCCACCTAATCAAAACCCAGCAGATACCATAAATAGTTTGTCTTCTAATTTACAGTCCCTTCCTGACTGTAAATGATTATAAAATGTAAACTGAAAGCAGGTAAAGGGTGTATACATATTGTTCCAAAATTTAGCTTGTACTCAGTATAATTTTCATTTAGATTAAAATATAGTTCAATATCAATAATAAACTATATGACTAAAGTATTATGTCAATATTTTCACCATGAAAATGTTTTGATTTAAAAAAAATATTGAGGAATCTACTATTATTCAGTGAGGAGACCCACACAAATAGATTTCTGGGACTTGCTAGTTTCACAAGTTTACAAATCATGTAGAAATATGTAGGTGACAGAACAGCAGTACACTCAGAGTTCCTGGGATAAACAACATTTACTTTCATCACAAGAAGAAAAAAAAGTCATTTTAGAAGTTTTTGTATCAGTTCCAAAGAAATGTTCATCTTTAAACAGACTATTTGTAGCTCAATAATTCAGTTATCTTTAGCTAATCAGATAAATATTAATATTTTATTAATAATTTAATATAAATCTATTAATGTATAATGTGTACATTTATCTATATCCTATCTTACCTTAGCAGAGTAGAGTTGATGATCTTTATATGTGTTTTTCTATCACAATGCCCATATGATCCGATTCCAGAAAATATTACATTAAAATTGTGTGTCCTAAATTAAGGCTGAATGCTTTGAAAACTTTGAAGTCTACAAATATAAATTTATCCAATAAAATAGAGTCTATTGGGATGGGTTACTTAAAATGAGATTTCATTAACAAATATAGCAATAATTTTAAAATTAACCAGCTAATATGTTGGTTGCTAGATTTTCACCATTAGTGACATAAATTATTAACATGCTAATTTTCTTAGCAGATGACAAGGCTTAAATAACTCATAATTAAAGGTCTTGACCATTTGTCATAACTAGGAAAAGTGTCTCTAGAGTTGTCAAGATTTGCCAAACATTTTACATATTTAATGGCATCATCTGTTGATATTAAAAGCCAATCTGTACTCAAAATTTCTCAAAGTGAACACAGCAATCCAATCTCCCTAATTCAGCAAAAGCACAGTATGTCCCTTGACTGATTCTCAACATACTTTGTTCTTAAAGCTCTTTTTTTAAGGATTGTCAATATTTTAACATACGATCACGTCTATTTTATGTGAACGTGTCCCTGATGTCAGGAATGAACTTCCACCTTTGCCTTTGCTTTTTAGAATCTCTTTGTTCAAGTCTCAAGCATTATTTACATAATACCTTTCCTGTTCCCCCTAGCTACTGGTACCCTCTCTCAGTCACTTTGTCTAAGTCTTAAGTCACTTTGTGTTTATTTTATGTAAAAACAATATGTACATGGTGCTTTCCCAGACAGAAGTAAGTTCCCTGAAGTTAGTTACTATTTTGCTTTATCTTTTCATCCCTTATGTCTAGCATAGTACTTGGCATTAAGCAGGTACTTAAATGTGTTTGTTCACTGATGCATTTTCTGATTGGGATCCATCTGATCAGATAAAGTGAAATCAACCAGTTGTGTTACAGTAGGCATGACTTCTCTTTGATCTCCATTTCTTCATGTACAACTTCACGTTTGGAGAAAATCATCTTGAGTTCTCAATCTAACATTCTGACATATTTCTTGTTATTGAGTCCTTTCAGCCATGGCAGATTCTTTGTAATCCCATTTTAGATTTTCTTGGCAAAGATATTGGAGTGGTTTGCCATTTTTTTTTCTCCAGATCATTTTACAGATGAAGAATTGAGGCAAAAGTGACTTAATGAGGATAACACAGCTACTAAGTGTCTGAGGATAGATTTTAATTCACTAACAGTATTCTCCCTGACTCTAGGTCTGGCACTCTATTCACTGCACTACCTGGCTGCCCACAGCATATGGTGCAATGCAAGGCCACATAATGTATTCCAATATTGAATGATTTGAAATTGTTTTTTCAAAGCATTCACCTCTAAAATGCTAACTAATTAATGCTATTATATTAAAATAACCACAATTAATGAATTGCCTAGGTCTGTCTCCCAATAAGCATAGATTTTTCCCTTTTGTTTTATGTTACTTAATAATCTTAATATAGTATTGGACATGTAGCTTTTGCTTAGTAAATACTTGTTGATTAATATATCCCCAAACATTTCTTTGATAATAATTCAACAAACTGATAGAGAGGTTGAACTTTGGTCCAACTGTTTTTTTTTTCTAAAAGACAAACAGTCTAAAACCATGACTCAAAAATATTTAACAACTGTCTTTATAGGGAAAAACAGGTCACTTCTTTTAGTCCAGTTGGAGAATGTCTAGTTCAGTGGTTCTCAACCTGTGGGTTATGTTCAATTTGTAACAATGAAAATACATCCTGCATATCAGATGGATTCATAACAGTAGAAAAATTACAGTTATGAAGTAGCAATGAAAATAATCTTATGGTTGGGGGTGGGGGGTCACCACAACATGAGGAACTGTATTAAAGGGTCACAGCATTAGGAAGGTTGAGAACCACTGAACTAGTGAATCTTTATTGTGACTCTCTTCCAACAGTTTATAAAGAAAGTGCATTTTCTGCAAGAGAAGACATTTTATTTCAAACAAAATATGGTGATTTTTACAGTAAGGGTCCTTACTCGTGTGCTCTATCCTAATTTGGCAACTATATTTGCTAACAACATCCATGCAGTTCTTTCATCCATTGCTGTTCATAAATATGACAGTTTCCTTATATGCTATATCATATTAGTCCTTCAGAATTTGTTTCATCTTTAATATAAACTATTTCCTATAGGAAATTCATGTTATCACTCCCAATCTTGAATATCCTCCCATCCTCCTTTCCACTTACATAAATCCTACCTATCCTTCAAGAATGAGCTAAAAGAACACCTCCCATATCAAATCTTTTTTGATGATTCAAACCCAACCATCAGTCATTTCTCAATCAAACTCCTAGAATACTTATTGCTTGTATCTCTCACTTGGCAATTTATCCAATACGCTATATTGCTAGTTAATGATCACGTGTTTCTTTTCTCTCTAGTGAAACAGTAAGTACTTAGATGACATGAATCATGTTTCATGTATATTTTAAATTCTTCTACCTTAGGTGTTCAAATCATGAGACAGTAGAGCAGGAAAAAGCCTTATCTTCACTAGCTAAATGACTATGCAACCTGATAGTCTTTCTTCACTTGCAAAATAAGGATAACAATATTTATACATAGGTGGATCATAGGAATGTTATGTTGAGGATAGCCTATCAAGGTGGATATACTATATTTTGACACTTAGAGAGATCTATTTTCTAAGCAATGTAAATAATCCTTTCTCATTGGCATAGGTCACAACTCATGCTGGCCCTTGTCATGCATGACTCTTGTCCACATCTTCCCCTTAGCCTCCAACATTTTGTTTCACTAAAGCAAATGCTTTATTATAGCCATCAAACAAAGATCCAGATGAATATGCTATTCTTTATGCCTTTGGGTTAATTATACTGCTGTAAATATGTGATGTACGATAAAATATAATTTGTAAAAAGATTTTTTTCCCATTCCAATACTATCCTCAAATTTCTCATAGCTACTTAGGAATTTATTATCATGAAAATTTTGTAGAGATGTAAGAAAATGTGCATATAGATGAGTAATTCCTTGAACAGTCTCTATTGCCTTTTTTGGTAGAAAAAATATCAGGAATTTTTCAAGGCATTAGTATCTTCACAATAATTTTTATAGATGTTTCAAAAAATTTTGAATCTTAGCACATTTTTTCTCCATTTTCTAGCACTCTATCACTATATTTTTTGGTGGATTTTTGTATCTCTCTTTCCATTTGGTCAATTTTACTTCTTAAGCAACTATTTTTCTTTCTCTAAGCTTTTGATTATTTTTTTCATAATTCTCTTGCATCCCTCTCATTTATTTTTGTAATTTTTATTCTGCCTCTTTTATATGATTTTTAAGCTCCTTCTTGAACTCTTCCATGAGATCTTTCTGGTTTTAAGACCACTTCCCATTTTACTTTGGGGTTTTGCTCATAGATGTTTTGACATTGCTGTCTTCTTTAGAGTTTGAGTCTTGATCTTCCCCATTACCATAATAACTTTCTATTATCAGATTCTTTTTTGTTCCTTTTTGACCTTTATCCTTTCTTTTAAATTTGAGCTCTTCTCCAGGGGTGAAAGGAGAACCATCTTGGCTTTCTTGTACCAGGGGCTACAGACCCTACCAGTTTATCTGGTACTACACTAGACTCTTGTGTATGATGCTATGCTAAAGGGTGAGAGTGGCATGGTGGCTGGTGCTGTTGGAGACCAGGTGTTTACCTAGTGCTAATATGGGGTCCTAGTGATGGTGTCTGGCATGTTTTGAGGACAATGGGGTGTTTCTTAATTTCCCTGTGGATACACTGAAGCATGTGGTAGTCTTGTTGCTAGTGGCTGCTTGTTTGCCCAGAGCTATGAAGTACATGGAAGTTCTCACAACTGGAGTGTATACCATCCACTGGCCAAGCTGAGGCACATGGGGGTGTCCTGATGTTAGTGTTTTCCTGCTTCACTACACTGGGACTCAGGATCTCCTGCTGACTTGTTGAGGTGGGGCTTGCTGCTTGTTTGCTGGGATGCTTCCTGTCCTGCACTTAGTTCTCCTTTTCCCCAAGCAAGAGAGACACTTCCTGCCACTTCTCTAAGTTTCTTGGGCTCAAAGATTATATCACCCCATCCCTTTGTAGGTTCTCTTGGTCCAGGCTTTGTCTTGGGGCTTTATGTTATAGTTGTCAGGAAGTAAACATTTGAAAGCTATGGCAGTTTACTGCTTATTCCACAATCTTGGTTCCTGGAAGTCCTATCACTATCATTGTAAAAGCAAAAGGGGGGTTTTCAGCACTGAGGGCCACTTTGTATTTTTCTGTCAGTAGAGGGAGTGTTTACCTTGACATCATCATAGGTTCTTAAAATATTTCATAATAGTCATAATAATTAATAACAACATTTACATATTGTTTTAAGATTTGCAATGCACTTTGCATATATTGTCTCTTTTGATCCTCAGGACAACTGTGAAAGAGGTGCTATTAACTTCATTTTATAAAGAAGGAAACAGACTGAGAAAGGATGACTGACCTAGGTTAAAAAATTTTTATTATATATAGTATGCCATCAAGTAAGGCATTCCTCTATTCATCTAGTTATTAATTTCTGTCTCACAAAAAACCATAAATTCTTCTTTCTCCCAATTTAAAGGTCTCTCAAGTACTTCCTTGACTACAGATTAAGTATTATTGAGTTCTGCTCTCAGACCAATCAGCCAGTGGTGTCTACTTCCCTCAGCAGGGTCCATTCTTAAAACCAAATCCATTTCTGTTTTCCACTGACACAGGGCCCTATCAACCCTTTTCTAGGTCTGAGAACAATAAAGATTTAGCCTCCAACTGTTCCCTTTCACTTTTGTAGCCTGACCCTCTTCTTCCTGGGGACTTTATGGCTAGCTTTCTTCTTAGCCTTTGCAGGGTAATTACATACAGCTGCAAGCTAATTCACCCCTCCAGGTGTCATCCCTTAGGTTAGAGTGCCACTCTAGCTTAGGACACAAGCCTATTACAGTATCGGTATAAAGATCTATTTTGGGCTGACATTTGCTTACATTTCAGAATTCTTCAAGGAATATTGGGGGGAGGCAGCAATGCAAAAATAAAATTTCATTTTGGAATATTTACAAGTAAAGAGTAGTTAACACTGGGGAAAATAAAAAAAAACAAGAAGGTTCAGTTAAAGAATAAAACATTCTTTCCCCCATTACTATCACAAAATGGGATTAGTAGATACATTTTGAAGAATACAAGTTTATTTTTGAATAATCTAAGGGGTTATTCTGGTGTGACTTCATTGTTTCTCTGAAATTAAACACGATGTTTTAATTCATATATGAAATAAGGGCAGAGCTTGAAACAATCCAGGTCAAAGCTTAAAGAAATGAAGAAACCAAGCATAAATGGGAACAATAATGAGTGATACAGCAAAGTAGACAAAGGTTTTGCTTCTGGAGTCTGAGGGTCTGACTTAGTACTTCAGTTCTTTGGCACTGAGTAACCTTGAGCAAGACATCTAACCTTTCTAATCCTCAGTTTCTGTATTTGGAAAATGAAGGGGTTGGACTTAAAGATCTCTAAAGTTTCTGTCAGTTCTAACTCCCTAATTTTATGAAAGTGTACAATGGCAAACAAATTAAGTACTTAGCACCTTGCTTCAGCTATTTAATTATTTTAGCATCATGTTTCAGTTCAAGTTTCTTTTGAGCCTTTCCCATGATTATATCAAGTCTTTGTTAAGAAACAGGACTTGTCCATCCCATAGTGGGGGGAACTTGCTGATGCAACAGGAAGGGACAGAACAGTGAGGAGCTAATGACCATATATAAGGAGGAGCCCAAGCTGGTAGAGAACAGAGCTGGTAGGAAGCATGGTTGTGGTGCTGGAACTTTGTCTGTGTTGACATTATTTTGTCAGATCTGTCTACTGATAGATGACATTGCTGCTGTTACAGAAGCCCTGGGACATTACTGCCGGTTCAGAAGCCCTGAAAGAGAACTTTCTTGTGGTCTGTTTACAAAAGTCTTGAAGGACAGTTTTATTGATATTAGAAATCCTAGAACTTCACTGATTTTTTATGTTGATTTCTCAGACAGAGACCCAGTTTTCTGGTCTGTGTTGACTGCACAGGCCTAAAGTGAATTGATGATAGTGCTAGCAATGTGTGTGAATACTGTTGTAACTCTGCTAACTTTGATGTGTGTAGATATTGTTTTTCACTCTGTTAAGCTTTTTCTTCCCAGAAATGGAAACTGTGAAGGACTTCAGGTGAACTGGATGCTGTAAGCTTCAATATGGAACTGGACAAGGATCTGGACAGGGAGCTGAGAGCTGTCTAACTTTGTACCCAGGTGACAGTTGGGTAAATTTAGGCAAAAGTCAGGACCATGGAATCTGAGAGCCAGCTGTGCGGCAAGATAAAAAGACCTCTTCTTGGGTACTTAGTACCCAAGTACTAAGTACTTAGTACTTAGCTGACTAAGAAGATCATGATTTACTGTGGCCTAGAGGTGGGAAAGTTTTGTACTCTGTACCTTTTTCCTCTTAAAGATGATTGAGTTATGATAACTAGAAACTAATCTCCAATCAAGAAGAAAGAAGACTTTTTGACTGAGAGATTAAGACAACTTGATCTAGGAGTGGAGAACTTTGACCTTTGTACTTTGTGTCCCTTAAGGAGGCTTGCTCTGTAAGGATGAATGAGTTGAGGACCTGCTGAATAATATCTTTTTTTTTAAAACTATGTCACCACTTTGGTGAAAACTATGTGGCTACTTTAGTGATAAGTTGTTATAATATTGTGAATGCTGTACTTTGGTTTCTGTGAATGTTTTGCTTTAATTTACTGCTGAATAAGAGAGTTCATTATACTATGTGGTCAGAACAGAAGCTGTTCATAGCAGCAGTCCTCTGGAAAGGTGTGCATGCTTGGCCTTACAAAGTGATGAACTGTCCAAATGCTAAGCTTCTGTAGACTTTGATGCTCATTGTCATCATTCAAAACATTAATGTAAGCATGGGAATGTAGAAGTATATGAAACGTAGTTCTATTACCCAAGCAAACCACATTATTAGAATGGCATTTTATATTTTTCTCTAGGGTGCAAAATTAGTTATTTATGGTGATATAATACTATCTAAAATATTTTCAATAACATTTAAAAATTTTTTAAGATTCATTTCTTAAAATTTTGAATAACAAATTTTCTCTTCCTGTCTGCTCATCCCCCATACCTTGAGAAGGTAAACAATATATTGATTATACATCACGTTGAAATTCTAAGTTTTTTTTAAACTCACCCAGTGTAATGGGAATCTGAAGCTCTTTCCTGCCCCATCCCCTTTGCTTAAGTGGCTCTGAGAATGTTCATGTGGAGCCTGTGGTGAGAAGCTTGTTTTTTAAGGAAGAATGGTCACATGTTGTTGCTTTGTAATTGGACAGTGGGTCAAGTGGGCTGACCCAGGAGAAGTCTATATATACGCCCTGATGTGAGGCTTTGCTTTGGGGCTCACTTTGAGAAGAGTCATGTGATTTGATCAGATGAGACTCTGGGAAGCCGTTGAGCCCCCCACCTTTGAAAAACCCAGATTTTGATGCTTCCCACTCTGGTAACTTGAATACGTAATGGATGTGATGGTCAGATGGTTGGAAGTCCATCTGCAGATCTGTTTCTTGATCTGCTTATAACCTGTGTTTATAACTTGTGCCTGTAACTTGGGTTTGTGTTCTCTGGAGTTCAGGGTGCTGACTTTTCCCCCTGAACTAGGTAAATGATATGTTTGTTTGATTAAAGAAAGATTGTTAACCCATTTTGAGTTGCTTTCCTTTAGAAAAGCAGATCTAAGAACCTGTGCTAGCAGCTGCCCTAGGTATGCTAGGGTGCTTGCTGATACACCCAGATAATGTTATGCAATGTTTAACAGCACAGGTAAATCAGAATCTAAAGTCTAAATGTTTTTTTCTTTCTTCAACAATTCCTTAATTCATAAAATCAATGATTAATTTAAATTAACCTTCAGTTATGGACTTTTAAAAACAAGAAGTGCCTCAGAGATCAAGCAGCCTAGTTTCTCTATTTTACAGATAAGGAAAATAAGACCTAGAGAGATTAAGTGACTTACCCTGCTAACATTATTGGTTTGTGAGAGTTCCATAAAGTTGTATGTGTATTTATGAATAATGGTTACAACGGTGTATACAATGTGATCTGCAAGTGTATGACAGGAAGTATCTACATTGAGAATAAATTTTTAGTTCAGATTTCATATTTTTGTTTAGCCACTTTTGATCTAGTCCAGAGTAGGTTTTGTTTTTCTTCTGAATTTAATCAATTAGCATTTCCATAACAGTAGAATAAAAAAAAGATGCTTGCACATAAAATTGCAAATCTGTTACGCATAATTTGCTATTCATTTTAATATATAATGCAGTTATCATATATGTTTCTTTTTTTCTCCCCCATATCAAGATGGCTACCATTAGACACACAAGTGCATATATGTAAATATATAAAGATACATGTAAATATGCATATGTGTATACATATGTATGTAAAACCATTATATTCATAGTTCTATTTATCAATTCTTTCTCTGGATGTAGTTAATTTCTTCCTTCACAGGTCCTTTGTAGTTTAATTTTGGTATTTATAATATCAAAATGGCTTAGTCACTGAAAATTGTTCTTAAAACAATATTGCTGTTACTGCATACAATGTTTCTTGCTCTTGTTCATGGATAGATTTCAGGAGGTGTGTGAACTTAGATGGGAAAAATTAAATCTGTATTTTCATTAACTTCCAATTGCAATTTAGCATTTTTTTCAATTATTTAAAAGTATTATTCACAGAAAGGATCTGTGAGTTTCAGTGGATTATAAAATCTGTCCATGACAAAAACCAAACCAAACCAAAAACCAGAAAGCTAGGTTTCTAGACTAAGTAAAAATCTTGGAATTTAGATTCATTCTTATTTTTGTTCAGTTATATTTGACCTGAGCCCATTAGGAGTTTTCTTGGCAAATATACTGGAATGGTTTACCATTTCCTTCTCCAACTCATTTTACAGATGAGGAAACTGAGGCAAACAGAGGTAAGTGACATGCCCAGGGTCACCTAACTAGTAACAGTCAGAGGTTAGTTTTGAATTCAAGAAGATGAGTCTTCTTGACTTCAGACCTGGCACTCTATCTAGCTGCCCCAGGAGTCCAGATTATTACTAGCCTTGTCTCCACAAAGAACTAGAGGTAAATTCATATAACAAACATTGATTAAACATCTACTCTTCCATGTGCTGGGTAGGAAAGATATAGAATAGATTATAGGTATCAAATATATGGTGCAGGAAGTCTGGACCAGATTAAAATGTAATTTGCAAATAGTCAGCAAAACAAAAACTACAATAAAATATTAATAATTCTAACATGTGGCTTTCTAAGTCAGTATCCTGCCGCCCCATTTCTATTTGAGTTTGACACCAAAGAAATAGATAATATGTGATCCCTTCTAAGAGTTTAGTCTAATAGAAGAGAAAGGCATAAATAAGCTTAAATATATAATATAAATAATTAAGCAGTGAAGTGATATAATGGATATGGTGCACACTCCAATGTATGACAGACATAAATTCAAATCCACTCTCAAACACTTATTACATCTGTGATCCCAGATGAAGCAACCCATTAAAAAAATCTAAATTCTCAATCTCACTTTCTTTATTTGTAAAACTGAGATGACAACATCACCTATATGACCTATATTGTGTCACTCAAATGAGAAAAAATTCCATGAAGCCCTTTGTGAAACCTTAAAGCACTATACAAATGCTAGTAATAAAATCATAAGTGCATGGGATAATTCATGAGACCTGAGCATGAAGATTGCTACCAACAGGGGGGCCCTCAAAAGGTTTCTTTAGAAGACCTTTAATTTGTGCTTTCAGTGACAGAAGGAAGAGGAGGAAGCCCATTCTAGGCAGAGGGAACATGAGCCAAGACATGCAGGGAGCAAGCACTGAATGGGTTTGGGGGACAAAAAATAATTCTGTTTACCTGAAGCACAGAAAGCAAAGACGACTACAAGATAGATCAGAGTGGAAGGGTGATCCCAGGACATGTTGGCACTACAACATTGAGCAAAGGAATTTAAATCATATGATGACAGAATTATAGAAGAAAAGAAGCTTAAATGTGATCTGGTTCAATTTTTTAAGTGGGGAAAATGAGGCCCTTGAAAAAGCACAATTATTTTTTGATGACTCCTTTAACTTCTAAATCCCATGATCCTTATGAAACATGGAAGATACCATAAATGGTAGGCAACACGTACTAGCCATTTATTAAGTACTTACTACATGCCAGGCACATTGAGATACAGTGAATGGTGGCACAACAGAGAATATTATGAAATCAGAAGAAGGTATGAGAAAAACATTACAGGATCTATTTTGAATATGTTAAATTTGATTTTCTGTTGGGACATCCAGGGTTCTGGGTCTGAAACTCTCAATAGATTTCAAACTGAACATAAATTTAGGAGTTTTTGCAGGGCAATGGTATCTGAGACTATAAGAGTGAATGAGATTGCCAAGGGGAAAATTGCAAAGAAGGGTAGAGGCTTAAGAATAAACTCTTGAGAAATATGGATATCAAAGGAATTGGACATCATTAAAAGTCAGTCATTAGAGAAAAGAGACCCAAGAGACTACTGTGTCTTTGATGCTAAGAGACAACAGAGCATACAATTGGAGAATGGGAACCATCATAACAAAGGCTACAGAGGGGGCAAGAAAAATGTGGAATCAGTAAAGGACACTGATGGTAGTGCTTCCAGTAAGGTGGTGAGGACAGAAGGGTTATTGCAAATGGTCAAGTATAGACACTTCCCTCCATTGTTTAGTAGTAAATGAGAGGGGTGGAATAGCACAGCTACTAATCAAAACAGTGGAATCAAAGAAATCCTTAAAATTAGAACTATATGGAGACCTTTTGGAAAAGTCTGTAGCCTGAGTTGAGGACAGAGGTTAGAGACATAGACAAAAATAGGGCAAGGCCCTGAAGGAGATAGCAAAGACCGAAGGTCCGCCCACATTGATTAATCTTTGTGGAAGCATAGGACTACGCTTTTGAGTTCTGAGGGATGTTTTAATAGGCCCTTCTATTTCCCATCATTCCCTCACCCTTCTGTTTTAGGACTGAAGAACTAGAGAATTAGGGAGGTGAATGATATATCCAAAATGACACTGGCAGTTAGGATCAGAACAGAGATTTGACCTAGAGTCCTCTGCAGGCATCCCTCCAGAGATAGTGCTCTTGCCATTGTACACTGTGGCTTCTGTTTCCAGAGGAGAAGGCAGGTAAGTTCTGAGGGTTAGAGAAGGTGGAAAGAGGAAGATCACATGCAATGGCTTTAGTCTTCTCAGTAAAAAGAGAGGCTAAGTAATTTGCTATGTAAGGAGTGGGGTTGGGTTTCAATTGAGAGTGCAAGGGGAAAAAAGGAGACCTTGGAACATTTTGCTATGAATAAAATAGGGTACAGAATAGACAAGGGAAGAAGGACTGAAGAGCCACAGTATGTGAAATCGAGACAAGGAAAAAGAACATATATTTGTAGAAAAGTCAGCTTGAAAAAAAAGTCAGTTTGATTTTGTACTTTTCCCCAAAACCTTTGATTTAACTCTTTGTCAGCCATTCAAGGCTACTGACTGTCAAACTTGTAGAATTCTGGAGAATTTCAATAACTTTTTTGAAGACAGGAACTATCTTCACTTTTGTCTCTGTATCTCTAGGGCTTAGCCCAGAGCCAAGCATGTAATAGTTATTTAATAACTGCCTGTTGAATTGAGAAGCTTCTACCAGCAATTGTTTCAAAGTTAAAATAAAAAAGGTAGAGGTGTAAATTATGGAGAAAATTGTTTTGCTTGATTCCCTTCTCAAAATGTGCCCACAGGGAAAAAATAAGAGGAAAAATTCAGCAGAAAATATGCTATGTATGGAGTCAGTGAAATATGGATCAATTCTTGATCTAATTTGCATCATAACATAATCTAGAACTAAATGAGAAGCTGTTTTAGTTTAGATTCTCTTCAATTTCAAGTTCTATTTTAATCAGTAGCAAACACTATTTTCTTCTAAAAAGTTTAAAATTTGTTGGTGAGGTACTCTGGGATCAGAATTGCGTAAGGAAGCTTTGTTCACTTAATTGTTCAATAAGTTATGATTAGAGTTTCTTATTCTGTATTTACTCCCCAAAGGATTTCTATCCAGAGCCAGAAGATAGGAGTATTTGTTGCAATTTATTACATTTAAGAGATACTTAACTGGGCAAATTTTTCATAGGACTCAGACTGTTATTGCTTATGGTAAGCCACTGTCCTCTATCCCATATGCAAGCTGTCTGCTTTGGAATACTACCAGGGACAGCAGGGGAATCCAGAAGCCAAATGCATGCCAAGGAAGTACAGTAGCAGTATCTGCAGGGATTAGAATTAGTCAAATTCACTGTTTCCTCAAAACCCAGTAAATAATGAGGAACATATGGATATACTTAAAGGATCAGTGATTTCCTTAAATTGGGGAACTCCAAATGTAGAAACAATTTCTACCAAGGAAGATCACAGCCCTTCTATGATTTACTCATCCTAGATAAGCCCTAAGGATTTTTAATAAGGTACATAGAGTTTAAGTGATATGCCCAGAGTCACACAGCTATTTGATGTAAGAAGATGGGTTTGAATCCGAGTCTTTCTCATATATTTGTATAGGAGAGTCTGAGAGGCCCTGACCTATGATATCAACAGTGTGGGGCACTCCAGTGTAAAAACACTATCTACCCATTCAGATGAACAACTCATCTTTTAACATATCTTAGAGAATTTTCTGCATAAGGAGTTAAATTTTTTTAAACTTTTTTTTATTGATTTGTTTATTTACTTTTAGTGTACAAGATTCAGTTCCATAATCCCTTGAGTTTCAAATTTTCTCCCCTCTCTCTTACCTCCCCCTCTCCATGGCAGCATGCAGTCACGTAGAGGATCTGCAAATACTTTCACATTGGACATAAAGGTCTTTTAAAAAATAATTATACAGTTAAGCTATCATGGAGGCAAGATAGGAACAGAGATCTTCCTGACCCCATGGCAAGATCTCCATTTACTCTGCCCTGTTATATCAGTTTCCTCAACTATAAAATGGGGTTAATAACAGCACCTACTTTGTAATATTGTTGTGAGGATAAAGTGAAATACTATTTATCAAGAGCATTTAGCGCAGTGCCTAGGATCTAGCAGGTACTATATGAATACTTTTTCCTTTTCCTTCTCCTTAATGCCAGCATTCTGTTTTGATGCTATACAGTCACAAATTATAGCAACAATACCTCAGAAAACCTAAAGTGCTAAATGCCCCGGAGGGAAATGAAAAGACAGTCAATATGATATGGCTATCTGGTAAGAAAATAAGTGAATCAATGATGCAACAAAAATGAGAAACAGATGGAGAGTTTGAGTGGCACGTCGATGCTAAGAAACTAAAAGAATAAGTGGAAGACTACCAAACACTTAGAGGGATCCTCTTTGAACAATTTACAAAAACCTGGCTAGGAATTTCAAAAGTGAAGAAGGCATGGATATGTTTCCATTTGTTTTGGTGGGGGTTGATGGGTACCCGCAGAAGTGAAAACAAGAATCCTTTGAAGCACCAGAGTATGAAGACACAAGGAAAAATGCTAATCTGCAAAAATAAAGAATAATTATTGAACAAATTGCAATTTGATATAAGCATATTAAATTATTTCATTAAACTATATGAATAACTTCAATATTTTGGTAGATATTTCAATGCATCTGTCATTTCATTGATGTAGGTGCTTCCTCTGAATATAGAGATCAAAACATATTTACACCTTCATATTCTTCACTCCTTCTGCCAATTTGGGAGTAGAGGCACCCAAAATACTTAAGGTATCCCTCTAGGTATCCTGACATGGCAGGAATTCCATTAGAGCATATGGACCATCTGTCCTCTCTTGCTGCATTCCTGACCCAGCTACTTCTAGTTGTGCCTCTCTCTGGTGACATTCTTTATGCTAATTCTCCCATATGATTCTTTGCTGAGAATACTTTATGTTGTAATCTTCTAATGCCTACCATGTACTATCTGTGCCTTTTGGATGGCTGTCAACTTTAATTCTTTAGAGATTATGATATTCCATAATCATAGGCATGCAAGTATCAATTATAAAGTAATGATTTTTTAAAATTTGCCTTATTTCAGGGAAAACATTAAAAACATTGCACAATTTCTTTAGTTCAATAAACCTAGGAAGTTCTAAATGCTTCAAAACATGGGCAAATAATATGATATCTTGTCTAAATGTATTAAAATGCTAAATCAATCCTAGATACATAATGTTAAATTATTGATTTTCTCCTTTCTTATTTTGTGTTCTTAAATGAGAGTTAATACTTTCCTTTTCAATTTTATTTTATACGCTAAAGTACTCCATACCCTCATTTCCTTCTAAAAGTATTCAGTATGCTATTAAATACATGAAAATCAGCTGTAATGTATATCAGCTATTGGTGATATTCATGTAGATTCCTGTTTTTGCATTTGCAGTAGGGTAGAAGATTCAAGATGGTGACTTCTCTCTCTCTGCGGCCCTATTTAGAATTGGGTGTCAAAACCCCTAGTATTTCCTTCTTTCATCTCTCCATATCTCTGTCTTAAACGGTCTGAGGTTACAGCAACACAGCAGGGAAAAGAAAAGAGGTGAATCTGTACTGATGGAAGTCATCTCCTTGGTTCCTTTCCCAACCCCAAGCCAATAGCTGACATTAGTAGAAGCTATTAAAATAGTTTTAAAATGATGGGCCTTTTCCGAGGGGTTTTCCTTCCCCTTTCTCCAACTGTTTAGCTAGAGAAATGAATATGTAATACCATGGAATGTCAGGGGAATTTATGTTCCACTGATTGTTTGTACCAGCAGTAAAGTTTTCTTTGACCGTCAGTACCAGACAGCTGTACTAATCTATTCATATTAGTTTCACCTGATTGCCTACTTTAATGTAGGAATTGGTTATTTTGAAAGTCAAATCAATAAATTAAATTTTAGAGATTTGAATTTAAAATTCAAAATATGCAGCTGTATGCAATAATTCAAGGTGGGAAAATATGTAGCAAGTGTTTTTTGAGGTTTTCATGGGGTAAGGCTCTAAGACAGATTTAAAAGCATAAGAAATACATCCTTACCCTCAAGGAGATTGTGATCTAGGTAGCTAGTTAAGGAAACATGACTAATGTGAATTAAAAATTAGATAAAAGAGACAGTGTGTGATAAAGTACATGATACAGAAAGTACATTAGTTATCTAATGAAAATAAAAGAAAGATAAAAAAATCTTCTTAGAGGAAGATATATTTGAGCAGTAATTAAAGATAGAAGGGAAGTAGAGAGAACACAGAGTATAGCAAAGGCATGGCAGAGAGGAGTAAGACTTAAGTGGGAGAGGGAAGTAAGAAAACTAACTCAAGGGGAATTGCAAGTGTCCCCACTGAGGAATAATTAGAAATGAGTGAGAATAGATTAGTGTATTGGCTAGGTTACAGAGCACTTTGAAAATTAGTCAGAAATGTTTTAGATTTGGTGAAAGCAATATGTAATTGGAGGCCATTACAGATTCTGTTGAAAAGGAATGACATGATTAAAGCAGTCTTTAAGGAAGATTCTTCCATCAGGAATGTATAGGACGAACTGGCATGGAGAAGACTGCAGCTAGATTAAGAACAATCATGAATTACCCACTTATCAAAGTCTGTAGCTATGTGTCAATCCACATTATTTTGAAAATAAAAAATGTATGGGACAAGTCCATCCAGCCCAACAAGCATCTATTAAACCTCAGTTCTATCTATGGTGGGCACTACAGGTATCTGATGCTGGCAGAGTGGATAGAACTCTGGGCCTGTAGTCAACAGACCTGAATTCAAACCCAGCCTCACATGCTTTCTATGTGACTCTGGGCAAGTCAATTAATTTCTCTTTTCCTTACTCAACTCAACTATAAATTGGGGATAATAAGAGCTCCTACTTTGCAGAGTTGTTGTGATGACCAAATGAGACAATATTTGTCAAAAGTGCTTAGGTACCCAGCACACAGTAGGTGTTACTTATTCCCTTCTTGTTCCCCTTCCCCAGTAGAGATACACAGAGAAAATGAAAATCAGCTTTCATTTTCTACAAATTTGCATTCTAATTTATAATGATATACATAAGAATATGAGGAAGGAAGGAATGCTGAGAAATATTGAGGAATAAAAGATTTCCAAAAGAAGGTGGCCCTTAGTCTGAGCCTCAAAATAAGCTGAGGATGGTACAAAGCAAAGATGAGGGGGATGGGCTTTATAGACATGGGGAAATCCATACAAAGGCAAGGAAACAAGGGGAGGAAAGGTCAAGTTCAAGGAATAGCAGGCAGATCAATTTGGCCAAAATATACAGTGTGTCAGGAGTAAAGTGAAATATATCTAAAAGGTAGAATCATGAATAATTTAAGTGCCAAAGGAATCAGTTTATATTTTATCTGAGAAAAAGAAAATCACAGAAGGTTCTGGGGGAGGAGAGTGACACGATCTGCTTTAGGTTTTGAGAAGATAATTTTGGAAGTTGGTTTGAGGAAAGATCGGTGAGAGGAGAACCTCAGAAGGGCAGAATTTTTGGAAGCTACTGCAATAATCAAAGCAAGAAATTATGAGGGATTCAACTAGGGTGATAATTGAGAGAGTGGAGAGTTGTGAATAGAGGTGTGTGGGTGGTAGGCAGTAGATACAGCACTGAACTTGAACTCAGAAAGATCTGAGTTCAAATCCTGCCACAGACCTTAATAATGAAGCTATCTGAGCTTCAGTTTTCTGAGCTGTAAAATGAGAGTGTTTTACTTGATGGTCTCTAAATCAACTTCCAGTACTAAATGATACAATAATGAAACTATAATCCTCTACCATAATCCTATATACCCTATATCTAACCACATCCCTAACCCTATTTATGATACAATAATCCTACATGGTGTAAGAGATACTTTGAAGGTAGAATCATCAAAACATGGCAGCTAACTGGATATACTGAATGTAGGGGATGAGAAAGAGTATTACTTCAAGGATAGTGGGTGTCCTTAACAAGAATAAGGTATTTGGAAGAGGGGTGGATTTAGAAGGGAAAATAAAGACGTCTGTTTGGGATGTGTTGCATTTGACATGACTATAGAAACAAAGTTTCAAAAGCACAAGAAATCTTCACTAAAGAAAATAATAATCAACATAATTATCTTCATACATTTGATGAAGATAATTTGTACATTATACAAGGGATCAATTGAAAGATTTTTTAATCAATATACTTAGGAAGTCAATGTAGATAGGGCTAAGAGGGGAATATTACTAAAGTAAATATCAGGTTATAATTATTTTTAAAAATATTTCTACCTAGGGGGAAAACTCCTTGATGGGGTTATATTCTTCACAAATTTCTAAGACCTTTCATAGTTTTGCTTAACGATATAACAGTGAACATTTACTAGCCTAAAATCACTTCAAACTCAAGTTAGTTTCCCCACATGTATCATCCACATTTCTCTATGCTCATTAATCCTACATTTCTTCAAAGTCCATTTGAGTCCCATTTCCTCTGTGATGATTACTCTTATGAAAGAAGTTTGCAGCTATCTGTTTCTTTGAACTCCTTTAATATCTATAGCATATGTTTATCACTTAATAAATACAGTTCTTAGGCACTTACTTTGCATCTTAGATATATCTTCAATGTCTTAACCTTTGACTTAGTCAGGCTTAATCCATCAGTCAACCCTTCACCAATTAATCATTTTACAAGAATTTATTAAGTATCCACTATGTACCAGACATTGTACTAATTGGGGAAGAAGGAAGGAAGGAAGGAAGGAAGGAAGGAAGGAAGGAAGGAAGGAAGGAAGGAAGGAAGGAAGGGACTACTGATTCCTACTATCATGGAGCTTATATTCTGTCAGAATGTGGTATGTCTGAAAGGTAGAAACAACACTTCTCCCAGAACCACGTAATTTAAGAGTTGGAGGGAAATTTAATGATTATTTCTGACCTATACCTGTGTCAAGATACTTGGAAACATTCTGTTTCCCAGAGCTAAGGCCCAGCAAGAGGGTTGTGCCCTGAGCTTGGCATAACAATCATCCTTCATGAGGTGGATGATCTCACCCCCTGGCAAAGTATATTACTTTGACCAGAACCAAGCATTAACTGAAGGATTTATGATTTTCACATGAATTAAAAGCTGTTTAGATTTGTTAGTGCACCCCCACACCCATTTCCTGGGGATCTGACAGTAAGAAGCAACTCATGTCCTGCAGCCTGAAGCCAACCCTCACACATCCTGACATGTTAACAATTCCTGAATTCCTGTGTTTGTGTAACTGAACAAGATAATACACTCCTATTCCCGACACACTAACCCTGGTTCTATACCCTGCTGAATGATCACAAGACTCAACAACCTTTAAGACTTGAGACAATCAACCTGGACGCTGTTCCTACAGGACCCAGGAATGCCTGCATTGTCCATACATGAGCCTGCTGTGGTAACTGTTACTGAAGAACTAAGAATGATTGTGTTGTGGTCCAGCTACTTTGTGGTTATCAGGTATGTAAGCTAGACCCCTGTCCCAGCAAACTAAGTCTTCCTCAGGAAGGGGGATTTCCATTTGCAAGTGTTTTCCTCACTTTGAAATTAATTAAACCACTACTTGATTTCTTGATTTCACACCTGCCTCTGGTCTGCTTTGTTTGGATCTGACCATTCACAAGTTAGAGGTAGTTTCTAGTTCGGTTTACACCTGAAAAGTATTTCTCTCTACTACATACCTTACAACTTTTCATGCAGTTTTTGTTTGATCACTTCCAGAGAAAGAAATCTATTGAGGTAATCCATTCTACTTTTGGACAGCTCTAGCTGTTAGGAAGTTGTTTTCTTAAAATAACCCCTAATTTGCTTCTTTGCAAATTTTACCTGATTTTTCTGCTTATCTCCCCTGTGTTGAAGCAACTCAAATATCAATCCCCCAACTACATGAAAGCCCTTTTAACACATGAAGGATGCTAGAGTATCCCCCTGAGAGTCTAGTTTCTAGAGTCAGCCTCTGGTACTTAGGATGTCAATTTAGGAAATCCTCTAAGCTTCCCTGAGCCTCAGTTTTGTGATTCATAAAATGAGGCAGACTAGATGGTCTTTGAATTCCCTTTGAACAATAAATCCATGATTCTCACAGAGCTTCAGTTTCACCATTTGCAAAATGGAGATAATACTAACAAGGGTTACTGTGAGGCTCAAGTAAGAATATATGGAAAACACAGTAAATAAGTGATAGCTATTATAATCATTATTGAATTCATTGGGTTTCTAATAAAATTTCCTTTTATCTTTTATGCATTATATATATACACACATACATATATGTGTGTATATACATATATTATATATGTGTGTGTGTTTGCCCCTCCCACTCTTTTTTATTCTTGAAAAATTTGTATTGAATACAGAAGGTGTTCGAAAACATGAGCTGAATTATTTAGCTAACTAATTAAATGAACCAAATTAAGTTTCATGATCTTATGAGTCAGACTTTCCCACTAAACACATGACTCCCTTGGATATTAGAAAGTCTAGCACTTGTGAAGTTACAGAAATTCTTTGGGGACTGAAGGCAACCAATTAGGAACTTACTGCTTCATTGCACTAAATGGTACCAAGTGGCCCAAAGAGTTAATGCAGCGGTCATTAATACCTGATGCATTCTTAGGTATTATTCACCCCACGGGACAGTCTGACTCAGGAAATTGTGCTCCTTCACCTCACTTCATCTTTTTAATACACTTGCACTTTTCTATTTAGTTTGTAAGATAAAGCAATTTTCACTTTAATTCTCCATGCATCCTATACAAACGGAACACTGGCATATTTACAGGGGCTCTGACTGAACCTCTTAAAAAACAGACTCGTGATTTGATTATTTTAGGGAGTTCTGGATGAAGAAATTTCCTCTACCAAGCACCCTATTATCTTAGAGAATTGGAACAGCAAGCTCATGTATGGACAATGCAGGCATTGCTGGGTCCTTTAGGAACAATATCCAGGGTTGGGACAGGGGGCAATGAGAGGCTAAGTGAATTCCAGGATTCACAGAACCAGTACAGGACAAAAGAGGAACACAAATCCAGATTCCCTCGGCTCTGAAGCCTACTCTCAGGGTCTACACTGCTCTTCCTCTCCTTCAGAGCTTTATGACGAGGGAGACATCATTCTGTTTTACATATGGAGCAGAGGGAGGCTCCAAAAGAACTCATGGAAAGAAAAAGATGGCAGGATAGTCACTCATAGCTAAGGTGTTGATTTATTAGAAAGGGAAAGGACAAAACAAAACCCTACTCTTTGTCTGTAAAAGGATACATCCACCTGCTTCCCTGGAGTGCAAAATGTCATTACATGCAGCCCACATGAACATTTTTGACTATTATGTTCCTATCCATTATTTTGTTATTATTGTGTTCCTATCTATTATTTTACTTGATTTGATTTATGTACTCTATCCTGTTTATGTACACTTAATAGAAATCTTAGCAACTACCAAAACTGATAATAAAAGTAATTTTAATTTGCTCTTTTACTAGATTTATATTAAGTTGACTTCTTTTTTCATGTCTCCTTGTTCTTGAGGAAATGCTATGGGTATAATGACAAATTTGTTTTGAGTCCTTTTCCAAAAAAAAAATGGGACTTAGAATTAGTCTTGTGATTAAATAACTTCAGTTGTTTAATCCAACTGTTTTGTTTTAGTATGAATGCACAATTAATTAGCAGAGGAAACTGCCACGTTTTATACTCATCATTTCCAGTTTTAAAATGCTTTACATCCTTTTTGAAAGATCATGACATTTAAATTACCAGTTTCACAAGTCTTTGCTGTTACTTATGCATGTTTACATGTAAGATAGATTCACAATGTCTTCTAACTGGCATATTCATTTGTTTAGCTCACTGTCTCCACAAGAAGTATCTCTCCCTAGAATGGAAATAATAATTTTCTTCTCTGAAATTAAGAACAATGCCTGTGTTCTTTTGTTTTTTCATTTTTTCAAGTATTTTCTTCTTTATTCCCCATTATCTTTGAGCAACAGTAAGACTCAGAGAAGAAAGTGTTAGCGTAGATGTTCAATGAAACAGAATTTTGGGTTCCTGCCCTGCCTTCTCCAATAACAACCTGTGTAACCTTTAGAAAAGTCCCTCAACGGACCTCAGTTTTCTCATTGTGGAAGTATAATTATAATAAAAACAATAATGAGGGTGATAATAATGATTAATAACAACTAATAATAATAATACCTAATATTTATATATTAGTATATGCCAGGAACTTTGCTAAATGCTTTATAATTATCTTATATAATCTTTACAACAATCCTAGGAGGTAGGTGCCATTATTACACCCATTTTACAGTTGAGGGACCTGAGGCAAAGTTTAAGTGATTTGCCCAAAGCCAAAAAACTATTAATTGTCTGAGGCAGGATTTGAACATTGATAGTCAACTCTTCCTAACTCCAATCCCACAGCTCTACTTATGGCACCATCTTGTTAAGGTCCCCTCTAGGTTTAAAATTCTGATTCTAATCTCAGGACCATTAATCATGCTGTAAGCGAACTTACTAGTGGTTTAGTTTCTCTCCACTTAAAAAAAATGAACATTCTAACAATTACACTCTATATCCAGAATGTTGGAGAGGCAACATGAAGTTGAGAGAAAAGACAATCAGTCAAAACACGTGTATTAAGTTCCTACTAGGTGCTAGATACTATGCTTAGGGTCAGGGATACAGAAGGGAAAGATAAGCCCAGCTCTCAAAAGAATTTACAATCTGATGGACAATCTAGGTAATTAGCCATTTACGCTAGGAAATTTTAGAAGCAGGTGGAGTAGGTAACCAGTTGTGATTTCAGAGACACTGAATGTCCCCAGTGCAAGTATCTAACCTATTCCTTGTCACTTCAAATAATAATGTCACAGATATGAGTACTCCCACCACCACCCTGATAGTGCAAATCATAACTCATTCAAGAATTTCTATTCTTTATGGTAGAGAATTTGCATTTGCACCCTGAAGGTTCCCATAAGCAAGCATCTAACCCGGTACTTGTCAATTAGGTTGAATAGCAATGTCACTGATTTGAGTATATCACTGCCTTACCCCTCAACAGTGTCAAAACTGGTGTAAATGACAACCCACTAAAAACTCTTGGGTATTACGTCCCACAAGTGCTCCAGAGGAAGCTAAGTGGTATAGTGACATTTTAGTACATGGTGGAGAACTTGATATGTCATCAGAAGATCAAATTCTAGTACAATAAACAACCTCCTGTGTATGTGCTCCTGATCAAATCACTTAGGTTTTCTCAACCTCAGTCTCCTCATCTGTAAACTACAAATAAAAATAGCCTCTACTTCATAGGATAGTTGTGAGGATAGAATGAGGCAGTATATATAAAGAAGTCCAACTCTAACAGTAACAGATTCATTCACCTTTAGGTAGCAGATTGACTTAGAAGACCACATATAAGCATTCATGTTTATTTTATTTTTATTTGTTAAATATTTCCCAATTACATTTTAATCTGTTTCTGAGGAATAGGAATATTGTGGGTCACCTGGCAATGTATTTGACATCTATGCCTTAAAGCATTCTAAATGCTACATTGTGAACCTTAAAGCACTATATAAATGATGTTGTTGTTACAGGTACTATATCCTGGAAATCTTTTAACATTTCATGGATATCATTGTATCACCTGGGTTGCTCATCTGATATTCTTGGCTTCTATTCCAGAGGCTGTTCAGGATCATAAGTAAATGGCTGGAAGGGACCAAAGAGGTTGTCCAGATCAACATTTAATTTTATAGATGAGAAAATTGAGACCCAAAGGGTAGGAGTGACTTCCTATTTTTCTATAAAGCTAAAGAGCCAGGCCTCAAACTTAGATGCCCTGACTTCAGATATAATGTCTTTCTACTTAGCCCAGGGTCTCTACCAACTTTTCTTCAGTTATCTATTTCTGGGATGAACCTTTCCATTTAAATTATTTGCATGCATGTAAATCTTTTGTGTGTGTATATTTTGTAGGTATATGTCCAAATTTTGTATGTTTGTATCTCTGTAAATCCTTTCTATGTAAATTCAAGCATCTAAAACATCATGTCACAGGTCCGTCTGTGGCCCTTTGATTCTTAGGTGTTCCAAGGACTACTCACACAGTATTTCTGGGAGAAACTAGGTATTAAACAAGATGCATTGTTAAGACAAGAAATGTCTTCAGATAATTTAAAATAGTGGGGTCAAAAACTCTATCTGCTGCAAGAAGCTGACCACATTCACAAATAGACCCAAACCAGATTAAAATGCAATTGGGAAAAATTTTACAAAATAAAAATATGATAAAATAGATAATATTATATTTTAAAACTAAATCAATATGTGGTCTGTAGGAATCCTTATGTATGAATTAGTAACTTTCATTTGCCTTTGAGTATGACATCACTATTTAAAGCATTGTAGATATAGCAAGATACAAGCCACCACCATGCATTCTTTCTCCTTAATTCTGGGCTCAGATCATGGCCTTTTAAAAAATCCCCTGCATGTAGCACAGTGCCAAGGACATGGTAGAAGCTTAATAAATGTTTGTTGACAATTAACAGATCACTACCCACCCAAAGAACTTGTCTAAGGCATCATACTAACAGAATATTAATGCAGTGCTCTCCCCATCTCAATGATGTGGTTTGGGCAATAGCAATTCTTCTTTTATTTAGTTTCCCTGTATGTTTCCAAATGGTCAGCTTCTTTGGATTAATTGTTGATTTCACTTTGAGGCCAGATGCTCCAGTAAGTAATATTATCTGAATAGAGAGGCATCTGCAAGACATCATAGAATTACTCACATTTTGATAGCATAATCTGAAGTTCACAAAGTGCTTTTCATCACATCATAGCTCTGAGGCTGGAAGACCAGGGGGTATCTAACTCAACTCCTCATTTTAAACATGAAGAAAATGAGGCCCAGACATGTTAAGTGACTTGCTCCATGTCTCACAGCTAGCATCAGAGAGGCAGCGTTTGAACCTAAGTACACTGATTTCAGAGACAGTGTTCTTTTCAAAGCCATGAGTAACTAACTCTTCCATTTCATCTCTGGGCAGAACAATAACAAGCATATACTGTGCCTACTATACATGGGCACCATACTAGGCCTTGAGGCTACAAAATCTTAACATAATTAACAGTCATTGCCTTCAATTTCTATCAGAAGTAAATATCATTTTTGATTTTTCCTTTTAAAATATTTAGCTTCATTTGATATTAATAATCAATAATAAGTTAACAACTGATAATTATCAGAGTATCACTAAATACAACTGATTGATACAATCTACTGACAACTAAACAGACAGACATGGATAAGAATCACAATGAAATATATACATGTAAGGAATGTAAGTGGCAGATACTGTTTTAGGGAAGAAACTTATGCCTCTAATTCTACAGAGCTGCTATTGTATTCTGGTGATATTATCAAGCTGTTCTATCCTGGGCTGGTTCCCATTTCTGTATCTGAGTTCTGCTCCAGGGTCATATAATACTGTTTCAATATCTATAAGAGATTCTGCAACTAATGAACTTCTTTCCTATAGAAGAGTAGATGGTTCTGTCAGCTAGATTTTTTAACCACCTCTACCATTCACTGGGTATTGGAGGGTGCCGTTATTAGTAAGCCTATTCCCTGTAGGGGAGAGTTACAGTTCTGTCAGTTCTTTCAGTCAATGTCTTTGAAATTCTTCCCAACAGCTAGACTGCTCACATAAGGCAGCATATGCCTAGGTTGAGATAATTTCTTTTCTCTGTAATTCTCTTTCCTCCACCATCCCATCTGACTCCCCCAGTTCATCTCTTATTTGGCTTAAGGTCAGAAATCCATTTTCATTCTTATTTCTTATCATAATCCTCTAACTAAGCAACTATCCCCAGAGCACTTTTCTTTCAAAGACAAAAAAAAAGCTTAGCAAAACTGTGGTGAGAAAATTACCTTCAACTTTCTCTCATCCTGCACTTCTGTTTTATGTTAATGAGAACATGATTGAGCTGCTTGGAAAATTCTTTAAAAAGTCTGTTGGCCTTTATTTTGTTTTATTCTACTTTGGAGACACCTTGATGGAGAACAGCCCTAAAGGATTTGCTTTGATTTTACTCAGGACTGCATTTTTGCAGTAAGTAAATAATAACCATAATAGGATCTCGTATTTCTAGCACCATTAATTCATTTGTGTGATTCTAAAGATGTGGTAAGCAGTACAAACTTGTCTATAAAACTCTTCCTGTCCCTTTCTTATATTTGATCAAATATTTGGAACAATCACAGGATTTAAGAGTAAGAGGGCATGGTTTTAGCCCCAAGGTGGCCCCAATCAGCCATGGCTGGAAGGACTTCAAGAGTGGATCACCAGCAAATGTGGTCATTTCCAGAATTATCAACCCCTAAATGACAAAGGCAAAGACTTTGGGAACAGGGAGATTTAGAGTGAGGTCTGGCCTCTGCCCCTAGAGCAAGAAGCAGTTCAGGTGTAGTGGGCCTACATCTGCCTCCATGTGGCTACGTCAGAGCTCCTGGCCTACAGATCATAGTGGGACCAAGCGACCATTCTGAGGGTTAAGCACTCTTGTTATAACCTGCTTGGATCTGGATCACTGTCTTGGGTGGATGTCCTGGGGTGTGTGACCAGGTGCTGGACAGAGCCTATGGAGGCTTCAGAGAGGGCACCAAACTAATAGCTCCTGCATATGTGAAAACCCAAGTGATTTGAGGACAAATCTCTCTTCTCTGGAAGCAGAGTTCTACTGTGGCAAAAAGCTTCAAAGTCAAATAACTGAGTGGCAACATGAGCAAGCAAAAGAAGGAAAGCAAGCACAGCAATCCAACTTTAGATTCCTTTTTTGGGGACAAAATGTATCAAGGCATAGAATGGCAAGAAGACAACAAAGTCAGAACTTCTGCACCAAAAGCTTCCAAGAAAAATATGAATGGGTTACAGGCCATAGAGGAGCTTAAGAAGGGTTTTGAAAACCAAATAAGAGAAGTGGAGGGAAAATTGGGAAGAGAAATGAGACTGATGCAAGAAAATCATGAAAAGAGAATCAACAACATGACTGAAGAAAATAACACCTTAAAAAATAGACTAACTCAAATGGGAAAAGAGGCTCAAAAAGCCAATGAGGAGAAGAATGCCTTAAAAAGCCAAATTTGCCAGATGGAAAAAGGATCTCAAAAACTCACTGAAGAGAATAATTCCTTCAGAATCAGATTGGAGCAAATGGAAGCTAATGACATTATGAGAACTGGAGATACCATTAAACAGATCCAAACAAATGAAAAAATAGAAGCCAATGTGAAATATCTCATTGGAAAAAGCAATGACCTGGAAAATAAATCCAGGAGAGATAATTTAAAAATTATTGGACAGGGTGGCTAGGTGGCACAGTGAGAAGAGTACCAACCCTGGAGTCAGGAGGACCTCAGTTCAAATCTGGCCTCAGACACTTGACACACTTACTAACCAAGTGATTTTGGGCAAGTAACTTAACCCCAACTGCCCTCCAAAAAAAGCAAAAACAAAATTATTGGACTACTTGAAAGGCATCACCAAAAAAAGAACATAGAAATCATCCTTCAAGAAATCCTGAAAGAAAATTGACCTGATGTTTTAGAACCTGAGGATAAAATGTTTCAGAACCTGAGGTTGAAACAATTCACTGATCACCTCACCCCCCCTTCAAAAAAAAACTCCTAGGAATATTGTAGCCAGGTTCTGGAGTTCTAGATCAAGGACAAAATATTACAAGCAGCCATGAAGAAACAATTTGAATACTGCAGAAACACAATTAGGATAACACAGGATCTGGCAGCTTCTACATGTAGGGATCAAAGGGCTTAGAGTATGATTTTCTGGAGGTCAAAGGAACTGAGATTAAAACCAAGAATCACCTGCCCAGCAAAACTGAGTATAATGTTTCAGGGGAAAATACGGTCATTCAATGAAACAGAGGACTTTCAAGCTTTCTTGATGAAAAAAAAACAGAGCTGAATAAAAATTTGACATTCAAATACAAGAATCAAGAGAAGGATGAGAAGGGAAATAGGGAAGAGAAATCATGGGGAACTTACCAAAGGTGAACTATTTACATACCTACATGGAAAATAATGATAATTGTAACTTATGAAACTTTTCTCAGTATGAGGATAGGTGACAGGAATACACACACAAATATACATACATACATATATATATACATATATACACACACATATATACATATATATCTGTATATACATATATATGTCAATATAGGAGGGTATATTGATGTACGGATACACATCTGAGTGTATGTGCATATATATGTACAGGTATATATAGAAGGAAGGCACAAGATCAACTGAATAGGAAGTGATGATACTTAAAAGGTGAAATTGAGAGATGATAGAGGAATATAATGAGAGGAGATGGGGAGAGACAGAATGGGGTAAATTATCTCATATAGAAGAGGCAAGGGGAAACTGTTATAAGGGAGGGGAAGAACAGGAAGGCAAAAGGGAATGGGTCAACCTTACTCTCATTGTATTTGGCTTAGGGAGAGAATAGCATACAGTCTGAATTGGGTTATCTCACCCTACAGGAGAGTAGGTGGGATTGGGGTGTGAGGGTGGATGATGGAGGGGAGGGCAGTTTGGTAGGAAGGGTAGTTATAAGCACACGCTTTTGGAAAGGGAGAGGGTCAAAGTAGAAAACAGAACAAGTTGGGGGGTGGGATAGGATAGAGGGCAATATAGTCAGTCTTTCACAATATAGCCACTATGGAAATGTTTTGCATAGCTACACATGTACAAGCTATATTAAATTGCCTATCTTCCCAGTAAGGGTGGGTGATGAGGGAGGAAGTGAAAGAACCTGGAATTCAAAGTTTTAAATAAAATGCTTAAAAATATCTATTTTATTATTATATTTTTACATGCAACTGAGAAATAAGATATACAGGCACTGGGGTAAGGAGATCCATCTTGTCCTACCATAAAGTTGAAAGGGGAATGGGGAAGGATATAGGAGAGAGCAGATTGGGGGAGAGAGTATACAGTGGGATTGTTCTTTGGGGTGGTGGGTAGGGGAAAGATAGGGAGAAAATTTGTAACATGTGGAAATGAATGATGTAAACTCAAAATAAACATAAAATTTTATTTAAAAAAAAGAGTAAGAGGGCATGGGATCTTCCATATCTGTGCAATCTGGGGAAAGTAATTCCATCTACCTGGATCTTAATTTCCATACTTATAAAATGAGGTCTAGATCAGGACTTCTTTACCTGGGATCCACAGACCACCCCACAAGAGGACTATTGATAACTGAAGGGCACTCATGAATCTGAATAGGAAAAATACAACTTTATTTTAATCTCTAATTGAAATTCAGCATATCCTTCAATTATTATTTTTAAAAGAGCAAAACTATTCTGAAGAGTTTATAGATTTTATCAGAAGAGGTCCATGACTCAGAAACTTAAAAACATCTAGTCTAGGTGGTTTCTAACATCCTTATAAGCTCTAAATCTATAATCCAAGGCTTTTAATAGGTATAGATAGGTAAAATTTTCCTAACAGTTCATAGAGGTGAGATAATTCAATAGCATCTTAGGTTATCTGTTCTAGATAGCTTCCTGTCCTAGAAATATTTTATGAATATATCCCTCAATACTGTCAAGATTGTGTCACTTCCAGCAAGGATTTCTTCTGTGTACGTGTATGTATGTATGCATGTGTATGTATATACACACATTATATACTTAGTCAAATCTAGTTTTTTATTTAATTTGAAAAGTTATATATTTAGTTCCTCATATAGCACATGTGTGATTCTATAGTTGCTGATAAAAAGAATACATCACTATATAATGCTGTCAAATCTGCTCAGGGAACCTTCTCCCAGAGGAGGTCCACTCTGGACTCAAACTGAGTCTGTATTCATCCTGGGGAGATATGAAAATAAACAGGGTGAGATGAAGCTTCTCCCTCTCACTGGTTCATTGTCCATATCCCCAGTGTAACTCATGGTACTTCCCAATTTCTTGGGAAATTTCTATAGATCTCTACAAAACTTGGGGATATAAAGAACTATATCTTAAGCCCTAATCTTTCTTCCAATCTCTAGTCACATTTCTCTGAGTACTTATTTGAACTAGACATTTCATAGACATGTCAAATTCAAATTGCCTAAAGCAGAACTTATCTTTCCCCCTAAATCTTCTCCTGTTCCAAATATTTCCAGTCCTGTCAAGGATATCACTAATTTTCCAGTCACTCTGGTTTGCAACCTTAATTTCATTCTCAACTTATGACCCTCAACCTGCACTCTACATTTCAGGCAAAGTAACCTACTTCTTCTTCCTTCCATATGAAATTTCCTCTCCCACCTCTGTGCCTTTACCCTGGAAGTCCTCCATCCCAGAACTGAACCTCCTGTCCCCCATTTCCACCTTTTTCAATGCCTTGTTTTCCTTTTAACACTCAAGTATCACTCTTCTAAAACCTGGCTTCCTTTAAAATTTAGCTAAATACCACTTTCTATATGGGATCTTTTTATAGTTGCCTCAGCTAGTAGTGATTCCCCACTCTAGACTGTCAACAGGGGACTATGCATTTATCCTATAGGTATTATGCATATATGATACATATACATATATGTATATGTATGTATATACACACATATGTATGTACAGATACATATATACATATACACACAATACATGTATATAAACACATATATTTGCATATGTGCAAATGTGTAACTATTTGACCTATTTCAATGTAAGATTCATCAGGACAGGATCTCTTTTACTTTTCTCTATCTCCAGTACCTAGTATGGTGCCTGGAATATAGTAGGTTTCTAATTAACTGTTTTTGTGTTTTCTTGTTCTCCTCCAATTTAGTCATTAAATGTGCTTGGAACAATCTCTCTTGGTTGTGACTCAAGCTGAACTTTTTGTAAGTTTGATTTTCCTTCAATACTTTTGGTGTATTATCAGGTGATCACTCTCAACCTTTTATCACCTTCCTCACATTTTTTTTGCAAATTTATATAAACCCTGAATTGGAAACACCCTTAACTGTTCTGTCTGTTCACTTGGCAAGAATAAATGGTCTGGGAGGGGTGGAGCCAAGATGGCAGTGTAGAAACAGCAAAGTTTCGCAGCTTGCACACAGCCACCTTAAATACCCATAAAATACAACTCTAAACAAATTGTAGGGCTCCAAAACTCTCAAAAATACAGAAAACACATTTCTCGCTGAAGGCAGCTTGGCAGGTGGGGCTCACTGTGGCAGGCTGGGACCCTAGGTTGGCCCAGCCCAAAACCCTGGCCAGGCCCCAGGGTAGGTGGGTGGAGCTGCAGCTCAAGTGTACAGGAGAGCAGATCCGTGGCAATGGAGGCACAGTTTCCACATTTATGAGGCCAGAAGAAATAAGGCTAAGAGAAAGGTCAGTGGAGTTTGCTAAATTTGGGGGAGAAAAGTGGTCGTGGGAGGTGGTTGTGGCAGTAGGCAGCAACTGCCTCCACTGGCCTGCTTCAGAGCTCCCAGGGTACAGACAGTAGGGGGTCTGAGGTGCTCAATCACGGCCAAGGGTTCTTGCATTGAGCAGCCTGGATCTGGATCATGGTCTTGAGTGGTGGTCCCGGGGTGCCCTTTCAATGAGCCAAAGCTGGGAGGGGTGCAGCACCCCCCTAACAGCTCTGGAAGCTGTGAAAACCCCAGTGATTTGGGACAGAACTTCCCCCCCCCGGAAGCAGAGTTCCACAGAGCTAAAAAATCAAGCAATTAATTGACTGGCCAACAGGAGGAAAAAGAAGCAAAGAACAGCAATAAAACTCTAGAATCCTTTTTTGGGGACAAAAAGGATCAAAGTATGGAGCGTGAGAAAGACAACATAGTCAGAACTCCCACACAAAATGCTTCTAAGAAATATGAAGATTGCCTACAAGACATAGATCAACTTAAAAAGGATTTTGAAAACCAAATAAGAGAAGTGGAGGAAAAATTAGAAATTGAAATGAGAATGATGCGAGAAAATCATGAAAAGAGAGTAAACAACCTGACTGAAGAAAACAACACCTTAAAGAACAAAATAACTCAAATGGCAAAAGAAACCCAAAAAGCCAACAAGGAGAAGAATGTCTTAAAAAGTTAAATTTGCCAGATGGAAAGACAGTCTCAAAAGCATTCTGAAGAGAATAATTCCTTCAGAATTAGAGTGGAGCAAGTGAAAGTTAATGACTTTATGGGAAACCAAGATACTATTAAACAGTTACAAACAAATGTGAAAAAGAAAAAAAAGACAACAATGTGAAATATCTCTTTGAAAAAAACCACTGATATGGAAAATAGAGGCAGGAGAGACAATCTTAAAATTATTGGTTTACCTGAAAGTCATGATCAAAAAGAGAACTTGGAAAGCATCCTTCAAGAAATTCTCAAGGAAAATTGCCCTGATATTTAAGAATCAGATGGCAAAATAGAACTTGAAAGAATTCACTGATCACCTCTTGAAAAAGATCCCCAGAATAAAACTCCTAGAAATGTTATAGCCAGGTTCCAGAACCCTCAGATCAAGGAGAAAATAATACAGACTGCCAAGAGAAAACAATTTGAATAATGTGGAAACACAATTATGATAATCCAGGATCTGGCAGCGTCTACACTCAGGAATTGAAGGGCCTGGGATATGATATTCTGGAGAGCAAGAGAGCAGCAGGGATTAAAACCAAGAATCACCTACCCAGTAAAACTGAGTATAATGTTCTAGGGGAAAATATGTTCATTCAATGAGGTGGAGAACTTTCAAGCATTCTTGATGAAAAAACCAGACCCGAAAAGAAAATTTGACATTCAAACACAAGAAGCATGAGAAGATAAACATGTGAAAGAAATCATAAGGAACTTGTCAAAGTTGAACTATTTACATGCCAACATGGAAAAACAATAATAGTAACTTATGAAAGTTTTCTCAGTATGAGGATAGGTGATGGGAATACAAATATATATATATATATATATATATATATATATATATATATATATATAGATAGATAGATAGATAGATAGATAGATAGATAGATAGATAGATAGATAGATATAGATAGATAGATATATAGATAGATAGATAGATAGATAGATACACAGACACACACTCACACACACATATATGTATAACTATACATATGTTTATATAGGAGGGTATATATGTGTTTGAATACATATCTGAGCATGTGTGCATATGTGTACACACAGGGTTCAGGATCAATTTAATAGGAAGAGATGATACTTTAAAAGGTGAAATTCTTAGGTGGGAGAGGACTAGAATGAGAGGAGACAGGGAGAGACAAAATGGGGTTAATGATCCCATATAGAAGAGGCAAGGGATAACTGTTACAACTTTACTTTCATTTACTCTAATTTAATTTGGCTTAGGGAAGGAACGACATAAACTCTAAACTGGAGAGTAGGGGTAACAGGGAGGAGAGGGCGGGACGATGGAGGGAAGGTCAAGGTTGGGGGGGAGGGTTGTTGGAAACACATACTTCAGTAAAGGGACAGGGATGGGGTAGAGAATAAAACAAGGTGGGGCAGGATAGGAAGGAGGGACATACAATCAGCCTCTCACAATATGTCCACTGTGGAGATGTCCTACGTAATTACACATGTACAGCCTATATTGAATTGCTTGTCCTTCCAGTGGGGGTGGGTGACAAGGGAAGAACTGAAAGAATCTAGAGTTTAAAGCTCTACAATCAAATGTTAAAAAAAATAACATATATATGTATATGTATATATTATTATTATTATTATTATTATTAACTACATGCAACTATGAATTAAGACATACAGGGACTGGGGTAGGGATACTCTCCCTGCCCTACCAGAAAGTTAGAGGGGCGTTGGATGAGGACATAAAAGAGAACAGATTGGGGGAGGGGCTTTACAGTGGGATCACTGTTTTACGGTTGGGGGTATGGTAAAGAAGGGGAGAAAATTTATAAACCAAAATCTTGTGGAAATGAATGATATAAACAAGAAAATAAATGTTTAAAAAATAAAAAAAATGGTTTGGGGCTTCTTCTGTCTCTTTGTGTGCACACACACGTGTGGGGGGGCAATAGCTTTATAGCACTTAAATGTGTCTAAGAAATGCTGAAAATACTTAATAACTTACTATTTATATATTTCCCGCTTTTCATTATCTATAGATTATTTGAGGCATTCAGGTTAGAGCTGAATTATTATTTTTCTTCTTTAATTTCATTTTAATGTTGACCTCTGCTCTAGCTGATCAATGATATGACTCAGAGTTGTAATTACAAATTTTCTCACTTAGGACAAAAAAAGGCAGGTAGGCAGAAGTACAAAGAGCAGTCCAAAGGGAGCGGCAGCAGTGACTTTGAGGAAGAGATACCAACTCATGCAGATAATGGTGGTCAGGTTGGTAGTGGAATATAGACTATGGGTACAGCTATGCTGAAAGAGAATCCAATTAAAGAAGCATAAAGTTGGAAATAACCTTAAGATTGAGTTCAGTCCCTGCATTTTCCAGAAGAGGAAACTGAAGCACATAGAGGTTAGTAACTTGCCCAGGTTCATAAAGAGTTTAAGGTAGAATTTGAACCCACACATCTATGATTTTAAAGTTAATGCTCCATTCAGCTACACCAAGTTGCCTGTCCATCTCCTCCCTTCTTTCCCATTCTCCTCTTACCATCTGCCATCTGCATAGTATACAAAGTAGCTCTAGAAACTCTAATTAGAGAAGCATGTCCATTTTGGGATCCAAGTCAAAGCCCCACCCTAGTTTTCACTCTGGTCTGAATGCAGAGAGACAAATCATTCTGAAATAACCTCTACATCAGTAAACAGTCCACTACTAGTAATTAAGTGGATACAGCAAAGTTTAAAAAGGTCACTGGATATGGAGTGAAAGCATCTTGATTTGAATCCCAGCACTACCACTTGTTAACTGTGTGATCTTGGGTAAATTGGCCCTTTTGAGTATAGTTTCCTTAACTATAAACTGGGGAAACTGTACTTATGACCCTAAGTTTCTTCCAACTCTAAATTTATGATCCAATTATTTTATACTTAAAGTATTGTCAATTATTTCTTTTCCTTCTCTTATTTTCCTATTACCTATCCTTTTCTTCCTCCTCTTCTTCCTTCTTCACTTTCTCTTCTCCGTTTTCCTTTTCTTTCTTTGTTGAGAAATCAGCTACCCTAAGTCTTTTCTTCAAGCCTTTGACCTCTTTCTTTTTGTGCCTAATATAAGTCATCTATTTTTTTTTTACCCTTTTCCACTGTGGTAATCTATAGATGTCACAGGGTATCAAAGTACATGTTGACTTGATTTGCAGGATCTTGTAAAGCTTTCCATAGTATTTCTCTACTTCAACCTCTAATAAATTTTGAAGCATAAAAAAAGATTAAATTATTTTCACAGTGATTATACTTATTAGAAATACTAGGAGGTAGGATAACTCTGTCTCATAAAATTACTTTTAAAAACATTTCCCTTGGGTCCGTTCAAACTATATCCATGAACTCCTTGATCTGACAATTCAAGGAGAATCTCAACTTCATCTTCTTTCAAAATTATCAAAAGAATTGTAAAATAGATTATGACTCAGGTGCCCATTGTAAATTGCTGCTCATTGGACAAGGACTTTACACTCACAATGTCAGCAAATAATTCAAGGTTTATAGACTGTTCCCAGGCATTCTAAACATTATACACTACTCATTCCTACTATTTTCACCATAAAAGCAGATAATTATTTTTGTATTTTTCTTAATTTCATGAGTTTTCACAGCCAAATAATTCATTTCCAATTGACCAAACTACTAGCAATGAGTTTCGTTGTATTTAGGTAGGTTGGACTTCACTAGACCGCTCTGTAAACTTTTCCAACATGCTCAAATCTGCTGGACGCTATGCTCTACTGGCACAATATTGTAGAACCTAGAATCATTTTCACACAAAGGGATAGGACTCTTGAGAGTCAGAAGGCCATTTTTACTGGAGAATTAATGTTTAAAGTATTGAAGCCTTTTGTTTTGTTTTCACTAGTCCTTCCCCAGCCTTTTTTTTTTTAAATATAAATTCACCTAGAAGAAATAACTTCTTGTTCTCAGGTGCTTACATTCCAATGAATGAATGAACTAAAACTCTCAGATTTTATAAAAAATACTGCTTTTTAGGAAAAGAACAAAAGCTAGAGAGCCATCCAGAAGAATGGAGATAGCTTACTAAAAGAAGAAAATTTAAAGCAAAACTTCTGTTTCACCTAGTTCATACTTTTGCCTGGAGTCAATCTAAGATAATGAGTCAAGTATTTATTAAGGGCTTATGCTATTCCAGGGACTCTGCTAAACACTGATTTGTCTTGATCTCCAAATAAATCTTTAGTTTATATCTGCCAGGTATACATGACCTTCTGTTCTCTCTGTTTTGCTTCTACTTTACCAAGCAAGACCTTTCGCATGATCTTTAAAAAATGAAGAAGCCATATAATCTTCCAAGAGATGAGGGATTACTTTCTCCTACACCTGAGTTCTCCTGCACTGTATTGGGTGACTACAAACTTCAACTTGAATCAAAGATCTGTGTGTTTTGGTTTTTTAAATAATATTCTTCTGGTGATACTGTCATGACTGCAAACCATGGAACACTAGAGTTTCCATAAAACACTGGAATGTCCAAAGAATTAATGTGATGTATGATCTGTGGGAACAGGCTGCAATGTATTTTAAAGAAAGATGTTCTGGAGAAGTAGCACAAAGTGTGTCACTGGAAAAATACGGAACTCACAATAAACAATAACAAAGGTTAGGATGGGAAGGTCAAATGCTACCTTGATATCCATAAAAATTTCAGAGATATAGAACCAAGTCCTCATACATTGGTTGGAGTCTCCTGTGGATTATTTATGGGAGAATATGGACAAAAGGATAAGTAGGCTATTAATATGGGTATTGATAGGTTTTGATCTGGATTAAGAAAGGAGTTCCTATTTCAATATGAACACTGATTGATAAAATAATAAAGTATGACAGGAACTATAAGTAAAGGAAAAACAAAGATCTGAGCTAAAAGAGGTACCATCCCCTTACTTACCTTGCCCACTTTAACCTCTACAACCACAACAATATAGGGTTATATATTTAGGAAATACATCTTCATTACCAAGTAGCATTCTATGGCTGAAAGGAAGTTAATGTAATATTTTCTGTTAATTTGGTAATGCCACAATTCTGATATTTTCCTATATTTTCATATTAAACTAAGAATTTATTTAGGTGCAAAAGATAAAAAAATCCATTTATTTACATACCTCCTAAAATTTCATTAAACTCAAAGTAGGAGTTGGATGTATAAGAAATTTTAAATAAGTCTTTAAAACCTGAGAGTAAGAAGTATAGATAACAGATATATAGTTTTATATCTGTATTCTATTACATGAGCCTCACAAGCTCTCTGTGAGACATTCCCATTTTAGAAATGAAGAAAAGGAAACTCTTATGGGTCTAATAGATTTAGAAGCTTCTTGAAAACAGGAACTGCTTCAATCTTGTCTTTATATGCCCAGCACCTAGCACGGGGTTTGGCATATGCTAAATTCTTGAAAAATGTTGGCCAATTGAGCAACTAAATGACAGGCACATATATCTCCAATACACATCAGGCAGGATTTGAATTCAGTTGTTTCTTACTCTAAATTCTTTTGCTTATCCACTATACCATGGTGCCTCACTGACAGAGAGGGAGAAAGCTGAGATAGATAGGGAAGGGAGAACTACAATTTATTAATCTCCTATTAAGTTCCAGGTACAGGTACTAAGCACTGTATAACTTATTATCCCATATGATGATAAGACAGATATTGAAGATGACAAAAGTAAGGTCAGAAAGGATATCTTTGCCATAAAACTTCAAAAAATTAAAAGGACCACAGGTTATGGTGACCAAAATTCTATTTCTTCCCCTTTCCTCTTTCTTAGTCCCTTTCATTTTTTTTCTCTTCCTCATCTTGCCAATCTGCTTTAAGAGGTCCAGTTGCCTTAAGTGATGTTGTATGATAAGGGCAAGTTTCTAGTTGAAACAAAAAGACTGGAGAGACCATTGCTGAATTTAGAAACTGCTGGCAGATTTACCCTGAAAATGTTAATTATTCTGTGTTTCCTTGTTTCAAGATCAGCTGCTGCCTCACAGGCCACACAAACACATCCCTCATATTCTGCCATTCTATTTCCAAATACTTCCTTGTTGATTACCTTAGCAACTAAATCATAGTGCTTTAAGCTGTATTTGATATAGCTATCTAGTCTGACTTTTACTCCCAGTGTATTAGACCAAACAATATAATATCACTGATACTTTTGTAGAAATTTAGCAATTATTTCATCTGTTCTTCCTTCAGGTGAGAAATGTACTTAAGATTTAACAACAGCATCATGAGATCCAAGTTTTAAAAGCAGAAGGGAGCCCATCCTGACATGAAAATTTCACATGGGGGTCATCTAATCTGGCATTGTTGCATATATTGAAATGTGGGTTATTCTTCTCTATTATTACTATTATATTTTAAAAAGATAAAATTATTTCATAAACAAAAAATTACAATGAATATTTGAAATGGAATTAATTCCACGGCAATTTAATTACAAAGAAAAAAATTAGGCATGGTAGCCTTTAATTAATCATGATTATTTGCACATACAAACACACTGGCCAAATTTAGATGCACTATTAGGCAGCTAATTATGTTGCAAATGGAACAGCATCCTTAAATGGATGATCACACACCCAAGATCACCATTTGTTTCACAGTTTTTGGATCCAGTAAAAATCTTCACCATGACCTACTAGAAATACTGAAGTTTGTGAAAGTGCATTCACAGGTAATATAAAAAGCGACAAGCTTTATCCATTCTCTCTCCATCATTTTTGTACATTGCATGCTAATTATATGTACATGTGAAATTTGCATCATCAAAATGCCAGTTATATTATATGGCTACAGGTGAATCCAAGTAATTAAATGAGAAACATTTAACTTTGTAAGTTTGCTTTTTATCTGTCTAGAATGCTATGTCCTTTAACTCTTTGTCACAGTGACACTAGACTCCTCATATTCTACTTCATGCATTGTGGAGTAGGCTATCCATCATATCTATAATTCTCTCCCTCCTGATCTCTGCCTCCTGGCTTCCCTGGATTCCTTTGAGTCCCAGTTAAAATTCATTCTTCTATGAGAATCTTTCATATAATCATTCTTAATATTAGTGCTTTCCCTTTATTTATTCTCTCTAATTTATGCTGGAACTTTTATCATACATAATTATTTTCATGTTTTCTCCTCAATTAGAGTTGAACTCCTCAAGGGTAGGGACTCCTTTTGTCTTTATTTTTATTTCCTGCATTAACAGAGTGCCTGGCACATAGTAGGTGCTTAATAAATGCTTGTTGATATGTAGAAAGAGAAAACAAGATACTGAAATCTAAAATCAGACAAAAAAAAGCATAAGCCATAATAAAAGAAAATAATCATCTCCGACCACATCTTTTATCACAAACTAGAACTAGTGAGCAATTACCTGAAACCATGCAAAATCTGTAATATCAAACAAAATCTTTAACATATATAGGACATGATATTTTGAGAAACATATAATATTTTGAGGAATCAAAGACAAAAGAAGCAGAAGATCAAAGGAATCAGAGATCAAAGAATTCAATTCAATCCAACAAACATCTAAGTCCTTTACTATGTACAATTTCATTTTTTAAACTTTTACTTATGGGGTGGCTAGGTGGCACAGTGAATAGAGCACTAGCCCTGGAGTCAGGAGGACCTGAGTTCAAATCTGAACTCAGACACTCAACACATACCAGTTGTGTGACCTTGGACAAGTCACTTAACTTCAATTGCCTTAAAAAAGGCCAAAAAAACCCCCTTTTACTTATAAGTCTCCTCATCTTTTCTCCTGGTAAAAGCACAGTAGTCTCTATCTCTACCTATATTGGATGATGGCCATAACACTCTGCCCTATTCTATTCATGTGGCTTGGCCAAGGATTCTTCACATATACCTCAGAATAAAAGATGGCTTGGCATTGAGATAATATCATCCTGTGTCTGCCACAGGATGGCCCAATCTACCAACTGTGGAAAGTCCACTTTTCTCAAAGGTCAGCCAAATTGTTGGTTGTAATATCAACATAAGAGTGTTGGTCATGCCATAAGTGACTTTTATCCATCCATCCATCAAATCAAATCAACTTATTAAGCACCACTTTTTATATCAGATAACAAGAAGCTCTCTCTGCCCAATTGTCTCAACTACAGTCTTTTGTCTTACATTCGGTAAACTCAGGGTAATACAACTGAAAAGTCAAGAAGTAGTCCTGACTTCCTTCATACTACATTCACTCTCCAATCAGAAACTCCAAATGTTTCCCTTTAAATCTGAAACTCTATACCATTTTGATTTAGTGTCACCATCCTCAAACTATTATTCAGTTATTTTAAAAAAAATATTAATTTGTCAACTTCGAAAATGTACATATGGCAGAGAAAGATCCAGAAAGATCAGAGTTTAAACGGAGACTGAAGCAACGCATGCTATCATTCTTTTCGATGTTTGGCTTTTGTTTCTCTTTTCTCATTGTTCACTCCATTGGCTATAACACATATACAACCAGATGATTGTACAATGTGAAGGAGTTTGCAGATCCTATACATGACTGTATGCCACCATGGGGGGGT
>CM053600.1:87729787-87766692 GCA_028646575.1 Pseudocheirus occidentalis
CCGCCATCTTGGCTCCGCCCCCCAACATCTACTCTTTATAACAAAAATAATTGGATGGATGAGGAGTAGAACATTGAATCAAGTCCATGATTGGAAGCAATTTTCCTTTGAATGTATTTCCAGAAAATGTTTTCCTAAAATATGGCTTTTCTAGATAAGCACTCTGATGGGAAGGCTCCATTTAGCTATGCTTTGCACATTAAAAAGCATATTTCATCATTGAAGTCAGACTCCATTTCAATCACCAATTATTAAGTGACTTCAGTAAGCAAGTCATTTTGCTAAATGCTGGAAGTCCAAAGAAAAACATTTTAAATGGCTCTTTTCCTACAGCAACTTACATTCTAATGGAGAGATGAAATGTAATGCAATTAAAACATGTATATAATAATTGGAAGTAGAGAAAGTGGGAGGTAATTATTGAATGGATTATAAAAGGTTTCCTGTCGGATACAATTTAAGAAATGAACTTTGAAGTAAGTTCATGGATTCTAAAGTGGGAGGTGAAGAGGAAGTGTGCTTTGGACATGAGAAACATTGAATAGGCCAGTTCATTTGGAATATAGAATGTGGAAGGAAGGTCATGTGTAATAAACCTGGAAAAATAAGTTTAAATGAGGTCACAAAATTGTTTCAATGCAAAGCCATGTTATTTTTATTTTGTCATAGAGACAGTAAGGAAAAGGTGAAATTTCTTAAAGGAACCACAATGGTCAGAATTACCCCTAATTAATATTATTTTGGCAGCTGTGGAGGATGAATTGCTGGGTGACCATTTGGAAGGCCGTCTAAGCAAAAAGTGATGAGAACTTGAATTGTGATTATAGAAAGTGTGATTAAAGAGGTTTCAACATCTAAAGAATTCAGTAGGGAGAGCTTGGTTTCACTTTTATATCGGGGATGGGAAGAGCAGAGGGAGCATCATGAACAAAAGAGAAAACAAGGGAATGTGGATATGTTGGGAGAATGAATAGATCTGTTTAGAGAGAACATGAAGGTACATATAAGGGGTATTAGAAGATAAGGCTAGAAATCTAATTTGGGGAAAGAGTATAAAAGTTATATTGATCATTAGGCTAAAGAATAAGAAATTTAATTGGTGGGCAACAGACCACTGAAGTTTTATGTGTGAAAGATTGACATGAAATAGATATATAGAAAGAAGGTTAGAGCATTTATCAAGGATTTACTACATATCTTGAATTCTGCTAAGTATTAAGGATACAAATAGCTAAGAATACACTGGTGTGAGAGATATGGAAATATAACAGGGGGTGAAAACTGATTACATATGAGTAATGAAAGATCAAGTGGAGACTAAAAGATGACTCCACTGCTAGAAACCAGGTTGACTTTCAAAAAATTAAATGGTGATAGCCATAACAGAAATAAAGAATTTTAAAGGGAGACAAGCTCTTGAGTTGTTTTGAACATGTTAAGTTTAATATACTTATAGGAGGTCCATTTGCCAAGAAAAAGTTGGTTATACAAGACTAAAGCTGAATGTAGTCCCTAGAGTAATGGTAATGGAATTTGGAGATGCCCTTGAACTGACTTGGCTTTTGGGTTGAGTGTTAAGACCCGTAGCTTGTGAATCCCACTTGTGGGATGGACTTGTTGACGTGAAGAGAGGGGGCTAACCTGGGAGGAGCCATGAATGGAAAGGAAGGCTCAAGCCCAGACAAGGTCAGAAGAAGAAGGACTTTTGGGAAGAGCAGTATCCGGTATCATGGAGCCTGAGTTATTGAGAGCCCATTGGAGCTGCCCAGGACTTTTGAGGACTGCCACCTGGAGCTGCTGAGAACTGAGGAGGCATGGCTGCCATGCTGGTATTTTGTCTGTCTGTTTTGATGTTATTTTTCTAGATTCACCTGATGGTGGACAGTGCTGCTTTAGTAGAGGTCCTAGAACCTGGCTGTTGGTGCAGAAGCCCTGAAGAAGGATTTTCTTGTTGTATGTTGACAGAAATCCTGGAAGGGGGCCTTGCTGATACTTTCAGGGGTTCGGTTACTGTTCTATAGGCCGGATATGACTTGAGCTTTGTTGAGCCTTGTTTCCCCAGGAACTGAGATTGCTGAGGGCTTGCCTTGTGTGAACATGAAAGAAGGGCCTTCTCCTTGGCCTTTCAATACTGAGATGTTATCTTGACCTTGTTATGGTTTAAGGGTGGACGGCCTTTTGTGCTCTCCTACTCCCTTTTGAGAAAGTGCTTAGTGTTAATGGATAGTATTGTAATTACTTTGAGTCCAGGGATGGGAAACCTTTGGCCTTTTTGTGCTTTGTGATGTGACCAAATGAATGTACTTTGTTTATGATTGGAAACTGATCTCCATTTGAGAAGAGACTTTGACTGACCTGGATTGAATTGAGAACTTACTTGTGAAGTGTATGAGTTATGCTGTATTTTGACTTTCTCTGTTCTTTGAATGTTTGTCGAATAAATGGGGTTTGCTCTGCTGGTAATCCAAACCTTGGAAGTTGCCTTTGCTTGGCATTACACCGAGTCATCCACACAATAATAATAATCACAAATTCTTTATTTGTCAGGCATTACAGAGATTATCCAGTCTAACCTGTCCCTGAGAAAGAATCTCTTTTATAACCCACAACAACTCACATTTGGCCTCAATTTAAAGACTTTGAGAAAATTGAAAATTCATTATGTCATATGAGTTCATATCTTGAAAACATTATATGTTCAGTTATTCATCAAAAAGCAAAAGATCTTGTTAATGAAAATGATCTCTTATTTTGACATATGCCTTTTTATCCCCCTCTCTTTAGAAAATGATGAGGTCATCAGTTTTTCATATGTTTATCCTGAGCATGGTGACTGTAGATGTCATTGTTGCTGCTAGTAACTACTACAAAGGAGAGAATTTCAGAAGACAATATGATGAGTTCTACCTGGCAGAGGTGAGCATATTGATTGTGACATCTAGATACTTTTTCACATATGAAAATAAATAATTCCATCATCTAGTTTTCACTATAAAAACTCTATCCTGACGACAAAACCAATCATTTCCCTTGAGGAAACTGATCTGTGGCCAATGGATTCTTCTATTTGGAAAATGGTAATAAGAATTATTCATTTTTGGATTAATGCAGCTAAGTCAACTGAAACTCAGTGTTCCACCCACACCATAGTCTTTACTCTGAATATAAAAAGAAAAGATGACTGCCTATATAACTGGATGTTTTGGCTCTGGCATGAGACTAGTTCCTATTCCTCCCCCAAACAGAATGCATTTTTCAGCCCAGAACACTTCCTCCTGGCAACTAGTCCCAGAAAATGACCATAATTGACATTTTCTCATCTAGGTTATTAAAACAGCCTCCTAATCTCTGTGACTCAACTCTCTTATCACTCCCATCCATTACACATTACCATCAAACTCATTTTCATAAATACAGACCTTACTCTACTATTCCCCTATTCAACCAACTCTGGTGGATTCTTGTTGTCTATAGGATAACATATAAATACCTTTGCATAACTTATAAAGGTCTTTTTAACAATCTAGTTCCAAACCATCTTTCCAAGTTCATTGGAAATTATTCCCTGACCTGTACTATGTATTCCAACTGAATTAGTATTCCAGACAGCTAATAATGACATTCTCCCTATTCTACACACATTGGACATTCTATCTCCTATCTCTATGACTTTTTACTAGCTATGCCTTATACCATTAATGAATTCCTGTCTTTCACCTCATAAAGTGCTTCTTTTCCTATATAGTACAACTCAAACACCATCTTTGGCATGAATTCTTTCCTGATTCCCCTCCATACAACAAGACAGTACCTTCCCTCCCAAAGTACCTTGTATTCAACAACCTTCTATATCAGTGGTTCTCAACCTTCCTAATGCAGTGACCCTTTAATACTCATATATGGGTGTATCTGCATATGGGTGGACCCGCCTGGAGATGGATAGAGGAGCAATGTCTCAGTTCCTAAGACCACTGGAAATAGGAGTTTTCTGATGGTTTTAGGCGACCCCATTTGACCTCCAAAGGGGTCGTGACCCACAGGTTGAGAACCACTGTTCTGTATATTCATATTTATTTACTTTATATTTATGTGACAGACATTTCATGTGTATTTGATGTCTGTTGTACTAGAATAATTCCTTGTAAGTAGGGATTATTTTACTTTTTGGTATTGTATGCTCAGTGCCTAACACAGTGCATGGTACCTAATTGGTGCTTAATAAATACTTATTGGATTCTGGACTAATGTCATTGTTGTAGGTTATGACACTTAGCTCATCTTTTCAACCAGAAGTCCTCCTGGTTGATATAGGTTTTTGTTTCTTGCTTTTTGCATGAGCAGATAAAGCATTTTCACTATCTAATTAACTATACTTCCCCCATAATCTCTCATGAGCACAGGAATGAGTGAAGGTTCATTAAATAAGTACCATATTGTTGCCAGAATATATTTCTTCATATAACACATGTTACAGAATTATGAGTAAGTAACATAATTACTAGTCTATAGAGTACTGCTCAGAATATTATGTAATACTTTATATTTTGTTTAATAATTGATTTATTGAATATCAGTCTATGTATCATTGAAGATATGTGATTTTTAAAAGAGATGCATGTAATAAGATTTTCTGAGTCACTTTTTTCTAGATGAACATTTTTCAAAAATCTTTGATATAGGTCAATGAAAAATAATTTTATTTCTAAAATGTGATTTCTGAAATCTTCCTTTAAATAATTACAGGTGATAATTATGTAGCATATTAAGATTTATTAAATAATTTCCTTGCAAGCCTGTGATGTTGATAGTGAAAATATCATCCCTGTTTTTCCATGGTATAGCTGAGGCTTAAGTGACGTATGCACCTTCAGATAGTTAATACGTTCCAGAACAAGGAATCTAACATTAGTCTGTGAACCACCACACTGTTGCTATTTCCCTTATATCATACCTTTCCTAAAACAGCATATACTTTGTACCCCATTCTAAAAAGAATACAGTATTTGAAAATATTGTGGTTTTGAATTTCAACTTTCATTAATTTATTGAAATCGTGAGGATAGAACTCCCTCTATAACTACAGATCAATGCCATTTCTGTTACTTAGAGTTGTAAAGAAGTTGTTTTGGGTTCAGGCAAGGAGATAGAGAGGTTTGTGAGTAAATACTCATTTTGTATTGGTTTGTGAGAAGGCTAAAGAATGCTGTGGCTCTCAGTGTTATTATGGCTTGTTAATTTCTTTACTATTATGATAGAATCAGTTTACTGGTTTTGGGGATTTGGTTTTCTGGTGTCTAAATAAATGTTTCAGTTCTGTCCTCTATCTGGACAATCTGTTATATTTTTCAATCAAATGCCATGTAATATTTATAGTCATCGCCTTTGTCATGATCGTGGGCACTATAAATATTGTGCTGGCGCTACAGCATAGGATCATAGAACCAGTATCTGTCTATAGCAGAACTTACATTCAAATGTTTCCCACTTATGAGGTTAGCCCTCTATCCAATGACATAATGCACGTTTAATATGGATATATAAACTTTTAAAAATAGATAAATCTGAAGTTAATTATTTACATTATTGAGAAATTTTACATTCTAAGATACAATTTTCTTCAGGGTTCTTCAAATCTTCCTGTAGTGAGATTTGATTTCCAGAAATACAACTTGCACAATTTTTCAAGAAGAAATAAACTTCTTAAAACAAGGTGTACCTGTAGGAAATAGACACCTATGTGAATGTCAATTCATGGTTAATATGTCACTTTTAAATTTCTTCTTTAAAATCCTTTCCTTATTGTTCAGGTTCTCTTTGACAGCATGCAAAAAAGCTGTCACCCAGCCTTCCTGAAGGTAGTTTCCTGAAACAAAATGTCATTGATAATGAACTTATGCTGGAGCAGAGATTCTGCAGGCAAGGTGGTAGAGCTGCCAAATTGCTTATTTCCTATTAAATTTCTTATCAGTGTAACCAATATTCAAATGCTGTAAAAATCTCCTTGCTTCTCTGAAAGTTCATTCCTATTAGATTGCCCTATTTTCAGTTGATGTCAGTATCAATCTTACATGTCTTGCAGCACTTGGTATAGTGAAAATCATTTTTATGACAGTTTCTCAGGTTTCAGAAAAAAAGCTATAAATGGATTTCCCAATTTAAAAAAAATTTCTGATAATGGAGAATAGCAATAATACATATGCATATGCAGGTTATATGTGCATATACACATATGTGTTTATACAGAGATATATGTACAACTATATTATATATACTATACATATGGGTGTATTAGAATAAATCCTTGTTTATTCTTTGCCTCATGTGTCTCCCTCATATTTAGCTATTCACTTCCCTGTGAAGGAAGGTGAAGCAGACTTTTGGAGTCAAGTCAAAGACTAACGCTCTGTCACAGTGCATCAACCTTATGTTTATCCAGTGATCTTTCATAGGAGACTCAAGCCCTTTGTATCATATCACCAACTTTAGCAGGAAAGGGGAAAAAGGCTGAGGAATATCTGTTACAAAGACCCTGAAGCTATTCACTTTATTGCTTTGTGTCTAACTCATAGACTTGCTGATTTGTTATTAGATATACAATTCATAAAAAGTTTTATTATCTGGTTTCTCCAACTACAGCAGGTAAAGGCAGAAAATAAAGTCCTCAGAATAAGTCATCTCTATCAGTTCCTCCTGTAGTTGCTGATATATATTATGAAAAGTCTGTGTTTAGTGCTCCCAACATTTCCAGAAGATGACCTGACATAGATAACTATTAAGTAGATGCAGAACTGGTTTACCATATAATATGATAATGATGGTTTGTAATGGTATCCTTTAGTCATCAGGCTTAAGCAATGTGTGATAAGTTATTCTTTAAAGGAGCATAGAGAAGATTCCATCAAAAATTGCTGAGAATGATGTTTTGGTGTTTAAGGTAATGTGTTTTGCATCCGGAAAATTTGCTTATGTGAAATACATTGTTTCCTGACAAGGCTAGACCAGTTAGGGCTTGCTTTACAGTAAAAGAGCAGAGCACCTTTGAAATAAATTTTATTAGATGATTTTTAAAAATTATTTTATTGGAAAAATACAAACAACTGGAATTAAAGTATAGGAATTCTTATGTTAATACTTAAAAAGTAGCATTATTTGGCAATTAATAAAAGACATATATGACATTTTACATTCCTACATTTCTATTGCCAAAAATAGCTATATAATGAAATAGACAGGGCTGTATTTTTTCAATTCATCTTCCATAAATTAATATTTGACTACAAAAAGAACTATCTATAACTGATTTTTATCAATAATTTGCACATGAATCAAATAAGTAATTTCAAATACACTAGGAACTAATAGATTAGCAGCTGTAAAATAGTCATTCTATACATTTTGCAAAATTGTCTTAAAAATATATATAAAATAATGGATCATTCCATGTTGAGCAAGATAGATTATATGATTTATATGAGATGCCTGTGGTTGAAGTATCAGAGCAAATGGGTTATTACTGCAACTCTGACATGATGTGGTCAACTGGGAAAGAAAAGAATAGGAAATGAATTGTGGTGTAGTTTATACCACCAAGAGTTTTAAGATGCTGTATAAATATCACTTATTTTAGTTAAATTAAATAATTCATATTGAGACAGCTATTCTATTTTAAAATAAAATTAGATCTTATAAAAACCTTTATTGAATTACAAAGGGTCCAAACATGAAACTTATATCTACCTAATTTATCTTTGAGTAATGAGTTGGTTAGTTAATTGATTCACTTTCAGACATAGCTGTGAAATTAATATTTTAAAATTTTGACTTGTAACATCTTAAAATTAAACCCAGAGCTTAATTATGGAGAATGAATGTTGGTTTATGAAGGAAAAATGAATGAAATTGACACTTCTGAAATCAGAGTTTACATTATTACTTTAATCATGACAAATTCAATTGCCTTACCTTGCTTCCTTCTATATTTCTATATCTACAAAGTGCTGGGAAGCAAGCCACTTTTTTTATCAGAATTAGTAAATTGCTAATACTTTTAGATTAATTTCAATATTAATTTTAATTTTTGATATAAAGTTTCAAGATGATTAAAGTAATAATTAGCATTGTAGCTAGAACTATTTGAATATTGCTTAAGAATATTGAAGTACAGGACACTAGGAAGTATGCTGTGGTTTTCTAGCACCATTAAAAGTTCATTAAATTTTTAATAGCCCACATACTGTTGCTTTAATTCTATAAAACAGACAGTTCACTCAATAGAAGTTACATACCTAATGTATCATTAGTTATTATTAATTTGTTCTATTTAAAATTGAGGAAATTGTTTTTGTTAAAGGAGTATATAATAACATTTATATACCACTTGAGTTGTATAGAGAACTTCCCTTCACCTTAACCAGCTGAAGTAAACTGCTCCAGTATTATTATCCCTTTTATACAAATGAGGAAATTATGAGTCATAGGGTTAAATGCCTATCATCATGATATACCATAAGTAAATATTTAATTTCCCAACACACAAGCACGTGTACAACTATAACATTATTCCTATGACTTAGATGAAGTAAATACAACTATAATTTTTATTCCAATTATAACTAATGTTATATTGATTTTAAAAAATGCTATGAATGTGTGTGCATGGATTTGTTTCTGTGTGAAGGAGAGGAATCTAAAATCATAAAAATTGTCTAGTTTTAGGTTACAGAAAGCTGCACCAATACAGTACATAATCAATTACTTGTGTGTAAAATGCCTTCTTATTTTTAGGACAGGTAAAAAAATAAAAAATTTAATAAAAAATTTAAAAGGACAGTATATCTGTTGCCTATCCCAAAAGAGGATAAATATTTTGTAGAGGTCTATACGCCAATGAGATAAGGTAGCATGGCTGACAGAACACTAGACCTGGAGTCAATAAGACTTGAATTCAAATTTTGCCTCAGAAACAAGCTGTGCAGTCCAGGACAAACAGCTTTACTTGTTTGTCTCAGTTTCCTCAACAATAAAATGGGCATAAAAGTAGCATCTACCTCACAAAATTGTTGTGAGAATCAAATGAGATAATACTTATTAAAAAAACATTAGCTTTGCGCTTAATGCCTATTCCCCTCACTTCTCTCTATGCCTTCTGCTTTAGTCTGTCTCCAAAGTGTAAGTTTTCTTTTTCATGATGACAAAAGATCCTTAGGCCTATAAAGGGACCTGTGATGGGAATCTAGTACACCAATTAAAAGCACTTATTTTCTGAAAAAAAAAAAAGGATTGTAGGGTATAGAAGATTCTACAAGGGAGCAAAGAGGGAGAAAGAGTTCTCAGCAGCTCAGAGAGGAGTGAGAAAAGAACATGATAATATAGTTTCTAGAGGCTTTCATGTAGGAAGCAGAGGATTAAGGGAGAAGACATCCACAGACACAATAATCCAGGCAACAGTTTATTTGAAAACTTCTGACTTAGGTCTCAAGTCTTCAGCTTCTGTTCAAGGTCGCCCCTGAGCTGATCAAGGCCTGTTCTGTAGTTTCTAGCACCTGTAGGTATCTCCAAATTCAGCTAGAGTCCACTTGCAAAGGATCACTGGTATGTCAAGCAGCTCTGAGTCTCAGAAATCTTTCTAATTGGCCCATTTTTTCTGCTGTGAAGAAGGGAAGATCTAACATATTGTGTAGTCATTACAGAGCCCATATTAACACTAGGAAGAAAACCACTTATGGGGACTACTAGTTGGCACAGTGGATAAAATACCTGGCCTAAAGTTAAGAAGAACTAACTTCCTGAGTTCAAAATTGGTCTCATATACTTTGCACCTGTGTTATACTGGACAAGTCATTGAATACTGTTTGCCTCACTTTCCTCATCTGTAAAATGACCTAGAGAAGGAAATGGCAAATCACCCAGTATCATTGCCAAGATAACCTCAATTGGGGTCACAAAGACTCAGGCCCAACTTAAATGACTGAACTAAAACAAGCCCATTAAATTAGGTCATCCCTAAATGTTTACATTATCCTATGGAGATACAATTTGGAAAGAACATTATTAACTAGGGCATCAAGAAAGGTTTTCTGTAGGAGGTGACATGTGACCTGAATCTTGAAGAAAGCCAGGTATTCTAAGAGGAAAGGGTGAAGTGTAAGTATTGGGGCCAGCTTGTGAGCAAAGTCTGATAAGGAGGAGATGAAAACCTCGGATCAGGCAATAGAAAATATGCCAATAGATATCAAAGGAGCAGTGCACAAAAGAGAATAATGAGAAATAATCCTGGAAAGTTAGGCTTGGTGACATTTTTAAGGGCTTTACAATTGGAATACACCTGGTTACTCAAGTATGTAGGCTCAAAGATATTCTTTATAAGGTTATAGACTCTAAAGGTCTCTGAAACAATATATTTACGTAACCTTTTAAAAACATTGTTAGATTCCCAATAGATTATATAATAATTCACATTCCTAAGGGCTTCCTTTCAGAAACTCTTTTACATATGAAAAAACCTGGGATTATTTCCATATACTCTGAAACTGAAACAGTTAAATAACAACAAAATATTCTATAATTGAAGAATTAATTAAAATTAATTATGAAAAATGAATAATTTCCTTGGCAATGTTAAAGGAAAATATTCTTTAGATCCCTATCCCTTTACCAATTATATTTGCTTTCATAATATCCATCCACTGGAAACTTTTCATCTTTATTTTAAAATTAATTTCTGTACTTTCTCTTTGAATGTGTTTTGTTTCATGGTGTTTGTTAAAAAGAGGCAACATAAAAGGATTCATTAATTTTTGTGCCTCTAAAACTTAATACCCTCATTTTAGTCTCATTAATCACATGCAGTGACCAAATTGAGAGATGACATCCCATCTTATTTGAGTTTCACTCCTTGACATTATCATTAAGTTTAATTAAGTTTTCTCTGAAATGTCAGTTAAGAGATTTCTTCTGACAGTTACATAATTTGAATATCTAGATGACTCAGGAAGATTTCTGGTTAGGGATACTGAACTCTAAAAGGACCAAACTATTTTAACATGAGAGGCCATACATCAAGCCTCAAGAAGAATGTATAATGGAAAGAACACTGACTCTTGAGACAAAGGACCAGAATTCCAAGTTCCTCTCTGTAATTGCTTATTACCTATGTTCAAATCCTTAAGCCTTATATTATTTCATCAGTAAAATTATGCAATGGCATCTGCGATGCCTTCCAGGTCTACATTGGTAATGGCACGATCTTCTATCTTCAAAGTCTTCTTCCTAATAGGATACTCAACTTGACTTTTTGGGTAGGAATTGATAGCTAAATTTTGCCAGAATGATAGAAGACTTTTTCCTCTTAACTTTTACTTAAAAGGAATTAATAACCATTGAATCATTATTTGTAGCATTTGTGAAAATGTCTCACATATAGTAACCCAACATTAGTTATCCATATTTTTCCATGAATTTTACAATAGGAACTAATGTTTGCAATTTTGAATGATAGATTGTAAACAGTTTCCAATATGTGAACAATAAACATTTTATTTTACCAGAGTTAGATGATAGCCAAGAAATTTGTAATTTTCCATTTGCCAATTATTAGTCCTTTACTTAAGAAACTTAATAGTGTTACAGCTTTCCCAAATGTTTTAATTGAATTGAAATAATTTAATTTATATGAAAACATTATTTCTCTCAATTTTTAAATTTTTTTTCATGCATTTAAACATTTGTCTACAGCCTAGTTATTACTATAACCTACAGCTTCACAAATTAAATACAATGAATTGCTTTTGGAAAAAAGACATTTGACCTAATTTCTTAACTGCTTTTGCTCTATCAATGTTTTTTCATATGACCATATGGAATGGAGAGCAGGTAAATGTCAAGAAATTCTTCAATGCTAACATTTATCTTACTATATATTACACTCAGATCATATAGGTTTATCATGGTCTGATTCATATAATAATAATTTGATTATTTATTTAGGTTGTTATTAAGGTTGTTGAGGGAGAACAGAGATCCTCTGAAGAGAGAACACCATACATGTCATACTAAACTGTTACTGGTTCCACTACAGTATTGTGGACAAAAAGCACAAAATATAGGTTCAGAAGATCAGAAATTTAACCCTAGTACCACCACAGAGTACCTATGTGTAGTCACTTCTTATTTCTGAGCCCCAGTTCCTCACCTGTTAAAAGGGTGTAATTGTTTTGAAGATCCTCTAGAGAGGAAGATATTTTACTGTGTTCTTGAGAGGACTGTTGTGAAGCAAAAAATATACTTTCTTGCCTGTTAAGTTCCATCTGAAAGTGAGATCTTATTATTATGTATTTCTTTTTCGAAGTCCTCACATTCATGGCACTGTTTCAACCAAAGAAATGTCTTTGTGTATTTATTAATTATACTTTTCATCTTCCACAAATGGAATTAATTCCCTATATATTTTGGGGAATGAATGGGGAAGTACTTTTTTGGGAAGACGCAGCAATCTCATGTTTCTGAAATAAGGATAATGATTAGAAAATTCTATACATTCATAACAATTTATAAATCTTCTGTCTATATTGGAAGAGTATCACTTTTCCCCATTACATTTGAGTTAATTCTGAATATTATTCAGGCATCCAGAGCAACGTATTTTTTCACAACAAAAGCAGACAGTGGATGTGTTTCCTAATATCTTCTGTGAAATTTCACAAATCAAGAAGGACCAATAATCATCTTATAATTGCAGAGGCAGGTGTTTAATGTTAACCACATTTTATGCAAATCATTTTATACATTTTCAATTATTAGTGTTATGGGTATCTTTGAAAAGTCTAAAGTTTCCCCACAGAACAAATAAAAATGCAGCTGGTGCTGCCTACACATTTTTACTATGAATTATAATTCTTTCATATAATTTCATTTATTCCTGTTGATTACATACCTAAAATTAATAAAGTGAATAGGTGCATTGGTAAATTAAAAATTCATGCTAATATGTAGAGATAGACTTGCTAACTTTATTTGAAATTTGAAATTTAAAATGAAAGAAGAGAATTTGGAACTCTTCAGTTAAACATGTTATGGCCATGAGGACAAGGAGAGAATGTTTCCAATTTGGAGAAGGTGGAGCAAGGAAGGCTTTGCTAAATTTTAGGAGTGTTAAAATTGTAAATTATTCTTCTGCATTTAAAAAATGAAATATTTCTAAAAATTAAAAAGTTTTCTTTTTTTTTGGTTAACTTACAAGTTAGACATATTATGGTAATGAAATCTAGGAGATGATATCTTCAGTTGTGAGAGGCAGCAGCAAGGAAAGCCTTGCTAAATTTTAGGAGTGCTAAAATTATAAATTATTTGGAATTTTTAAAAAATGGTATATTTTTTAAAATTCTGCATTGAAAAACTTAGTGAGTTTTTCTGCTTGACATGCAAAGATCTTAGGTTTCCTTCAAGATCTAAGCAAAATACAATCTCTTCCATGAAGCCTTTCCTCATTTTCCTTGAGCCAGAAGTAAATCTCTCTGTTCTCTGAATTACTATAAATAGTTCTTTGTATCTGCTTTACGTTTTTCAGTTTACATTTCACCCTAGCATGATAATTATTTTTTTAGTGCTTTTTTCTCCTCATATTAAGCCATGAAGGTCATGAAAACAGATTTTTTTAAAAATATGTTCCACATACATAGTACCTTAAGTACTAAAACACAATTTAATGGTTATTAAATGAATAAATTAATGAATATATGAGGGAACAAGAACTTCCAAGTCATATTACACATCACTGGAGATTTTTAGATTTTGGTGAAAATCTGGTATTTAATATCCCATAAAGAAGATCTTGATCTAGGAAGACTTAGTCTAACCTCTTAAAGGTTCTAACTTCTCAATGAAATATATCATGCCTACTAAATTAAAATATTTCATTTTGTACTTTTTTAATCTCTTGGTGGTTTCACCTACTAGTTTACTTCTCACCTCCTCCCTCCTTAAAAACAGAATCATCCATTCTACAAAGCTCATAAAAACAAAAATGTTTTATTTGGACATATATTATTTAATACCAATACAATATGTGTCTTAAATAGTAAGGTAATGTTTTTTTAAGTTAAATTATAATTATTTAAAAGAGCAAATAGATTTACATAGTTTTTTTTCTGCCCCCAATGGGTTTCCTACTCTTTGTGTAAACAAAGGAAGGGTTTAGAATAGTTGACCTTTAAAAATTGTTTCAATTCTGTAATTCCAGATATCATAATTCTCTACTTATTCTTCTAATCCAACATAACTTTTAAAAGTAGATATCTATTCCCAGTTGTTCAGAACTTTGAGGAAATATATAAGGGAATGAGCTTTAGCAAGAATCTCTCATCTCAACATTTCTTTAATTGATGTAATAATTTTAATATTTTAAGTAGATACTTAATAAATTACAATGCAGCTTGCTGAAGCCTTAAAACTGACATATTGATTGGTACCCTAGGTTGATCTGGTCTATTAAAGTTGATTATCTAATATATATAAACTTAAGGGTTTTTTTCCTCTCTTAAAAACTAAAATTTTAGTATTAGAATACCATGGTTTCAGCTGGTACTGACTAAAGTTCATCCATTCTGAATTCTTAAGTTGTGTTGCTATAAATCTTAATTCTGGATTCATATGTCAGTATTTATTTTCCTTCATAATTATTCTCCCAGGTGGCCTTTACAGTCCTGTTTGATTTGGAAGCTCTTCTGAAAATCTGGTGTTTGGGATTTACTGGCTATATTAGCTCATCTCTCCACAAATTTGAACTGCTACTAGTAATTGGAACTACTCTTCATGTTTATCCAGATCTCTATCACTCACAATTCACATACTTTCAGGTAATAAAAAAAATAATTTCTAATATTTTCTTCTTTCTGATGTGTTAATTCAGTTTTCATTTCAGTACATTACTCTGTATGATTTTCTTATCTATAGGTGAATTTAATAAACACCTCTTTATAGTAGCTAGTAAATTAAGAATGCCTCTGTTTTAGATGCATTTAATGTCCAAAGATGCACCAAAAGGAGGCAATAAATAAATGTTTATTAAGTGTTTGCTATATTCCAGGCATGGTGCAAAGTGTGGAGAATAAAATTCAAAACAGTTCCTACTTTGTAGGAACTCAAATTCTAATGGAGGAGGTAACATCCAAATAACTAAGAATACATACATACGTACATGCATACATACATCATACATACATATACAATATATGGAAGATAGTCCCATGGAACAAGAGGCCATCAGGAGAGTTATTCTGCAAAAATTGAAATTTGAACTGAGTCTTAAAGGAAGGTAAGGAAACTAAAGTTAGAGGTGAGGTGGAGAAGATTCTAGAAACAAAGACATTCAGTGCAAAATCTTGAAGAGATAAGAAATTGGTATATCCTGCTTGAGGAGTAGTATGTAGCTGAGTATAGCTAGATCATAGAGTATGTGGAGGGGAGTCTAAAGGTAAGTAAGAAGTAGTAAGAAGACATAAAGAATGGTAGCAAATGGCCAGATTAGGGGGAAAAAGTTTTAGATGTCAAACAAAGGAGTTTGTTTATGTATGGTCCTGGAGATAATACGGAACTATGGAGCTTTCTTCAGTACTAATACAGAAAGAAAAAACATACACTGTGACATGCAGCCTTGGTTTGGGGGTGAATACATTGAAAAAAATTATAACAAGGAGAGAGAGCATGCTATAACTAAAAATTCTGCGGGAAAATGTGTCTTGGGAGACATGAAAAGCTCTTGAGAATGAAATTCTTTTTAAAAAATTGATTTAGTATTTTAGTTTTCCACAATTACATGCAAAACAATTTTTAGCACTCATTTTTGAAACTTTGAATTCCAAATTCTCACCCTTCCTTCCTCCTATTCCCCCTAATTGAGAATGCAGGCAATTCATTATAGGTTATACATGTCCTGTCATTCAAAACATTTCCACATTTATCATGTTGTGAAAGAAAACATAGACAAAAAGCAAGCACAGCCATGCAACTTTAGATTACTTTTTGGGGGGACAAAAAGGATGAAAGCATGGAATGGCAGGAAAACAACAAAGTCAGAACTCCTGCACCAAAAGCTTCTGAGAAAAATATGAGCTGGTTACAGGCCATAGAGGAGTTTAAGAAGAATTTTGAAAACCAAATAAAAGAACTGGAGGAAAAATTGGGAAGAGAAATGAGAATGATGCAAGAAAATCATGAAAAGAGAATCAACAACCTGACTGAAGAAAATAATGCCTTAAAAATAGACTAACTCAAATGGCAAAAGAGGCTCAAAAAACCAATGAGGAGAAGAATGCCTTAAAAAGCCAAATTTGCAAAATGAAAAAAGAATCTCAAAAGCTTTGTGAAGAGAATAATTCCTTCAGAATTAGATTGGAGCAAATGGAAGCTAATGACTTTATGAGGCACCAAGATACTATTAAACAGATCCAAACAAATGAAAAAAATAGAAGGCAATGTGAAATATCTCATTGAAAAAACACTGACCTGGAAAATAAATCCAGGAGAGATAATTTAAAAATTATTGTACTACCAGAAAGCCATGATTAAAAAAAGAACCTAGAAATCATCCTTCAAGATATTCTCAAGGAAAATTGCCATGACATTTTAGAACCAGAGGGCAAAATAGAAGTTGAAAGAATTCACTGATCACCTCTTGGAAAAGATCCCAAAAAGATTTACAAGTAGATTGTGGTACCTTATTAATAGAGAGAGCTCTTACACAGGGATTTTTAATACTGAGAAAACTCCAGGTCTTTGATGTACTGGTGTACAGTACACAAATTAATAAATTAATGATGACTTGAAATCGTCTCAGAATGTTGGCAAATCATTTTTATATATTAGAAACTCTGTGATTAATTCCAATTCTATTCTTGTTAATCATTTTACTTCATGACCTATGATATGTCATGTGTCAGTTTTCATTCATTTTGAAGGTAATTATTGAGTGTTTACTATACAAGTTTGTAAGGAATCTTTAACTTTTGAGAAGACTGTAGTCTAAATACAATGTAGAGTGTTTATATGTGTAAATGTATATATGCATACACACATACACATGCACACATATGTGCATGAATCAGTACTTACATGTGCACATATATGCGTAGAATGATTCTAAGTGATACTAAGAGGTTAAAAGGTTTATTTACTACCACAACCAGAATGTGGCAGTCAGCACTTAATACCTAGTCTTCTTGGCTCTAAAAATCAACTCTCTCCTCTATTATTCCATGTTGCTCCTGTATAATTTTAATGGTAAGTTTAATTAGCTAAACATAGACTTGGAAATTTTTTATCTTAGTCAAAAATAAGGTCTGATGATATTTCCAGATCAAAACTTCATTTATTTTTCCCAATTTTTAACATTTTTATTTAAAGTTTTAAGTTCCAAATTCTATCACTCCCTATTTCCCCTCCCCCCTCCCTGAAATGGTAAGAATCATATATTGGTTTTACATGTTCAATTATGTAAAACATTTCCATATTCTTCATTTTGTATGAGAAGAGTAGAATAAATTTTTTTAATGAAAGTGAAAAAATCAATATCAATTCTTTTTCTAGGGGCAGATGGTATGCTTCATCATTAGTCCTTTTGTATTGTCTTAAGTCACTTTATTGCTGAAAATAGCTAAGTTGTTCACAACTCTTCATTGAACAGTGTTTCTAATTCTTTGTATAATGTTCTGGTTCTGTTCACTTCACTATGCATCAGTCCATTTAAATCCAGTTATTTTCTGAAACCATCCTGCTTACCATTTCTTTTTTTTTGTTGTTGTTTTGCTTTGGTTGGTTTTTGTTGTTGTTGTTGTTGTTGTTGTTGTTGTTGTTTTGGAGGGGTTGGGCAGGGCAATTGGGGTTAAGTGACTTGCCCAAGGTCACACAGCTAGTGTTAAGTGTCTGAGGTTGGATTTGCACCCAGTTCTTCCTGACTCCAGGGCCAGGGCTCTATTCACTGTGCCACCTAGCTGCCATTATCATTTTTTAAAAATACTTTTAAAAGTTATAATTCACTATATTCCTATCCCCACCTCCCACCCCCTTGGTATCTAATGAACTAAATGATTCTTTTAACATTTTGTTTTGTTTTCACAGAACTCTCTGGCTATATGTGGTTCTACAGCTCTCATAATTAGAAGAAAAGAAGTAGTTATATGGGGACACATAATACTAGTAGATTGGATACTAAATGTTGAGCAATATTGATACGAAGAATGTTTGAGAATGGAGTACTTTTTCCAGGGCAGAATTCCACTGAATTTGTTACTTAGACTTTTGATGGCAAAGACATATACCTATTTCAAGATTCATTTCATTCATTGTTTCATTTTCACAGTAATATTAGCTTATCAACACCCTTGTATCCAGTATCTCAGTATGTTTGGTGCTAGGTATTTCAGGATACATAGTCAGTGACATTTTGGCATTTTCATATTTTGTTGATCTTTAGAAATATAATTTAATAATCTTAATGTCAGTTATGGTTAGGTGGTTTGGCATATTTATTACTCTGTAAAAGATCACTTTGCTTCTTTTCTAGTGAAATAATTAGGAATTATCTAGATTTAATTTTTTTAAAGCACCTGTGGCCTGTAGCTACAGTCTTAGTGCATGACTTCTTAACCTTTTTTTGTCAGTCAATAAATGTACATTTATTAATTGCTTCCTATGTGCTAGGCATTGTACTTAGCACTGGGGAATATAAATACAAGAAATAAAGGTGTTTTCTGCCTTCAAGGAGCTTATAATCTGATGGGAGTAGACAGCACACAAAAGGAACCTGAAAAGTGTATGAAATGAGACTATATTCTGAGCTCAGCTCCCTCTTTATGGAAGTTTTGGAGGTCCTGTTTTCCACACTTCAATCAGAGAGACAGTGTAATACCATGTCTGATGGCATCTTTCAGGGTGATGAGCTTTTGACAGTAATAAGCTTCCTGGGTAATGGTATCATGGACATCTTTGGCAGTCTGGTGAAGTCTATAGACTGTTCCTTAAAATAAATTTCTTCCATGTCAGTTAGTCTAGGAAAATTTATAAAGCTTTTACTATATACCAGGCACTGTGCTAAGTGCTAGGAATACAAAAAAGAGGGAAAAGGTCCTGCATTCAAGGAGCTCATAATCAAAGGGTGAGAGAAAATTCACAATCAAATATGTACAAACAAGCTATAGAAAATGCTTGTTTTTATATAAGGGCATATAAACAAGGGCAGTAAATTATGTTTAAATACAACTGTTAAAATAATTTTTAAAACAAGCTCATGAACACCAGGTTAAGAACCCCTATCTTAGAGGCTTGTCTAAAGCACTGATCGCTTAAGTGACATGCTTAGATTTACATAGCAATTATGGCAGGACTTGAAATCTCTCTTTCTTATTATAACACCAACTTTCTATTCACTGTGTCACATTGTTTTTTTCCCCCATAATAAGCATCATAAATAAATATTTTTGCAGCCCCATTGAAGTTACCACATTGCACTTTTTTTTATCTGTCTGCATGCCTATGTTTGTATGACCTGTGAGGTCTGATGGTTACCAAAACAGTAGCAGTACTTTGTATTGTCCAACAGGGACATTTCTTCTAACTTATTCCAGCTATAATATGAGCTTCTTGAGAATAGTGGACATTTTTATTTTTCTTCATATCCTAATTCCTAGCAAAGTGCACATCACAATTATTACATGTTAAATTTAATTAAGGTAGAGCATTTCCTGGTTTCCACCATAGGTAGATGTAGACAACAGGAAACACATTTCTTGAACTATTATGATAACTACCAAGTCAACAAATTACTTAAATAATAGTAATCAGATTCTTATATGAAGTTTTGGGATTTTAAATTTAAATATAGGAGACTGGAGGAGTAGAGCCAATATGGCAGAATAAAGACAGGGATTTGCCTGACCTATATAAAATTCTCCCATAAACAACATTAAGATAATTCTTCAGAATGAATTCTAGAATGGTAGACCTAACAGAAAGATGATGGGGAACATCATTTTCCAGCCCAAGACAACTTAGAAGGTCAGTAAGTTGTGCTTCATGCCAGAAAGTGACCAAAATGATATCACTATATCAGGGTCAGGGTATAATGCATCAGACTGTAGACAATCAGACTGATACAAGCTTGGAAGGCTCTACCACAGGTCGACACAAATATCTATAAGAATATTTGGAGTAAGGAGGTGTCTAAATTTGTACATGCCATGTTTCATTTCATCTACTGAAATTTTGCTTTGTTCATAGAGCACAGTATACCTGACATGAGGGTAGCATAGTCCGGCATTGACCATGACTGGGTAAGCAGGTGTCAGACCTTGAGTGTGACTGAATTACTGGAGACTTCCAGAACTCTCAGCCCACAAATGTACAGCAGAGAAACTACTCAGAATATGATTACAGGGGAACTTTTGCTGGCACCAGGGACAGGACTTTGTCACATTATCCACATTCTGGACAGTATTCTGGTTCACAGTCCCAAAGTGAAGAAAAGCAGTAGCAACAGCAGAGACTGATCATAGTTTCAGAGAGAAAAGAATGACTGTGGTCATTCATAGACTAGAGCATAAGTGAGGAGAACAGTGACCATACCTCTCCTTACACTATACTACCTTGGAAGAACAAAAAACTTTTAAAACCACAAAACTATCTCTGAAAATAGCAGCACAAAATACCTGATGCTTGGTACCTCTTTTACCCCAGAAGCAGAACCTAACTTTTTTTTTTGCTTTTTTTTGGACGTGGGAGAACAGCAGGGCAGTTGGGGTTAAGTGACTTGTACAAGGTCACACAGCTAGTAAGTGTTAAGTATCTGAGGCCAGAATTGAACTCAGGCCCTCCTGACTCCAAGGACAATGCTTTATTTACTGTGCCACCTATCCTCCCCAACAGAACTCAACTTTAACATAAAGTTCAAGATCAAAGAATGCACTAGAAAAATTAGCAAGTGACAAAAAAAATCCTGACCAAAGAAGGCTATTTTGGTGACAGTGAAGATAAAGCACAAACTCAGAAGAAAACAATAAAGTCAAACCTGATTTATTCAAAGCTTCAAAGAAGAATGTGAGTTGGTCTTAGGCCCAAAAGTTATTCCTGGAAAGTGTCAAAAAGGTGGTTAAAGAATCAAATAAGAGAGGTAGATGGAAAATGGAAGAAATAAGGGTGGTACAAGAAAATCACCAAAAAAGAGTCAATAGGTTGGTAAAGGAGGCACAAAAAAATACTGGTAAAGATAACACCTTAAAAAAATTAGGCCAAATGGCATTAAAAAAAAGACACACACACAGAGCCAATATGGTGGCATAAAAGCAAGGACTTGCTTGAGCTCTCCCCCAAATCCCTCCAAATAAATGTAAAATAATGACTCTAAATGAATTCTAGAGCTACAGAATCCACAAAATGACAGTGAAACAAATCTTCAGCCCAAGACAACCTGGAAAGTTGACAGGAAAGGTCTATTGCACCAGGCTAGGAGTGGAGCACAGTCTAGCATTTTGCTGTGGCAGCACATATGGGACTATAACAGGTTACAGGGAAATGAATCACTGGTAGCTGCGGTGGTTTCCAGACTTCTCAACCCATAAATGCCAAAAACAGTGAAGAAGATCTGTGGGAAACCTCTATCAGACCTGGTTGACAGAGAAGCACAATCCAGCCCCAGGAAGTTGGAGATGGTGTGGCATCAGCAGCAGCTGCTGCTTCTGTAGCTCTAGATCCACAGAAAGTGGGGGGAGAGAGTGACTGATCAGAAAGAGGTTGCACAGAACTCTTTGCTGGTGCTGAGACAAGATTCTCTTACTTCACCCTGCTTGGATCTGGGTGGCAGTCCTGTGGTGAGGAGGAGTGCTGGTGTGGAAGAGCTTGTGGTGGCAGTGGAGAGGGAATCTTCTTCAAAGTTCCAAGGCAGAATAGAGTGCTGCGGCCACTCATAGATCAAAGCATATACCAGAAAAGGAGTAAACACCTCCCCTTTGTTCATACTACCTTGGAAGGCCTGAAAATTTATAAGTACCTAAATGTATCTCTGAAAACAGCTGCACAAAACCCCTGAAACCTGGGTCAGTGCACCCACCCTCAAACCCCACTGGAAGCAGAGTCCTTCCTTGAGAAAGAGTTAGAAAGTCAAGTATATGGATGGAAAAAGGAGCAAACTGTAAAAACAAACAAAAAACCCTCAGACTATAGGAACTTACTTTGGTGACAAAGAAGAACAAAATATGTAACCAGAAGAAGACAATGAAGTCAAAGTTCCTACATCAAAAACCTCTAAGAAAAATATGAATTGGTCAAAGGCCATGGAAGAGCTCAAAAAGGATTTTGAAAATCAAGTAAGAGAAGTAGAAGAAATATTGGGAAGAGAAATGAGAGTGATACAAGGAAATCATGGAAAACAAGCCAACAGCTTGCTAAAGGAGGTACACACACACACACACACACACACACACACACAAAACTGAAGAAAATATCACCTTAAAAATAGACTAACCCTAATGGCAAAACACGTCCAAAAAACCATTGAGGAGAATACCTTGAAAAGCACATTTAGCCTAATGGAAAAGGAGAAACAAATGTTCACTGACGAAATAATTCCTTAAAAATTAGAATGGAACAAATGAAAACTAATGACTTTGTGAGAAATTATAAAACAGAACCAAAATAATGAAAATAATAGAAGACAATGTGAAATATCTCATTGGAAAAACCACTGACCTGGAAAACAGATCCAGGAGAGAAAATTTAAAAATTATTGGGATACCTAAAAGCCATGATCAAAAAAAGAGCCTAGACATTATCTTTCAAGAAATTATCAAATATTTCAAGAAATTTGATATGCTATAACCATAGAGGAAAATAGAAATTGAAAGAATATACTGATAACCACTTGAAAGAGATCCCTAAAAGAAAACTAGGAATATTATAACCAAATTCCAGAGTTCCCAGGAAAAGGAGGAAATAGTGTAGCAACCATGAAGAAACAATTCAAGTACTGTGGAAACATGATCAGTATAACACAAGATCTGGAAGCTTCTACATTAAGTGGTCATAGGGCTTGGAATATGATATTCCAGAAGTCAAATGAGTTAGGATTACAGATAAGAATCACTTACCCAGCAAAACTGAGTACAATACTTCAGAGAAAAATATGAATATTCAATGAAATGGAAGACTTTCAAGCATTCTTGATGAAAAGAGCAGAACTGAGTAGAAAATTTGACTTTCAAATACAAAAATCAAGAGAAGCATGAAAAGGTAAACAGAAAAGAGAAATCATACAGGACTCATTAATGTTGAATTGGTCATGTTCCAACATGGAAAAATGCTATTTGTAACTCGTGAGACTTTTCTCAGTGTAAGGGTAATTGGAGGGAACACACACACACACACACACATACACACATATGTATGTGTATATATGTATTTGTGTGTCTCTTTATATATAAATGTGTATACACACATACACTCAGAGGGCATAGGATGAGTTGAATGTGAAGGGATTATATTTTTAAAATAAAATAAATGGGTGAGAGAGGAATATGTTGAGAGGAGAATGGGAAATATAGAATGGGGTAAATTATCTCACATATAAGAGGCAAGAAAAGGTTTTTACAATGGAAGGGAAAAGGGGGGAGGTAAGAGGGAATGAGTGAACCTTTCTCTCATCACATTTGGCTTCGTTAGAGAATAACACACACACACACACACGTACACACACTCATTTGGGTATCTTACCCTACAGGAAAGTAGGAGAGAAAAGGATAAGGGGGCAGGGATGATAGAAGAAAGGGCAGATTAGAGGAGGGGGTAGTCAGAAGCAATCATTTTTGAAAAAGGACAGGGTCAAAGGAGAAAATACAAAAAGTGGAGGATGGGATAAGATGGGGAGAAATATAGTTAGTCTTTCCCAACATCACTATTATGGAGGTGTTTTTCATAACTATACATTTATAACCAATATTGAATTGCTTGCTTTCTCAGTGAGGGTGGGTGAAAAGGAAGAATGGAGAGAATTTGGACTCAGAATTTTAAAAGCAAAAGTTAAATTTTGTTTTTACATGCCAAGCCAATCATGAGCAGCTTTCCTAAGGACTACTGCTGTGAAATAACTTTAAGGCTCTAATTGTATGGTATAGTGAGCTCTCTGTTTATTCAGCAATAAACTAAAGCAAAACATTAAAAAAAATTAAAGCTCAATATTCACAATAATATAATATAACAACTTATTACTAAGGTGACTCCATAAGACATCAAAAAACCACAAAGTGAAATCAAAGAATGAAAAAAAAGAGGAAAATATGAAATATCTCAGTAGAAAAACAACTGACCTGAAAAAATAGATCTGAAAGCCAGCATATTAAAAGGGTCTAGATATTATATTTCAAGAAATTATCAATGAAAATTGCCCTGGTATCCTAGTACCAAAGGATAAAATATAAATTGAAAGAATCTACTAATCACCTCCTGAAGGAGACACCGAAATGAAAAAAATCTCAGGAATGTTGTAACCAAATTCTAGAGCTCCCAGGTAAAGGAGTAAATATTGCAAATAGCCAGAAAATAATACAAATATCATGAAGCCACAGTCAGAATTACATAAGATTTAGCAGTACCTACATTAAAGGATCCAAGGGCATGGAATATGATATTACAAAGGGCAAAGGATCTAGGACTACAACCAAGAATCACTTACCAAAACTGATTATAATACTGAAGGAAATAAAAAGCACATTTAATGAAATATAGGTCTTTCAAGCATTTCTGATGAAAAGACTGGAGCTGAGTAGAAAATTTGATTTCCAAATACAGGACTCAAGAGAAGTACAAAAAGAAAAACAGGAAAGAAAAATTATAAGGGATTCAGTGAGGTCAAGCTATTTATATTCCTGCATGAGAAGATGATACATTTTAACTCCAAACAACTTTGTCATTACTAAAGCAGTTAAAAGGATTACGTATAGCCAGAGTGGAAAGCTCTGATTTTAATATGATTGAACATCTAAAAAAATTATATTAATGGTTGAGAAAGAGGGATGAACTGGTAGAAGAGGAAAGGCAGAGATACAGTGGGGTAAACTGTCTCCCATATAAGAGGCATGAAAAAGGATAAGTGTGTGCTGGCTTTAAAATCTAATTTTCCAGGTCAGTTTTTTTAATAAGATATTTCATATAAGAGGACCTGGAAAGTATCTTTCAAGAAATGATTAAGAAAGATTGCCTTTATGTCCTGAAACCAGAGGGCAAAACAGGCATTGAAAGTATCCACTGATCACCTCAGGAAAGAGATCCTAAAACAAAAGCTCCAAGGAACATTACAGTCAAATTTCAGAACCATCAGACCAAGGAAAAATACTTCAAGAAAGCAGAAAAAAACAATTCAAATATCAGGATCACACAGGACTTGGTAGCTGCAACATTAGAGGATCAGAAGTCATGGAACATGATGTTTTGGAGGGCAAAGAGATAGGATTGCAATCAAGAATCACTTACCTAGCAAAACTGAGCATAATACATCCAGGGGAAAAATATTATTCAATGCAATAGAAGGGTTTCAAATTTTCATAAGACCAGAAATAAACAAAAAAATTGGCCTCTAGTATCAAGACCAAAGAGAAGCATAAATAGACAAAAAGGCTCAATAAAACATGAGGAATTCAGGAGAGTGAAACTATTGACTTTCCTCCACATTAAGATTAAAACTGTATCACTAATAGTACAGGTAGGAGGCATTCACATAGAGGTACAGGTATAAGGTGAATTTGAGGGAATAACAAAAAAAATACATTAAGGGATGAGAAAGAGGAGTACACTGAGTTCAGAGAGGAGAGAGAAGTGGAATGATGTAAACTGTTTTACATGAAGAGGTGGAAAAGATCTATTACATTGGAGGGGATGATGGGGGATGGGCAACAAGCATTGCTCGAACCTTACATTCATAAGTATTGACTCACAGAGGAAATCACATACACGATCATTTCAATATAGAAATCTGTCTTACCTGACAGGAGAGGACAAGATCAAATAACGATGTGGGAGAAGTAGGAATTCAGAGACAGGGAAGGTGGTAGATAGAAGCAAAACACTGGTGTGCATGGAAAGGGTGAAAGGAGACAGTGGACAAACAGGAGAAAGAATAGGGTGGAGGAAAATACACTGGTAATAATAATAACTCTAAACGTGAATGGGAGATATGTCCCATAAAATAGAAGCTGATAGCATAAAAAAGAGAATCTTACAATATGTTGTTTACAAGAAGTACGTTTGAAGCATGCATGTGCGCGCACACACACACACACATACACATACACATACATACACACACACACACACACACACACACACACACACACACACACACACACTAAGAAAAGGACCTGGAGCAGAATCTATTATACTTCAGCTGAAATTAAAAGAAAAAAAAAGAAAGAGAGAGAGAGAGAGAGAGAGAGAGAAAGAAAGAAAGAAAGAAAGAAAGAAAGAAAGAAAGAAAGAAAGAAAAAGAGAGAGAGAAAGAGAAAGAAAGAAAGAAAGAAAGAAAGAAAGAAAGAAAGAAAGAAAGAAAGAAAGAAAGAAAGAAAAAGAGAGAGAGAGAGAGAAAGAGCAGGGGTAACAATCCTAATCTCCAAGTAAAAGCAAAAATAGACCAAATTAAAAGAGATAAAGAAAAAAACTGCATCTTGATAAAAGGTACCATAGGCAATGAGGCAATATCAATACTAAACATATATGCATCAAGTGGTATAGCATCCCAAATACTTAATGGAGTAGTTGAGGGAGTTACAGAAAGAAATATACAACAAAACTGTACTAGTGGGGGACCTCAACTGTTTCCTCTCAGAACTATATAAATCCAATCAGGAAATGAACAAGAAAGAAACTAAGAAGCTTAATAAAATATTAGGTTAAAAATGACAGACCTTTGAGGTAATTTAGACAAACAGGAGATACCATAAGCAAATTAGAAGGGCAAGAAGTAGTCTACTTGTTAGATCTATGGGGAAGGGAAGAATTCATGACCAAATAAGAGATAAGAAGCATTACAGAATGTAAAATAAATAATTTTTATTGTATTAAATAAAAAAGCTTTTGTATAAACAAAACCAATGCAACCAAAATTATAAGTAAAGCTGGGAAACAATCTTTATAGGGAGTGTCTCTGATAAAGGCCTCATTTCTCAAATATGTAGAGAACTGAGTCAAATTTACAAGAATACAAGCTATTCTCTAATTGATGAATGGTCAAAGGATATGAACAGATAGTTTCCACAGTAATCAAAGCTAACTATAGTCATATGAAGAAGGGTTCTAAATCACTTTTTATTAGAGAAATGCAGATTCAAACAACTCTGAGATACCACCTTACACCTATTATGATTGGCTAACATGAAAAAAAAGTGAAAATGATTAATGTTGAAGAGGATGTGGGAAAATTGGGACACTAATGCACTATTGGTGAAGTTGTAAACTGATCCAATCATTATGCAGAGCAATTTGAAACTATGCCCAAGGGGCAACCAAACTGTGCATACCCTTTGTTCCAACAATATCACTACTATGTCTGTATCCCAAAGAGATCGTAAAAAAGGAAAAAGGCCATGTTTGGTTTTGTTCCTCTTAACCATTGTTCATTCCATCAGTTACAACACTTCTATACAAACAGACTAGTGTCCAGTGTGAAAGTATTTGCTCATCCTATACTCGATTGCAAGCCATGGGGGAGGTGGGAGGGGAGAAAATTTGAAACTCAAGGGATTGTGGAGCTGAATCTTGTAAACTAAAAGTAAATAAACCTATTTTTAAAAATGGAAAAGGATCTGCAGGTACAAAAAATATTTAAAGTAGCCCTCTTATGGTGACAAAATATTGGAAAATGGGAGAATGCACATCAATTGGAGAACGACTGAACAAGCTGTAGTATATGAATATAATGGAATGCTATTGCACAATAAGAAATGATAAACAGGTCAATTTCAGAAAAGCCTAGAAAGTTTTGTGTGAACTTATGCAAAGTGAAATGTCCAGAACCTGGGAAACATTGGACACAGTGGCAGAAACATTGTGTGATGATCAACTATGAAAGACTCATCTCTTCTCAGCAACATAGTGATGCAAGTCTAGTACAAAGGACTCCCAAGGGAAAATGCTGTCCTTATCCAAATAAAGAACTGATGGACTCTGAATGCAGATCAAATCACATTTTTTTTTTACTTAATGTATTCTTTCTTGAGTTTTTCTCTATTGATCTGTTTCTTCTTTCTCAATAGTGACTAATATGGAAATATTTTTACAGATTGCACATGTATCAACTGTGTCAAACTGCCTACTGTTTTCAGAAGGGAGAAAAAGAGGTAGTGAGGGACAAAAGTTTGGGACTCCAAATCTTGCAAAAATGAATGCTAAAAGTTTTCTTGATATGTCACTGAGGGGAAAAAGCAAAATCTTATTTTAAAGAAAAAAGGACCTATTTGTTAAAAACTATTTATAGCAGCACTTTTTGTGGTGGCAAAGATTTGGTAGGGGATTTTTTTGAGTTTTGCCATAATCACTGACCTCTTTGCTGATACTTTAAAAGCACACTCTACTTCTCAACTTGTGGGTTTTCAATGACTATCCTTCATACCTGGCAAGCTCATATTTTTCACTTTCATCCACTGGTTTCATTCAAAAATCAGCTTAAAAGAACCAGCATACACCATAACAACAATGTTATATGATGAACAACTGTTCTTGGCAATACAGTGATCCAAAATAATTCCAAAGGACTCTTGATGAAAAATACTATACACTTCCAGAAAAAAGGAACTGATGGAGTCTGAATGCAGATTGAAGTATACTTTTGTTTTATTTTTCTTTGGTCTGTTTTCTTCCATAACTGACTAATATAGACATATGTTTTGTGTCATCACACATGTGTAATCTATACCAAATTGCTTGCCTTTTCAAGGATGGGAGAAAGCCAGAAGGGCAGGAGATAATTTTGTCATAATTTAAAAAGAAACACGTGTTTTAAAAATTATTCTTACATATAACCGGGGAAATATGATATCTTAAAATAAATGCAAAAGACTGACATTTTCCTATCATATTTTTCCCTCATAGTTTTCAAAAGACTCACTAGTTCTAGTAAGATGCCTTGACCAAAAAAAATGTGCTTTGGAAATCTTGAGCTAAGAATTTTCTAAAAGACTCATCTTTGATAATCAAACTTTTTTGCCTGGATTTGGGATATGTAAACAAGATAAAGAGATGAGTAGGAAAACATGATTGGAATTTACCAAAGCACATCTCATTTATCTCATAATCTTTGTCATGATTCCTAGGTTTTTCAGATTTTTTTAAACTTTGTAAGTTGTTGGGAAAAATAGAATTTGAGTTAATTTTGAAAGTCCTATAAATTTGAAATTGTCACCTAATTTGGTTTTATTATGGCATTAACTAGTATAAAATTTAGGAATGATCTAAGAGAGAGAAAGGATTTGCAAAATTAAATAGACTGCTTATATTTCTAGGACTTCAGGATCACATTTCATTTTTAATATAACTGAGCATGTCCCTTAAAATTGGCAATTAGTTTAATTTTTTTATGTAAATACAAAGTAAGAGGGTTTTTTTTTAAGCCAATGAAATACTGGTTTGTGAAAATTTAACAGATGTTCAGAGTATGCTTTTTATTGGTATCTGGGATGAAAATCAAAATTATTTGGATCATCTTGTAATTATGATTTAATATAAATAGACAAGAAAGTATATAGTTTCAAAATTTGAGCTATAAACCATATTTAGACTGCTCATTTAAACCAGTGTGCACACAACTGTTTTTTATTGTTAGGGACACATTTATGCCAAAGAATACATAGATTCAATAAAACATAGATGTTTTAATTGATTGTCTATCAAATTTAATTGATGTGTCTATCAAATTAATTGATAGACACATTTAAAGCTCAATATTTCTTAACATAAAAAGTTATAGTTTGTTTGGGAAGATGACTTGTGTTCTGTCTCTTCACTACTGGAAGTGAGAGGATGCTTAATATTTTTGCAGGGGAACAGAATGATTGTTTAAGATGAAATATGGTTTTTAAAAATTTAAGGAGACAGAAGTCTTGTAAATCAAAACCAACCAATTTCAATAAATTCATGGATTTTGTTTACTTGATCATCTAAAATTTATTAGGTACTCTTTTAACTCTCTTTAGCTTCTTTCATTTATTTTAATAAACTGTATAGCATTGTTTCTGTGAATCGTATCAGGTGTGTCCATCAAGTTGATGATATTGATGATAATTTTTTTCTTTTAAAAACTGTACTTGTAGATACTATTTTGCTCAGAAATTATATAAAATACTACTATACATCTTGCCACTTACTTGCATATTGTCTTGTACTGTTCTAAAATTGTTGCATATGGCTTTTGCCTCAATAATTATATTGCAAGATCTTTGAGGATAAGAATGATGTTACATATTTTTCTTATTCTTATCTGTGCCTAACAGTGCTTGGTGCAGCATAGATTAGTATGTGTTCTTAACTGATTTTGTTTTTCTTAAAATTCTGGTAAAGTTTCCTTTTTAGAAGTAATTGGTAGTTTTTCATCTTAGTTACCTTTTAATGGTTTTGATTAATTTCTGTTAGTGTAAATATGTAGGTAAAAAGGTTTATTTTGTAAAAAAAAAAAAAAGTGCCAGGCGGCAGCTAGCTGGCACAGTGAATAGAGAACTGACCCTAGAGTCAGGAGGACCTGAGTTCAAGTCTGGCCTCAGACACTTAACACAAAACTAGCCATGTGATATTGGGCAAGTCACTTAACCACAATTGCCCTGTATTCCACCCCCTGCTCCAAAAAGCAAAAAAAAATATATATATATATCTCACTAAACTTAATCCTTTCCAATTGTGTCTATTAAAATATGGAATTTATTTTAATAATATATATGCTAACTGAAATCATTTAATAATACATATGCTAACTGAAGTTTTTAATAATACATATGCTAACTAAATTCATTTTAATAACACATATGTCAACTGAACTCATTTTAATAATACATATGCTAACTGACTTTTCAGCATTTTTTCTATCCTACAGGTTCTTTAATTGAGAAATGTTGTTTTGTAAAAGACCTAGAAAGAGTGAAATTCTCCTACGAATATTGAAAGGAACATGCTTTTCAATAGGGTACTTAACATGTTTTTCTTCTGTTCTTTTGCAGGTTCTTCGAGTAGTTCGACTTATTAAGATTTCTCCTGCTTTAGAAGACTTTGTATATAAAATATTTGGTCCTGGGAAGAAACTTGGGAGTTTGGTTGTGTTCACTGCCAGTCTCTTAATTGTGATGTCAGCAATTAGTTTACAAATGTTCTGCTTCGTAGAAGAATTGGACAGATTCACAACTTTTCCAAGGGTAGGTTAAAAAAAAAAGGAACAGATGTGATGTCTTTCTTTGGTTTTAATATGCCATAAGAATACTAATAAGATACAAAAACAGATCTTTAGTTTTTAGTAGTGCTCATGACTAATAGAATACTTTTGATGTCTTAGGATAATATGAAGTTGATGAAAACTGCTTGCATTTCAGTGCTATAGGATATGATTTTAAACATCTTCTTTCCATTGTAAAATTTGCCAGTGGTCCTGAATATTTATAGGAAGAATAAAAATACTAAAATTGAATGAATATTGAAGCTAATATAACTAGAGTGGCATGCTCCTAGGAATGAATTCCCTTTAAGAGAGAGTAGGTTGGTTGTGCAAGTACTGTTTTCAGTGACCATTTACATCATTTATGTAGTCTTTCTACTCCAAGGCCTCAGGCGCTGGTGGTTTACCCCACTGCCCTGGGATTGCCCTGTCTAGGTTATGCCTGTTATACTGGGGGTTCTAGGGCTGACAGTTTGCCTTCTGCATGAGGGCTGTCTCACTGCTGAGCCAGGACTAAGGGTCCTGGGTTACTGATTGGTGGTATGGCTAAGAGACTCCTACTAGATTGCCCAAACACCTTCTATACTGCACTGTATTCCCCTTTTACCCAAGTGAGACAGAGCTTTCCTGGAATCCTTCTAAGTTATCATAAACTGTAAAATTGTTTCATTCCATATTTTTGTAGCTTCTGTCACTCCAGAATCTGTTTAGGGACTTGATTTAACATTATTTCTGAGAGACACTGGAGAGATCTCAGGCAACTTCCTGACTTTTCTCCACTATCTTGGCTCCTCCTTTTCCTCTCATCTTTTATTTATTCAGGATAAGAGCTCTTTTCTAGAACAACTTAAAATCCTGACTAGACAACTTGAACATAATTATTTGGGGAAAATTCCATGTAAGAAAATGTTTCGCTTTAATCAGATTATAAAAAAGTTAAAATTGTCATTGTGATTGTTAGTTGTTCAACATAAAATTATCCTAGATACGTGAATTTATTTTACTGTGAGAAATGCTTTTAGCAAAATGGTTAGCCACTGAATTGTAGTACCTGACTAGGCATAGAAAATTTCTCTGTCTTAATGTCTTTATGCTTTCCCTGAGTGGAGTTACTCCTATTCCTTCTCAATTAGAGATATTGATTTAATATGTCTGGTATGCTTCTCTTTCCAATACATTATTCTTTTTATTTAATTTTCACAAATTAATCTTGGGACATAATTTGATCTTCTGGACTAAATGTGAGACTAGGTTTCCTTTGTAACTAGTTCTCCATAATAACACAAAGTTTAAGCTATTGCCTCCCAAATTCTGAAGTGAACTGTACAATCAGGAGAGAATGCTGATCCCTATAGAAAGAGGCAAGTTTTCATGACTTCTGATAGTTAGAATGTTTTAAATACCATTTTCTCCTAAATTCTCTTCACTTAGAGAGGTTTTTTGGGGATAAAATATTCAGCTAGGTAATACAATGGAAAGAGAAATAGACCTGGACTCTGGAAGACCTGAATTCAAAATATACCACAGGTGCTCACTAGCTATGTGAAACTGGTTGAGTCATTACACCTCTTTCAACCTGCTTTATCTTCTGTATACATAGTGATAATAATGACACCTTCCCCCCAGGGTTTTTGTGAGGATAACCTGAGATGATAGCAGTTTTCAAGCCTCAAAGTGCTGTATAAATTACTTCTCATCAACATCATCACTACATTTATATTACTACTACCACTACTACTACTACTACTACTACTACTACTACCACCACTACTACTACCACTACTACTACTGCAACTACTACTAAAATTGCAGCACCACCAGTGGTTTTTACATTTGATTGGTATAATCAAAGAAAACCATACTCTACTCTCCCATTCTGAATTAGGACAGGACTGGAGCCCTGAATTATTTGGAATATCTAAATAACTAGAGACTAAGCTAAAAACCTAGAACCCTATCTAGAAAAGAGTACAGTCACGATAAGAGTTTTCATTCTTCCAGATCCTAAAAAAGGCACAGAAAATAGTTGATATTCTGGAATGCCCTCTGTCCTTGGTTAAGGCATATGATACATAACTGTTGGTTTTAGCTCTCAATTGGCAACACAAACCCAAAAATGTTCTCTATAATGCATGGTGGTAAACTTCCATTATTTCTTCCATTTCCCTTTTCAAATTAACTTATAGAATTTTCTAGTATTCCATCATCTTTTGTCTTCTTCCATATTTTGAGTTCAGTGTAGATATAAAAATAAACTAATTAATTCAAATTTGTAGATAAAAATGAAAAGGGAATTAGTACAAAGAGAATAAATAAAATTTTATTGCTTTTCTCTCTGGCTTTCATACAAACATTTAAAGTGTTTTAGTTTCCCTTGTAGAGAATCAGAAGCTATACAGTTTATAAATTTTGTATGTTTTACCATCTGTTCAACGGTATGTCATCTAAAATCATCAAGGGAAAATTTGTGAAAATGTTATTTTTTTAAATCCAGGAATTGTTTGTTTTTATTAGGCACTGGCTACATAAAGACATGCATTTTTAAATTTAGAAAGGGAGGATCTTAAAGGTCTTTAGGTCCTGATACCCTGTATTACAAAGGATAAAACTGAAGCCCTAAAATTTAAGAAAACCCAATAAAAGATCAATCTTGACTTTGCAAATGGCAGAGCTGTTTTGAACCCCATTTCTCTAACTGAACCCAGCATCCTGTCTAGTGGTTCATGCTACCTATCACTAAAGTTTCATGTGGATTTGTTACAGATCACAGTATGGTAGATATATAACTGAGAGGAGACCCAGAGATGATTTAGTTCGACATTTTTACTGAGGATTGTTGCCCATCTTAGTTTCTCCATATACTTTTCAATTGTGACTAGAATATAACCAAATTTATTTTTCAATTGTGTAGTTTATGGAGGGTCTCATGCACTTCATGCATTTTGTACTTACAGCTCCAGAATGAGAAATAAGGCAGCATTCATTTATTCAGGGTCTACTCTTTGCTAGTCACTGTGCTAATTTCTGAACATGCAAAGAAAGAGGGGAAAATTAGTCCTGTACACAAGGAATTCATATTTAATGGGTAAAAACAAAATGCAAGTAACTATGTATAAACAAGATAAAGAGGGGATATTTTTAAATTTAACTTATTTTATTCTTAACTTAAGAAGTAAAACAAGCATTTCCATAGCATGGTAGATTAGGGGGGAAAGATGGTTGCACATGGAATTGCAAATCTATTATATACAACTTGTTATTCCTTTTAAATATATAACAGTTATCTTGTAAATTTATTTTTCCCCATTTTATTTCCTCTCCCCCCACAGAGAAGGCTACCATTAGACAGATATATGTGTGTGTGTATGTGTCTGTATGCACATATATATGTATGTGTACATATATATGTAAAATCATAACATACATACTTCTGTTTATAAGTTCTTTCTTTAGATACAGATGATATCTTGCTTTGCACTTAATTTTGGTATTTATAATAATCAAAATGACTTAGTTGCTCAAAGTTCTTCTTAATACAATATTGTTACTATATACAGTGTTTTCTTGATTCTGCTCATTTTGTTCTTCATTATTTCATGTGTCTATCCATGATTGTTTAAGGAGAGATAGAATAAAAGGAGAATAGTGAATAGTGAAGAATAGCAATAGTGAAGAAAAATAGGATGGAGGGAAATACACAAATAGTAATTATAACTTTTATTGTGAATGGGATAAACTCATCCATAAAGTGTAAATGAATAGCAAAGTGGATTAAAAATCTGAATGTGACAACATGTTGTTTAAAAGAAACATATTTAAAAATAAGAGATACACATAGAATTAAAATGGGGGTTAGAGTAGAGTTTATTATGCTTCAACTGGGGCAACAAAAAGCAGGGATAGCAATCATGAACTCAGATAAAGTTAAAGGTAAAATAGAATTAATTTTAAAAGTTATTCAAAATAACTACATTTTGATAAAAGGTACTGTGAACAATGAAGCAATATTAATACTAAACCTATGTGCACCAAATTTGATAGTACCTATTTTTTAAAGTAATGTTGAATGAATTACAGGTGGAAATAGATAGTAGTACTATAATAGTCAAGGATTTTACTATTCCCCTGTCAGACCTAGATAAATCTAACTATAAATAAATAAGAAAGACATCAAGAAATTGAATAGATTTTTAGATAAGCTAGATTTGATAGCTATCTGGAGAAAATTGAATGAAAATAGAAAGGAATACACTTTTTTACAAGTGGTTTACAGTAACTTTACAAAAAAACAACCATGTATTAGAACATAGACAGTTTCTAATGAAAAGCAGAAATATTAAAAGCATCTCTTTTACCCATCCCTTGTGTCTAAGTAGACTCCTAACTACTCTAATAGTTACATTGTTCTGATATGGAAATATACGTTGGTTAACTTTGTTAAATTCCTTATGACTTCTCACTTAACTTTTTACAGTTCTCCTAAGCCTTGTGTTTCAATGTCATGTTTTTTTATTCAGCTCTGGTCTTTTCATCACAATTTTTTTGAAAGTCCACTTAACTATCCATTTTTTCCACATTGGATTATATTCAGTTTTATTGAGTAGATTATCCTTGGTCAGAATTGTATCTCCTTTGCCTTCCAGAAAAATCATATTCTAAGCCTTCCTTTCTATATTATTATTAGGTGCTAAATCTAGTGTGATCCAAACTATGTCTTGGTGGTGTTTGAATGTTTTCCTTCTGGCTGCTCACACAATTTTCTTCTTGACATGGTAGCTCTGAATTTTGGCTGTGATCTTCCTGAGAGTTTTTATTTTAGGTTTTCATTCAGGATGTGAATGATGGGTTCTTTCAGTTTCTACTTTACCCTCCAACTCCAATTTGAATAGTTTTCTTTTTTAAATTTTTGAAATGTCATATGTTGGCTCTTTTTTAAAAAATCATGTATTTCAGGTAATCCAATAATTATTCAGTCATTTCTATTATTGATTTATTTTCCTACTTTGATTTATTTCCTGCTTTCCAAAAGTAGGTTTTTCTTTGGAGATATTTCACATTTGCTTATATTTTTTAGCCTTTTGACTTTATTGGGTTTTTTTTTCATTATCTCCTGCAGTAGTTTTGTATCTTTCTGAGGAGACCTTGAAGTGTCTTAGAGATTTGTACAGTCAGTTCATTGTCATCTATAGAGAGGATTTTCCCATTCCAAGGCAATTCCTCTTCTCTTTAATTTGAACTCTGCACAGGACTTCTTCCATGAACATGATGTATCCCTTTTGTGAGCATGTATCACTTTTATATGTCTTGCTTAAGTTTGATATCAGATTCTTTTTTTTAACTTTATTTTTATTTGTTTTCTTGTTTACATTATTCATTTTCATTACATTTTTGAATTACAAATTTTCTCCCCATCTTGCCCCTGCCCCACCCCTAAAACAGCAATCCCACTGTAAAGCCCCTCCCCTGC
>CM053600.1:87767192-87792826 GCA_028646575.1 Pseudocheirus occidentalis
AACTGCTGGAGCTATTAGGGGGGTGTTGCAAGACCCCCCAGCTTTGGCTTGCTGAAAGTGCACCCCAGGACCACCACCCAAGACCACGATCTGGATCCAGGCCACTCAACGCAAGAGCACTTGGCCCTGATCAATCGATTCAGACCCCTGCGGAGTCCGGAGTCCGCAGGCCAGGGGGTCTGAAGCAGCCCAGTGGGGGCCTCCGTGGGTTCCAGCAGTTCCCTTCCCCCACTGCTTCCTTGCCCCGGGGACAGATTGGCCGAACTGCTTTACCAACCCCAAATTAATTTTCAAAGTTTCACTTTCACTAACTGGTCTCTGAGGATTTGAAGATTCCCTTAGGCAGGTGCTTTAGATTTTCTTTGAAGTAGAGGCTTGGGAGGCTCACTCCTCCAGGCCGCCCTGAGGCCTAGCGTGGCCACAGCTGCGGTTTTGGGCTGGCAGGGTCTGTGTTCCGCTGGTGTGAGCTGTCCCTCTCCGGTCCTCGTTCCTCATGCCTTGGCAGATGTGGAGGTGCTGGAGGCTGTAGATCTCTCCTGCAGACTGGCTCTGGTGCCCGCTTGGCTCAGCTCAGCCAGGCTACTTCCCATCACCCGTGCCCTGCCGCAGTCTTGGCTTCAAGCTGTTCCAGCCTCTGTTCTGGCTGCCGTGATGAGCCCCTGCTGCTGAGCTGCCTTCAGGGAGAAATGTGTTCTCTGTATTTTTGTGTGAGTCTGAGAGTTCTAGGCTTTCTCTGGGTGTTTATGGTGGTGGTGTGGGAGCTGCAGGACCTTGCTGCTTCTTTGCCGCCATCTTGGCTCCACCCCCCAGTGATCAACCGATATCAGAGATTCTTAACAAAGATATCTCTGTGATTGTATTTATCAAGGAATTTGATAACTTATCTGTGGACTAATTTCATCAAAGGAAAACAACAAAGTTTTTTTTCTATAAGTTGTATATTTCTTTTAAAAAATCACCAGTAAACAGCAGGATTTTCTTTCTCACCTCTACACATGTCAGCCAGTTGTGTAATTATGAGGATGTGGACAGCTATAAAAAAATACATTTTCAAAAGCCCACTTATTTCCTTATCATACTTCATTGACTATATTCTCAGGCCATAAAAAATTAAAACAAAAACCCAAACCATGACTAATAGCAGTGGTTATAACTGGAGTTATTTATTTAAGCCAATCACTTTTTTTTTAATACTTTACAACTTTGAATTAACTGGCTATTTTAGTGTCAAGCAAACAGTTATATAACAGAGAGAAATCACAATACAATATCATGGAGTTGGGGAAAAGAATTTTTTTTTTTGCTTGGGAACTATTCCATAAGAGAATCAGAAGGAATCATTAATTACTTAGCTGCTATTAGAACAGAATTGAAGACAAAAATGGTTCTAATTTTTTTTTGTTTTGACAGTATTCCTCTTCTCTAGTATGGCCTCACCCAAAGACATTACTAATTATATATAAGATGAAGGCATGCTATGCAGTAGCATCAAACAAATCATGTTGTCTTTTGTTGAAATTGACATATGGTAACAAAAAATAAAGAAAAAAACTTCAAAATTGAAAATTTTTTCCCCACTAAAAATAGTAAGGTCCTGATGGCAAATGAGATACATTGATGCAAGTAAGAGCAGACCACTGTCTTTCTCTAATGGTTACAAATAACATGTTTTCACATAGTAGCATATGAGCAGTTAAGTATAAAGATTTTGAAAGTAGTTTCATACCTTAACCCATAAATAATAAAATTAAATTTCTTACCTTTGTTTCCTTCCCTTTTTTTTTATTATTTTGATACCATTATTTAACACATAACCATAGTATTAGTTGAGTAGAAAGAAAATGTCATACATATGCTATGTAATACTCCTTTATGTAATACTAATATTTAATCATATACATATACATATGTAAAATGAATGTGCATAAATAGTAATTTTGTTCACATATCAGAATGATGACTAGTAGCAATGATTGTTCCCAGAAACTTTCATAATGATCATAACAAAAGCATCCTTATTTTCCTTCACATTCCCCTGAGAGATGAAATTATGTTTTGAGGCACTGATAAAGCCTCAGTGTAATTTTGTGGTTTCTCCTTTCCATCCTGGTTTTTCACTGTCCAACTATAACTTATTTTAATATTTCCTTAGATATCAGTTCTCCTGTCTCCATCATATCACCATCCAAAATAAAGGAAAATAACAAATGAAGGATATATATGTGTGTGTGTGTGTGTATGTATGTATATAACTTTTTACATGTCTAGACTCCCTAAGGTGAGTACAAGTAATCAAGGATGAGCAAATGTTAAAATGATAGTATTATTGAGAATTCTGTTTGACTTTTACCTAAAAAAGGAAATATTTTAGGTAGGTATTTATTTACCTCTTCTACACTGAGACTTGAAAATTCAGAAGATTGTCCATATAGTGGAAAATAAGGCAATGTTGTTTAAAAGGAAAAAAAAAGAATTGATTTGTGACAATGAAATAATTAGACATTTTCTGATATCCTCTGTAGAATCAGTCTTTTTATAGCCATACCAAGTATATAAAAATCATTATCATCAAATATGTGCTGAATTTATGTGGAAGGACCATGTTATACTCTAAATGGGCTATTTTGAGAAATGCCTGACTTTGACATCTCTAGAAAAAATAAAAGAGCAGAAAGCTATGTGAAAATAGCACAATCCATAATCATAAATTTATATGACAAAGTAGAGGAACAAAGGTAGCATGGTACCATCACACATACATATATGCACATATATATTTGGAAGAATTTTCCAATGTTCATATTTATTGCATTTTTAAGATCTTTTCAGACATTTCCATGAGTCATAAAGAAAAGATCCTAGGAAATATGTTCTTAAGATTGCTTAGAGAAAGAGCAATTCAGTCTTTTTTAGTGACAAATCAAACTTCCTTTCTTATATGGAGACAAATTAGCAAGCAAAGTGTTCATTTCTTGAGTGTAACTTTCCCAGTGAAATGTAAGCAGATAGTCTGCCAGAAATGTCTTTATATGCAATAGCATCAGAAGCTGCTACTACATACACAACATTTGCTGGAAATCAGGAACAAAACAATGTAGTCAGGGTTCCTTTTATAGTACAAATTTTGCTATTATCTACTTCTTGATGTTACTGTTAAGCTAAATACATTTTTTTGAGGCATGTCAATTTGCGTGTATTTTTAATTATATAGAAAGCAAGAGGTTGCTACTTTCATCTGATTTTTTTCAGTATCTGAAAATGAAGTAGATTTTCCACATTATGAAAATTTAGCATGAGTAACATTAGCAAAATAGCTAATTAAGAAATAGGGCATACATACTCAAAGAAACTTGACAGTCTGTTCTATGAAGAAAATTAATTCAGAAGTCCCCTATTTGCATAAATCTCTAGGTATCATTTTCACAGCTGTTGGTTTTGTCAGCTAGATGGTTACATTTCAAAATTATTTTAACATAAATGGCGGGAAGTATACCTTTCAACTAAAAATAGCTTGAACCAGAAGACACATTGTAGGAAGAAAAATACACAATCATTCAGCACCCCTTGATTCCTTCCCCCCAATCCTTAAAACAAATATTTTTAATTTAATAATTTTTGTATTCAAATGTCTCCTGATATTATTTTACTCTTGAAGTTCATTAGTTAATTTTATATTTTAAGAAAAAGTAAATGGTTGTTGCCTTTCCTCTTGAAAAGTTGATGAGTGTAGCACTTCTTTTACAAAGACACAAAACATTACAAATATATCTTATTACCGGCTAACATCTGTAGAGTGCTTACTATGTGCCAGGCACAATGCTAAGTAGTTTAAAATTTTCTCATTTGATCATCACAACAACACTAGGGGGGAAGGTGCTATTATTATTTACTTTTTTTTACAGATGAAGAAAGTAAAACAAACAGACATTAAGTGACTTGCCCAGGATTGCACAGTTAATGTCTGAAGTTGATTATGAACTCAGGTCTTCCTGACTCCAAGTCCAATATTCTATCCACTGTACAGCCTCTTGCCTGAAATATGTCTTGTGTTATTCTGCATAAAAATGATAAGAAATAAAAACATTTATTAGAAATAAGATAAGCATAGTGAATTTAAATAATTCAAATCATGAGAATAGAGTGGTAATTAATTGATATCAGAGATGGCGTAGAATAATGGATAGAAAGCCAGCCTTGAAGTCAAGACCTGAATTTAAATCATACTAATGAAATATATTAGCTATGTGATCATGGGCAAGTTATTTAACTGCTAAGTAAATGTCCCAAGAAACTTTCTTAAATTACAAATTATACAAAATAAATAGTTAAAAAAAAGAATAGTAGTTTATACTTTTATGTGCACATTACTCTTTCTTAATGAAAGATTTGTTATACCTGTTGAGAGTTTCATCAAGTTGCCCAGTTTTGCAAACTGGGTCAATGCCATTCTTCTTTTAAAGCCATTACTAAGGAATTCTGAGAGCCAAGATAGTGGAGTTAACAGTAAATCATTGTAACTCTCCCATATCTATCTACAAAAAACCATTAAAATAATGCCACAAAACAAATCCTGGAACAGTAGATTCTGCAAAAAGACAGAGTGAAATATTCTTTGAGTCTATAAAATTTTAAAGATCAGCATAAAAGATCTGTCTCATGTGCATCCCAGAAAGCCCCACCTCAGAAAACCTTTTGGATATCCTGAGACCAGTGTGGTGAATCAGGCAAACACCAACACCAGGGCACCTACATACCTCAGCATAGCCAGGGGATGGGGCAGACTCCAGCTCTGAAAACCACCATGTCTTTCAGTGTAGCATAGAGAAGGGCAGAAACAAACCACCAGTATCAGCACACACCAGACATCAACACTAGGACTCCAGCTTAATACCAGGTAAGCTGCCAGACCCCTCTGGCCCCCAGCAGCATGAGGTATGCCTTACTCCATCCCATCAGCAAGAAACAAGATATGAGGGTCCCTTGTTGGCCTCAGGGTAATATCAGTGTAGCACCAGGTAAACAACCAGACCTATAATCCCTGGCACAAGAAATGTGAAATGGTTCCCCTTCCACCCTGGGTGCAGAGCTCAAATTTGAAAGAAAAGAAAAAGATCAAAGGAAAAAGATGAGCAAAAAACAACAAAAAAATAATCTGACCATAGAAAGTTATTAAGGTGACAGGGAAGACAAAGACAAACTCAGAAAAGGACAACAATATAAAAACCCCTATGGGCAAAAAAAACAAGAACTGGTCTTGAGTCCAGAAAGAACTCATGGAAAAAATCAAAAAGGAGTTCAAAAATCAAATAAGAGAGATAGAATAAAAAATGGGAAAAGAAATAAGAATGATACAAGAGAATTATGGGGAAAAAACATCCAACATCTTGGAGAAAGAAAACAATTGCTTAAAAATAGAATTATCCAATGGTGTAAGAAAGTAAAAAAGCCAATTGAGGTAAGCAATTCCTTAATAGCTACAATTGGGCAAGTGGAACCTAGCCACTCAATGAGACATTAAGAATCAATCAAACAAATTCAAAAGAATGAAAAAAATGGAAGAAAATGTAAAATACCTCATGGGAAAAACAACTGACTTGAAAAATTGATCCAGGAGAGACAATTTCAGAATCTTTGGTCTACTTAAAGGCCATAATCAAAAGGAGTAACTGGAAATCCTCTTTCAAGAAATTATCAACGAAAATTACCCTGATGTCCTGGAATCAGATGGCATAATAGGTATTGAAAAAATGCACTGATCACCTCAAGAAAGAGATCCCAAAATAAAAACCTCAAGGAAGATTACAGTTAAATTTCAGAACTATCAGGTAAAGGAAAAAATACTGCTAATGGTCAGAAATAAACAATTCAAATATCAGGTAGCCATAAAGGATTACACAGGACTTAGCAGGTACAACATCAAAGGACTGAAGATCATTGAACATGATATTCCAGAAAGCAAAGGAGCTAGTACTACAGCCAAGAATCACTTACCCCATAAAATTAAACATAATACATCAAGGGAAAAAAGTCATTCAATGAAATAGAAGGATTTTAAGCTTTAATAAGGAGAAGACCAGAATTAAACCAAAATATTTTTATCTCCAATATCAAAACCCAAGAGACTGTTTACATCCTTCCATGGGAATACTACTAGTACTACTAGAAAGAATATACATAGAAAGAACTTACATGTATAAGGTGAATTTGAAGAAATGACATGAAAAATAATCAATAGATGAAAAAGAAGAGCATACTGAGTGCAGATGGAGGGGAAAGGGAGAATGGGGCAAATTATTTTACATGAAATGGCACAAAAGATCTATTACAGTAGAGGGGAGGAGTATGGATAACGGGTATTGCTGGAATGTTACTCTGATCACTGGCTCAAAGAGGGAATCATATACACAATCATTTGAATATAGCAATCTATCTTACCAAACAGGGAAATAGGAGGGGAAGGGGTTAAGTAAAGGAAGGAATGACTGACAGAAAGGAGAACAGATCAGGGTAGGTAGAAGATAGAAGCAAAATACTGATGAGGAGGTAAAGGGTAAAAGGAAAGAGGACAAACAGAAGGAAAAATAGGAAGGACGGAAATATACAATTAGTAATCATTACTGTGAATGGCAAGAACTCTCCCTATACAACAGAAGCAGATAGCAGAGTGGATCAAAAACTAGAACCATACAAAAAAATGCAGAGAAAGTAAAGGTAAGGGGTTGGAGCACAATCTATTATGCTTCAGAAGAAGTAAAAAAATAAAAGTAGGGGCTGCAGGCCTGATCCCAAAGTAAGGGCAAGGTAGACCAAATTAAAAGAGATAAGGAAGGAAAGTATATCTTGCTAAATGGTACCATGGACAATGGAGCAATATCAGTACTAAACATATATGCACCAAGTGGGATAGCATCCTCATTTTTAAAGGAGAAGTTAAGGAAGTTACAGTTAAAAATAGACAGCAAAACTATTCTAGTGGGAGACTTCAACCAACCACTCTCAGAACTGGATAACTCTACCCAAAAAATAAACACAAAAAGAATTAAAGAGTGAAATAGAAATTAGATGTGACAGACCTTTGCAGAAAACTGAATGAGAATCAAAAGGAATATACCTTTTTTCTCAGCAGCCCATGGCACCTACACAAAAACTGACCATGTATTACGGCAAAAACCCCCTAAAAATCAAATGTGGAAAAGCAGAAATTTTGAATGTATTCTTTTTGGATCATAACAGAATGAAAATTACATTCAACAAAGGATGATAGAAAGATTAAAAATTAATTGGAAACAAAATAATCTGATCTTAAATAATGTGTCAAAAAAACAAATTGTACAAACAAGAATTTCATTAAAGAAAATGACAACAATGAGAAAACATGTCAAATTTCTGAAAGTCAGCCAAAGCAGTACTTAGGGGAAAATTTTTTTCTTTACATTCTAATGTCAGCAAAATGGAAAAAGAACAATTCAGTGAAATGGGCATGCATCTGAAAAAGAAAACTAGAAAAGGAACATATTAAAAACTCCCCAATTATGCACCAAATTGGAAATCCTAAAAATCACAATGGAAATTAGTAAAACTGAAAGTAAAAAAAAAACTATTAAATAAATCTGGAGCCAGTTGTATAAAAAAAAAACCACAACAACAATAAGATACATAAGTCATTGATTATTTTATTTAAAAAAAGAAAGAAGAAAACCAAACATCCAGTATCAAGGAAGAAAAGGGTGAAATCACCATCAAATCAAGAAGAAATCAAAGCAATCATTAGGAAACATTTTGCCCAATTATATGTCAAGAATTCTGACAATCTGAGCAAAATCAGTGCCTGTTTATGAAAATATAAATTACACAGATTAACAGATAAGGAAATAGAATGCCTAAATAACTCCATGTTAGACAAAAGAATTTGGACATGTCATTAATGAACTCCAATAAGAGAAAATCCCCAGGGCCAGATGGGTTTACAAGTGAATTCTGCTACATATTTAAAGAACAATTAATTATATATATTACATAAACTTTTTGAAAAAAATGGCAAAGGAGTTCTGCAAATTCTTTCATGACACAAATATGGTGCTGATAATTAAATGAAGAACAGCTAAAACAGAGAAAGAAAATTGTAGATCAATTTCCTTAATGAATATTAATGCAAAAATTTTGGAAAAACATACTAACAACATAATTACTGCAACATATCATAAGGATTATACACAGTGACCAGGTAAGATTTATACCAGGATTCCAAGGTTGGTTCAACATTAAGAAAATTATCAACATATTTGACTATGTCATTAACAAAACTAACAGAAATCATACTATCTCAATAGATGCTGAAAAGGCTTTTGACAAAATACAGAGCTTATTCCTCTTTAAAACAATAGACAGTATAGGAATAAAGGGAATGCCTATCTAAAACCATCAGTAGGCCTTGTCTGTAATGGCTATCAACTGAAAACCTTCCCAATAAGATGGAAGGTGGAGCAAGGATGTCCATTATCACCACTATTATTTAAAATAGTACTAGAAAAGTTAACCATAGAATTAAAGAGAAGAACAAGAAACTGAAGGAATCAGAATAGATAGGGAAGAAAAAAAGCTATAACTCTTTGGAGATGATATAATGGTATGCATAGCCTAGAAAAACAACTAAAAAGCTACTTGGAATAATGAACGTCTTTAGCAAATTTGCAAGATGCAATATAAACCCACATAAATAATCAGCATATCTGTATATTACAAAGTCGAACAGCAAGAGAGATAAAGAGAAACTCCATTTAAAATTACTATGGACAATATAAAATATTTGGAAGTCTACCTGACAAGACGAACCCAGGAACTATATGAACACAATAACAAAACACTTTTCATGAAAATAAATTCAGATGTAACAATAAGAAAAATATTAATTGTTCATGGTTAAGACAAGCTAATAGAATAAAACTGACAATTCTTCCCAAACTTACTTATTTGGTGTCAGGCCAGTCAAACTACCAAAGCATAATAGAGCTAGAAAAAAATAACAACAAAATTCATATGGATGAAGAAAATGTCAAGAATATCAAGGGAATTAATGGGGGTAAAATACAAAGGAAAGTGGTCTAGCAATACTGGATCTCACACTATAATATAAAGCAGTAATCATCAAAACTATCTGGTGCTGGCTAAGAAATAGAATGCTGGGTGAGTGGAATGATTAGGTACACAAGACGCAGTAGTCAGTGAGCAGAGTAACCTGTTTGATAAACCAAGAGACCCCAGTCTTTGGGATAAGAACTCACTATTTGGCAAAAATTGCTGGGAAAAGTAGAAACAATGGAACACAAACTAGGTATAGATCAACATCTCACACTTATACTAAGATAATGTTAAAATGGATATATGATTTAGACATAAAGGGTGACATCATAAGCAAATTAGAAAAGCAAGGAATAATCTACCTCTCAGATCTCTGGGCAAGGGAAGAATTCATGACCAAAGGAGAGATAGCACTGCTCAATGCAAAATAGATAATTTTGATCATATTAAAATAAAAGGCTTTTGTGAAAACAAAACCAGTGCAACCAAGATTACAAGGAAAGCTGGGAAACAATCTTTGTAATGAATGCCACTAATAAAGGATTCATTTCTGAAAAACATAGAGAACTGAGTCAAATTTATAAGAATAGAAGCCATTGATGAATGGTCAAAGGATATGAATAGGCAGTTTTGAAACAAAGAAACCAAAACTATCTATATGCATATGAAACATTGATCTATATCACTTTGATTAGAGAAATGCAAATAATAACAACCCTGCATAATATATTATGCAAATAATAACAACCTCACACATATCAGGAATGGCTAAAATAACAAAAAAAGGAAAATGATAAATGTTAGAAAGGATATGGGGAAACTGGGGCACTAATGCACTGTTGGTAGAGTGGTAATATTCATCCAACTATTCTGGAGAGCAATTTGGAACTAAACCCAAAGGTCAACCAAACTGTGCATACCCTTTGATCCAGCAATACCACTACTAGGTCTATATCCCAGAGATCATAAAAAGGGAAAAAGACCCACATGTGCAAAAATATTTGTAGCAGTCATTTTTGTGGTTGCAAAGAATTGGAAATTTACGTAATTCCCATCAGTTAGAGAATGGTTGAACAAGCTATGGCATATAAATGTAATAAAATATTATTGTGCAATAAGAAATGATGAGCAGGCAGATTGCAGAAAAACCTGGAAAGATTTGTACAAACTGATGTAAAGTGAAATAAACAGAACCAAGAAATCTTTGTACACAATATCAGCAGCATTATGTGATCACCAACTATGAATGATTTAGCTCTTTGAGCAACATAGTGATCCAAGACAAGTACAAAGGACTCAGGAAAGAAAATACTATCCACAGTCAGATAAAGAACTGATGAACTCTGAATGCAGATTGAAGAATTATTTTTTCATTTGCTTTTTTTCTTTTTCATGTTTTTCCTTCCTTTTGATCTGTTTTTTTTTCAAAACTGTGACTGATATGGAAATATGGTTTACATGATAGCACATGTATAACCTATATCAAATTGCCTACCATTTTCAGAAGAGGGAAGGGAGGGAGGGAAAATAATTTGGAACTCAAACTCTTGTAAAAATGAATGCTAAAAATTGTCTTGACATGTAATTGGAAAACATTCTATTAAAAACCATTTACTAAGGAGTAGCTAGATAGCAAAGTGTGTAGAGCGCTGGTCCTAGAGTCAGGAGGACCTGAGTTCAAATCTACCCTCAGATACTTAATACCTGGGCAAGTCATTTTGAAGTGGCCAGGAACTAGTTAAGCTATGGACTCAAGATAGGAGTCAAGAGATCAGCCAGGAAATAGTTAAGTCATACTTTGTGAAATTAGAAATCAACAAGTTAGAAATTCAGTGAGCCTGCCTATGAGCCGGCCTGGGATGTGGGAACCAATCTAGGTAATTTGTCTTTTTCTTCAATTTTCTTCTCCTAAGTGCCCAGGTCATCATGCCCCATGCCTCTCCTTCTCCTACCTCACTGTCCCCTACTTGCCTTAGTAACAGCTTCTGTTTTAGTAACAGCTTCTGTTTACACCTGCTTAGTAACAAATTATGTTAGTTGGACAGTGAAGGTGAACTGTATATAAGACCTTGCATTTTCTGTCCTATTTTGCTGATTCCTTCAGACTGGCATGAAGGACAGCTGCCAGCTGGCTAATTAAAGCTCCTTTCCAATAAAAATAAACTCCCTCTACTAATCAAGAGCAAGACTTGCTCTGTACCTTTTACCCTTAGGGAGTAACTCCAGTCATTTAGGCATCCTGTAATTCTCCTAGGGTTGGTCACAAAGCCAAGATTCATTAGGGGTTGGACTTAAATTCAGGTCTTCTATAAGCCCCATCACTTGCAGCTCTCCTGAAGATGGCTGCTGTGAATAACTTTAAGATTCTGATTGCATAGTATAGTGAACTCTGTATTTATTCAGCAAAAATAAAACTAAAGCAAAACATTTACAACAATCTAACATAACTTATTACTAAGGTGGCCACATAATCTTAAATAAAACATATCTTTCAGTAAGTCACAATCTCATCAATCAGTATAAAGTAACCAAGTCAAAGTCTCCTTTCATCTTGACTCCAAGCTGGCTTCCAATGGCTCTAAGTCAATCATCCTTAAGGGGTAATCATCCTTAAGTCAATCATCCTTAAGAGGTAGTGGAAAGTACAAAGGCCAACCACCCTTATGTCATAGTATGTCATTAGTCAGCACTTAATACCCAAGTAAAGATCCTTTCATCTTAACTAGAGGTTAAGTTCCAAACTCCATGGGTCCTCTTCCATACTCCCAGCTCTTGCCTGGATTCACACAACTGTTGCCTAAATTCACAGGTGGACAGCTCCCAGACCACAGCTCACAAGGACTGCTCCACCCTAAGCAATTTGCAGATTCTGTTTCTAGGAAAACAAAGCTTAACAGAGCCACAACAATATTTACACATAGTAAGCTTAACAGAGTTACAATGATGTTTACACATATTACTGGCACTATCACCTCAATTCACTTTCTATCTGAGAAATCATCACAAATCAACAGAATGTTTCTGACAAAGTAACACAATTCAACAGATAGAATGCTTCTGACAAGGTCATACAATTCAACAGACAAAATGCTTCTGACAATACAATCAGCAGACAGAATGCTTCTGTCTTGAGTAAGTAGTACCAACACAGAACAACAGACAGAACAAAAGACAGAGTGCTGACATTATAAACATTCTCTCTGTTAGCTCTGCTTGGTCTCAAATCATGCTTCAGCTTTTATATGCTCTGGCCCTTCCTGTTCTGTTCTTTCAGCAAGTTCCTCCTACCAGGGCCTCCATGTAATAGAGTTAGGCCTAGTAAGGGCAGAGAAGGTCTCCAAACTCCCTTCTGCCTATTAAGGGAAACACAATGTATACTGTTTCCAACAAAGACTTGATATAATCATAGGTGAGACTCAAGGATACTTGAATGGCTGAAACAAGGAGCAAAGCACTACTTTGCTTGCCTTTACATCTTCTTGACCCCTAGAGCAGTCTGTTTCCCATTCTATGGCATTCAGTTAAATAGAAAACTAAGATTGTATTTATAAGTATATCTGGCTATATAGGACTGGTGAGTTGGGGATGATGTAAGAATTAAGTAGCATGGGAAAGGAAACTAATTGCATTCAGGAAGTTGCAAAGTTCGTTTAATGATTCCAAGCTTCTCCTGAAAGTGAAGCCCAAGGTTTTAATACCAGTGTTCTACCAGTTTTGTTATTATCGTTATGAGTGATGGAACACTGCCAACCATAAAAATTAATGTTAAGTAAAGGGCATTGGGACTGACTCATGGCAGATGTAAGCAGGTTGTAGCACATAACAAAGAACTTCAAAGAAAAAATTGGAGTTTAGCATATAGTTGGGGAAATGGATGAGTGAAAAAGATTATATCAATCAACTAGTAAACAAGTATTTGTTATTTCCTATGTGACAGTATTTATGCTAAGTTCTAGGAATACAAAGAGAAAACAAAAATAACCCTTGCTCTGATATAATGGAATCAACAACATGTACATAAATAAGTACATGCAAAATCAGTAGAGGGTGGATAGAAGATATTGGTGGATAAGGGGAAAGATTACATGTGGAAAGCCTAAATGTTCCATTGTTATGCTCTTGATTTTAGAAGAGGCCCAGGAGCATTTTGGGTATATTTGGAAAACTTTTTATAGGACATGAGCAAGAGTCACACAGGGAGAGTAGACATAAATGAGTGGCAATCTGTAATATTGGAGAGAATATCCAGATAGATGAGTAGATCTATGTTCATATTTATATGAGGCTAAGAATTTTCAACATTTTAGATATTTTGCAATAGAATTTAAACTGTTAAATATGTATTATTTATTCCCTCTTCACTCTTTGCATCACATTTTGTATATGAAAATATCTTGGAAATAGGAAAATAGACAAAATAATTTGGATTTACTTTGAAAGAAAACAGTTCTCCCTGCAACTTGAGAATGTGGTTAAATCATCACTTAAAAATACCAATTGTGGCATGCCCATCTTCTTCTGAATAGCAAACAACAGCAAAAGGTATAGAATATTTTAACAGAGTAATGGAGAACAGTTTCGTGCCATTTTGTCATTGATCTTGCTAATAAAGGTGATATGGATTATGGATTGTACAATTCTGTAAATATCCCAAAGTGAACAGATGTGGAGAGAAATAAGCTCTTTCTAAAATACTCATACACAAATTACTCCATGAGCTCATCAATTTAGATACTCTTTCTAGTGATAAAGATTGTAATTCATCCATGGCTACCCATCCACTTAACTTTACTTCATATTCTAGACTAGTGGTTATCAACCTTCCTAATGCTGTGACCTTTAATACAGTTCTTCATATTGTGGTTACCACCAACCATAAAATTATTTTCGTTGCTTCTTCATAACTGTAATTATAATGTATTTTCTTTTTTTGTTGTTGCTTTGGGGGGTGGGGGTGCAATCAGGGGTTAAGTGACTTGCCCAAGGTTACACAGCTAGTTGTGTGTGTGTGTGTGTGTGTGTTAAGTGTCTGAGGCTGTATTTGAACTCAGGACCTCCTGACTACAGGGCCAGTGCTCTATTCACTGCGCCACCTAGCCGCCCCTTGTATTTTCATTGTTACAAACTGAACATAACACACAGGTTGAGAACCACTGTTCTAGAAAATAAAGCATTCTTCCTCCACTTGCACTTTCTTATGAGAATGGACAGGCCAAGTTCTTTGAATACTTATAGATAGCCTCCAAGAGGCCCTATGGTATTCTGAAGCTTGATGCAAAAAGTTCAGTATCTTTCATAATAAGAACATCTGAATGACCTCACCATTCACAAGGGATCTTCAACTTAGATTCTGAACTGTTTATATGGTGATAAACACCTTTGGCAAGCATAACTCTCCTTAACTTATGCCTCTCTTAACACTTATTATTAAAGGTTTATTGAACAATTATTATAGATTTCCACAAATCTTAATTAAATTTGATGTAAGTCTTAGAAATATTGTCCTTACATTCTTTTGGGAGTTGAGCCCTCTTACACAGGGCTAACGATGTGACTGCCTTACACTAAAGTGTGTCCAATATCTGATTTTATTATAAGTGAATTCCAAGGTGTATATTAAAGTGGCATACAAACACATCTAGTTTACCCAGCACTGTTGTCTTACATCATTTTGAAATTCCATGTATACAGCATTAGATTTTCGCTATTCTATGAGAACTGAAAACAGCATACATCTCATGATTTTAAAACAGAAAGGCAGACAAGTTGAACAGATTTCCCTCTTTCAATTTTTCTGGATTGTTTATAGGATGCAAGTCTTCTGAGGAAACTGTAAAGCAAATTTTATTTAATCAAGTCTTTGTCTATTTGAATTGTGAGTTTTTATTTGAAATGTGAGCTCTTAGAGTCAAAAATATTTTTACTCCATGGAGTAATAAAAATCAGCATCAGGAATATATGAAACATTTTATAAATTATTTTTGATATAAGCTGATTTCGTAACAAAACATATTGATAATACTCAAAGTAAATAATAAAGAAGACCATTCAGAACCTGAAATTATTACATGGGGCTACAGAAAAAGCAATGTATTATCTTGACTTTTAATCATTTCATTTTATTTCTATCCGGAAGTATGAATTAGTTTTTAAAATCCCAGTATTTTAGCCATTCCTTATAAAGGGAATTCTTTTGTTAATAGATCTCAGCTGTTTATTAGGCAGTCTTCATTAGCCTTTCTTTACTATTCCTTTTATATTGTTTTCATGTGAGAGCTTATATGCAAACCTGAGAATTAGACCTCCTGAAAGGGAGTCTTCTTGCTCCATAACTAGACAATCTGTGCTATCATTAGTGTTGATACAACTTTAAGAAATGAAGATTGCAACCCACCCATATCTTCTCAGCCTCTCTTCTTGTCTTTATCATCAGGTAAATCCTTCACAGATCTATCCAATATACAGGAGGCCTCGTTCCAGGTTTATTAACGTTTCATAAGATTGCTACTATGATTTACTATTTTCATTAATATCAGTTCACTATATGGAGTGTCCTTTAAGTAAGGAATTCTGTATTTTAACATTATCCCTTCATTGTCATTATCATTACCTATCAACTCAAGTTGTCTCTGACTTATCCCTTCTGACATTTTACATGATATCCCCACCACAGAAGTCTTATAAGGCCTCATTGTGGTATGGAATTGACTATGGGTTCTTGTAGTGTATATCATTATAATACAGGCTCAGATGGGTGTAATTAAGCTAGGCATTTTTTTTTCTTTAAGTGGATATGCATGATGATCAACTGGCAGTCATGTAGCAAGGATAGACAAATTTATCAGCAAAAGACTGATCACTAGGAGATGAGTTTTTCTATGGCAGAGGTTCCTAACCTTTGGTCCATGAACTTTTTAAATGTTGTTAACTGTGCCAATATAATTAATCTCCATTCAGCTTCTTTTTAATCTTTTCTCTGTTTTTTCTCCTCCTTGAACTCTCCTTATTTCTCTCTACAATGCACATTCACACATATGTGTGTATCTGTACAAATATATATACATATATACACAGACACACGTGTTGATTGGTTATTATTCTTTGTTTTTGAAGGGGACCAAAATGACATCACTCTGTTGGAGTCAAGGTACAGTGTGTCTGACTGTGGATGATGATACCAGCATGATCTCAGAAGGTTCTATCACAGTCAGGTACAGGTAGTCTACATGAATATGTGAAGTATAGATGCCTAAATCTGCTCATCTCACCTTTCTTTTGAATTTCTCTTGCAATTCTGCTTTGCTCCTAGAGCACAGAATTTTCTTTTAGGTGAGCACACCATGTCGAGTGGTCCTTTGCCAATGTCTCCCATGTCATGCAATCAATTCCAAAGTTCTTCAGAAATATCTTCAAAGTGTCTGTATCACTTCTTCTGACTCCATGTCAGCACTTACTTTGTGTGAATTCTCCATAAAATAGTTTTTGGTAAACATACATTTGACATTCAAACAACATAGCCCTCAAGAGTTGTACTCTCTACAGTAGCATTTGAATGCTTGACAGTGTGTAGCTTGAGAAAGGATTTCAGGGACCTGGTACCTTATCTTCCTAAGTGATCTTCAAAATTTCCCTGACAATTGAAATGGAAGGAATTGTTTCCTGACTTGAAACTAGTATAATATCCAGATTTTACAGGCTTACAACAATACAGTCAGGAGAATGGCTCCATAGACTTTCACTTTGGTAGGCAGTCTAATACTTCTTCTTTTTCAGACTTCCCTGTGGGGCCTCCTTAATATTGAACTAGCTTTAGAAATGCATGTATCAACCTCATCATATCTGGATACATCCCTAGAAAGTATGCTGTCTGGATAAAAAAACTTATCCCTAGTATTCAAAATGTTTCCATTTGCTGTAATTGATGGTTCCACATATGGATGGTGTGATGCTGGCTGATGAAGAACCCATGTTTTCTTGGTTTTAATTGTTAGGCCAAAATTGGCACAAATGACAGAGAATTAATCCACATTTTGTTGCATCTCAACTTCAGAAGCTGCATTGAGACTGTAGTCATCTGTGAACAGAAACTCAGGCACTATCTTTCCTTCCACTTTAGTCTTGACTTACAGCCTCTTCAAGTTAATTTGCCATCAGTGTGGTAGATGATCTTCATGCCATTTTTGTCTTCATTGAAGGTGTCTGAAAACATTGTTGAACGCATCATGCTAAAAAGCATGGAAGCAAGTACACAGCCTTATTTCATTCCATTGGTGAGCAGAAAAGTGGGAGAGTATCATCTGTTATCCAGAACCTGTGCAAGCAGTCTGTCATGAAACCAATATACAGTTCTGAAGAACTTTTTCAGGCAACCAAATTTTCACATAATTTTCCATAAGTCCTCATGACTGATAGTATCAAATATTTCAAAACAGTGTCATGATAAAAAAGGCCTATAGGTCACCAGATTGCCAAAGGTTTAAGAGCTCCTGATCATGATTCACTTGATATGGAGAAGCTATAATTTGTCACAATGGAATCTCAAACTTTTTGAAATATCAAAATGAAATAGATCCTCCGCTTAATATTTCTGCCTTTGACTCCTTAAAAAAACAAGTGTTCAATAAAACTTGTTTTAAAAAATGTAAGCTCTTCAAGGGCAAGGTCTATATCATGTTTGAATTTATATCCCAGCACTTGGCACATTGCTTAACATATAATTGGTATTTAATACAGGCTTGTAAATAGGTCATTTAGGGAGTTGCATTTCACTTCTTCCCAGATACTAGTCTAATTATTAATTTTGGTGGCGTGTAGATATATCTATTGAGGTAGAGAAGGTCAAGAAATGTTTTGTGTCTCTTAACTAACATAAAAGGATAGTGCTGGGGGTGTTTTGTTACCTACCCACATCCAAGGACAAGTGAATAACTCAGAGATGCACTAAGTACTTTGTCACCAAGCTTTTCTTAAAAAGACATCAAGTAAACCTAGCTAGAACTCCCCATACAAATCAGAAGTTTTATGTTCCCCAGAAACGATTTTCCTATGCATAACCATTCTTTTAAAAAATAGGTAGAATATGAGCAGTTAAGTGACATTTCGGGAAAATAATTATCCTATAAAACATTACAAATGTCACAAAGTCAATGTGATTTTAAATATTTATATATATATATATATATATATATATATATACATATATACATATATCTTCTTTTAATTGCGTATATTTAAGCAAGAGAGGGAAGGAGGGAGGGAGAGAGGGAAGAAGGGAGAGAGAGAGAGAGAGAATGAGAATCACAGAGCTAGTGCATAATTATGATAATTGACACAGAAGGAGGTGTCACTTTTGCACTTCAGTGAATACCATCAAGCTAGGCCTCCTTTCTATTTTTGGACTGCCTAGTTGTAAGACACAGCAGGCACACACTGAATTAAAGGTGAGCTATTCTGTAAGTTGTCAAGAAGATTCTTTCTTCCTTCCTTTCTTCCTTTCTTTCTTTCTTTCATTCTTTCTTTCTCCTTCCTTTTTTCCTTCCACTCATTCTATTTTTTCTTTCTTGTAAGGAAAGGCCATTGTAGACAAAGAGCTTTTAGACATGTTTACCATGTCTTTTGAATACTCACAGTGCCAACAGGAATTTGATGCTGCACATTGATCTTTAAAAAAAAAAATTAAAATCAAGATGCAGTATGATGGTGTAGTTGATACAGTGCTGACCTAGAGTGAGGAAGGCCTGACTTCAGATCCCACCTCAGTGATTAGTTGTGTGAGCATGAGCAAATCAGTTAACCTCTCTGAGCCTCAGTTTCCTCATCTGTAAAACAAGGATGATGATAATATTCGCCCTTGCCCTGTTGTGGAGACTGCACGGTTTAATGCATATAAGTCACTCTGTCTACATCAGTAATCACCAATATCCAGATTGGATATAATAACAAAAGAGCTTTCCTTGGGTTATCAGAAGCAAGGTTAGTTAGAACGTATCAAAGAGAGATAGCAGTGGTAGAATGGAGAATTCAGTGTAAGTTCTTTGAGTAGAGATTATTTTACTTTTATGTCCTCAGTGTATTTTGCATAGTAGGAGTTTTATAAATGTTTATGCAGATTTGTTCCTTCAGGTCTTAACTGTTATTCAAGGCCTGGCACAAGTTTCACCTGCTTTTTAAAGGCTTAGTTATTCAAGCCCTCAAAGACCCCATCCACCTTTCTAAAATCCTGTAACAATAATTGTCTGTAACACAGAATTATAGTACACATAAAATATATATATCCACATATACATATGTGCTAGCTACCTTACTTATGTGTGTATCTGTGTGTGTGTGTGTGTGTGTCTTTTTACAGTCAGTTCTGGGTAATCCTAGGAAAACAGCTTTAATTCATCACAAAAACTTGCTTCTTTAAAGCATAGAAACACTAAGGATAAAGAAAAGTATTAGTACTGAAAGTATCTTTGAAATGTTAATGATGTTCACTCACCTGTTATCTTAGATTTCCCATTAGTCTAACTCTCTATCTTAGTATATCAAACAATCCCCTGAGAATACAGATCTCTACAACCAAGTCAAAGCAAGATGTGCTTGGTCCTGTACCTCTTGCCTCAAGGAACCTAGGCAAAACATAGAACTACCAAATATATTATTTACTTATATGAAAGTGAATTACTAGAGATGGAACTATAACTCTTCCCTGTCCATACTTAAGAAAACATGATAACCTTAACTAAGGTTTTCCCCTTTTCTTCTTTAAAGGCATTCAGCTTTTTTTTAATTTTAGAAAACAATAATTACTGCCATGATTTGCTTTTTTGTGTGTTTCAATTCTTACCCAAGTTCTGGAGTCTAAGTATTACATGGGGGTAGAATCTTAATTCTTTACTTTCTAAATATTTCCCACTTGAAAAAATGAATGTGACAATATTTTTAAATTATCAATATGTTTACTTTCCTTGGTAAAAACAAAAACAAAAACAAAAAAAAACCTCTACCTCCAGTTACTTTAGAATTTTGCTGCCAAAGATTGCTTGAGATAGATAGCAGAGTTTAGTTTCATGTTGTGCAGCTTCCATTACAAATGGGATTGTTGTAGAAATATGATTTGGAATTGAACATATTTTCAAGGACAATTTTCATGAAATTAGGAGCCCCATGAAACCTGTAATTCAGTGAGAGTTAAGCAGTAGATAGGGTATTGGATATCAAATGAAGAAGACCAGTGTTCAGACCTCAACTCTGCCAGTTCTTAATTGTCTAATAATGGGCTAGTCATTTAACATCTCCCTTAGTCCCACTTTCCTTATCTATAATAATACCACTCGAACCTACCTCTTACAGTAATTATGAATCTCAAATAAAATAATGTATTTAAAATGCTTTGCAAATCTTAAGGTACTATATGAATACTAGCTATCACTAAGTCATTGGTATTTCAGAACTTGACACAATATGACTTAAATATCAGTTTTAGGAATATAACACAATGATGGATAGTTTTTCAGTTTTTAAACAGAGAAATGTTGAATAGTACTATTTTCTATGTTTTATCCACAGAAAATCATAGAATTTTAATGCTGGGTGCAATGCTATATATAATTTAGTCCAATTCCTTCATGTTAAAGTTTATATACATACTGCCTAACCAGAGATGTCTTGTCTAAGGTCACCCAATGAGTAAGTGATATTGCATCTAAATCTGTGAATCATATTCACAAACTCATTTCACTACCCAACAGTAACTATCAGCAAACACAGACATCCCAGTGGTAATAGAAAGTTTCAACCTTGAATGTATTTTAGATCTTTTCATAATGTGAATTTCAGGTAACTGAGTTATACAGAAACCAGATTGTCTTCATGGGTTCTATTGAAGCTCTGAAAACAGTGAAGAATAACCCACATTGCTTATCTCACAACAACAGGTTGTTTTGCCCCAAGCTTCCTGTTCCTAAGCATTCTCTGAATGCATAACAGCTGTTGCATTCATAAAAGGTACCACGGGATGAGAAAAACAAACTGTGGCATTTGGTGCCAAAGTCATCTGAGGTGTAACACTTGAGTATCTGGCATCAAAAATGCCTAGAATAAATTTAGTCTAGTCTTAATTGCCAGCTTTTGTTCTATTTCTTGAGAAACAAAAAAAAACATGTCAACCGAGTTTCTTTCTGACGAGCTGGTATTATTGAGTTGTTTGATGAGTAGCTATCATTACATTAGTTATAGTTTTCTAAGGAAGATTGCACTATATGTTTTAAAATGAAAAGCTGCCTTGGAAACTGTATTCTGTAGCTACAACTTTCATAAAACTCTAACATGAAATGAAGTGGAAAAATTATTTGAATCATAAGTTCCAACATAAGGATAAGGTCTCTCTTTTTTAAGGTTAGATTCTCCTTTATACTTTTCATACTCCTTCATACATACAGGAGAGAATCAGGAATTATTGTTGTGAGTCTGGGTTCTGCCACTGATTGGTTTGTGTGACCTAGGCAGAAGTAACAATCATGATCTCCAACAAAACAAAAGGAAAAATAGACCTCATTAAAAGGAATCAGCAGAAAAACTGTATCTTGCCAAAAGGAACAATAGACAATGAAGTAATATCAATATTATGTATACTTATATATGCATATACATAATAGATATATGTGCATATACACACATATATAATACTAGATATAATGTATGAATGTATACACACATACATATATATTCAACAAATGGAATAGCTTTTAAATTCTTAATTGAAAAATTAAGTGAATTACATGAGTAAATAGATGTTAAACTATACTAGTAGAGGACTTCAACTTTCCCCTCTTAGAGCTAGATAAATTGAACCACAAAATAAATAGGAAGGAAGCTAGGGAAATGAATAAAATCTTAGAGAAATTAGATATGGTAGAACTCTGGAGAAAATGGAATAAGAAGAGAAAGGAGTATACATTTTTCTCAGCTTTACATGGCAGCTTCACAAATATTTATTATGTAATACTGAATAAAAACCTTACAACCAAATACAGAAAAGCAAAAATATTCAATGCATACTTTTTGGACAATAATGTAATAAAAATTACATTCAGTAAAGGGCTATGAAAACATAGATTAAAAATTAATTGAAAATAAAAAAATCAAATCATAAAGAATTAGTGGGTCAAAGAACTAACTATAGAAACAATCAATAATTTCATTAAAGAAAATGGCAACAATGAAACAACATATCATAATTTGTGGGATCTCCTCAAAGCAATACTTAGAAGGAAATTTAAATTTCTAAATGCATACATCAGTAAGAGAGAGAAAGAGCATATCAATGATTTGGGTATGCAATTTTTTAAAAATCCAGAAAAAGGATATTTTTTCTAACTAAGTAGGAAAATGGAAATCCTGAAAAACAAAGAAAAAATTAATAAAATTGAAAGAAAAAAGTTTGAACTAATAAATAAGGATCTGGTTTTATGAAAAAATAGACAAATTATTGGTTAATTTTATTTTTAAAAAGGAAAGATGAAAATCAAGCAGTAGTGTCAAAAAAGAAAACGATGGTTATACTACCAAAGAAAATAAAATTAAAGCAATCATTAGGAGCTATTTTGCCCAATTATATGCCAGTAAAACTGACAGCATAAGTGAAATAGATGAATAATTAAGAGAATATAAACTGCCAAGATTAACCAAAGAGGAAACAGGATATTTAAATAACTCTATCTTAGAAAGAGACATTGAATAGGCCATAAATGGACTCCTTAAGAAAATATTCTCAGGGTCAAATGGATTCTACCAAACATTTAGAGAAGAATTGATTCCAAGACAATATATAAGCTATTTAGAAAAATAGGCAAGGAGAGAGTCCTACCAAATTCCTTTTACATGAATATGGTACTGATACCTAAGCTAGGGAGAATGGAAAAAAGAGAAAGAAAACTATAGGCCAATTTCTTTAATGAATATCAATGCAAATATTTTAAATAAAATACTAGCAAAAAGAGTATAGTAATATATCACAATGATCATACACAGTGATCAGGTGGGATTTTTACCAGGGATACAAGACTGGTTCATTATTCGAGAAACTATCAGCATAACTGATCATATCAATGACAAAAATAACAGAAATCACCTGATTATATCAATAGATGCAAAAAAGCTTTTTACCAAAATAGAGCTTCCTTTCCTATTGAAACAGTAGAAAGCATAGAAATCAATGGAGCCTTCCTTAAAATGACAAGTAGTATCTATCTAAACCCAAGAACAAATATTATTTGTAACAGAGACAAACTTGGGGGTGAAGCAAGGATGTCCATTAACAACACTAATATTCAACATAGTACTAGAACTTCTAGGTATAGCAATAGGGCAAGAAAAATAATTTGAAAGAATAAAAACAGGCAATGAGGAAACAAAAATATCACTTTTTTTTTTTTGCTTTTTGGAGGGCAGTTGGGGTTAAGTGACTTGCCCAAGGTCACACGGCTAGTTTTTGTGTTAAGCGTCTGAGGCTGGATTTGAACTCAGGTCTTCCTGACTCCAGGGCCGGTGCTCTATTCACTGTGCCACCTAGCCGCCCCCAAAAATATCACTTTTCTGATGATATGATGGTATATTTAGAGAACCATAGAGAATCAACTAAAAAACTAGTTGAAATGATTAATAATCTTAGCAAATTTGTGGGATATAAAATAAGCCCACAGAAATCATTAGCATTTCTATATGTTACTAGTAAAATATCATAAGAGATAGAAAGAGAAATAGAGAAATTCCATTTAAAATGAATGTGGTAAGTAGAAAATACTTGGGAGCCTACTTGCCAAGACAGACCCAAGGATTATATGAACACAATTACAAAACACCTTTCACACTAATAAAGGCATAACTAAAGAAATGGAGAAATATTCATTGCTCATGGGTAGACCAAGCCAATATAATATAAATGACCACTCTACATAAGTTAATTTACTTACCTAGTGCCGTATGAATCAAACTACCAAATAATTATTTTTATAGAGCTAGAAAAATAATAACAATTCATCTGGAAGAAAAAAAGGTGGATATCAAGGGAATCAATTTTTACAAAAATGTGAAGGACAGCAGCCTAGCAGTACCAGATTTTAAACTGTATTACAAAGCAGTAATCAGCAGAGCAATCTGGTACTGACAAAGGAATAGGGTGGCAGATCAGTGGAATAGATTAGGTATATGGTACCCCATAGTAATCTAGTGTTTGATAGATCCAAAAGTACAAGCTTTGGGGGTAGGAATTTGCCATTTGAACAAAAATTTCTGGGACAACAGAAAAGCAGTTTGGCAGAAACTAGGCATAATCTAACATCTGACATGCATACCATGATGAGATCAAAATGGATAAATGATTTAGACTTAAGGGATGATATCATAAGTCAATTAGGGGAGGGGGCGGAGCCAAGATGGCAGTGTAGAAGCAGTAAGGTCCAGCAGCTCCCACACTGCCACCCTAAACACCCATAAAATATGAGCCCAGACAAAGTCTAGTAAAGTCTAGGACTCTCAGACTCACAAACATACAGAGAACACACATCTCGCTGAAGGCAGCTCGGCAGCAGAGGCTCAGGCGGCCGCCAGAGTGAAGGCTGGAACAGCCAGAAGCCGAGACCTCGGCTAGGCCCAGGCAGTGGGAAGGAGCTGAGCGGAGCCCTGCAGCCAGCCTGCAGAGGTTCTACAGCCTCGAGCACCCCCACATCTGCGAAGGCGTGAGGAGCAGGATGGGAGAGAGGCAGCTCCCACCACAGCTGAGCAGAGACCCAGCCAGCCCAAAACCACAGCCACAGCCAGGCAAGACCTCAGCACAGCCATGAGGAGCAGTGGAGCCTCCCAAACAGCAGCTTGAGTCTACTTCAAAGAAAATCTAAAGCACCAGCCTAAGGGAATCTTTAAATCTTCAGACACAGTTAGTGAAAGTGAAACTTTGAAAATTAATTTGGGGTTGGTAAAGCAGTTCAGCCATTCTGCCCCCGGGCCAAAGAAGCAGTGGGGGAAGGGAACTGCTGGATCCACCAGTAGCCCCCACCAGGCTGCTTCAGAGACCCCGGCCTGCAGACTCAGCAAGGGGGCTGAATCGATTGATCAGGGCCGAGTGCTCTTGCATTGAGTGGCCTGGATCGGGATCGAGGTCTTGGGTGGTGGTCCTGGGGTGCACTTTCAGCAAGCCAAAGCTGGGGGGGACTTGCAACACCCCCCTAATAGTGCCGGCAGTTGGGAAAACCCCACCGATTTGGAACAGAGGTTCCCCCTTTGGAAGCAGAGTTTCAGGGAGCTAAAAAATCCAACCGATTAATTGACTGGCCAACATGAGAAAAAGGAAGCAAAATAAAAACAATAAAACTTTAGAATCCTTTTTTGGGGACAAAAAGGATCAAAGCATGGAACTGGAGGAAGACAACACAGTCAGAACTCCTACACCAAATGCTTCCAAGACAATTGAAGAATGCCTAGAAGCTATACATCACCTGAAAATGGACTTTGAAAACCAAATAAGAGAAGTGGAAGAAAAATTGGGAAGAGAAATGAGAATGATGCGAGAAAAT
>CM053600.1:87793326-87831091 GCA_028646575.1 Pseudocheirus occidentalis
TCAGAATCAGAGTGGAGCAAATGGAAGCAAATGACTTTATGAGAAATCAAGATACTATTAAACAGATCCAAACAAATGAAAAAATAGAAGCCAATGTGAAATATCTCCTTGAAAAAACCACTGACCTGGAAAATAGATCTAGGAGAATCAATTTAAAAATTATTGGACTTTCTGAAAGACATGAAAAAAAAACCCTAGAACGCATCCTTCAAGAAATTCTCAAGGAAAATTGCCCTGATATTTTAGAACCAGAGGGAAAAATAGAAGTTAAAAGAATTCAGCAATCACCTCTTGAAAAAGATCCCCTAAAGAAAAGTCCTAGGAATGCTATAGCCACCTTCCAGAGTTCCCAGATCAAGGAGAAATTATTACAAGCTGCCAAGAAGAAACAATTTGAAATCTCTAGAAACACAATCAGGAAAACACAGGATGTATCAGCTTTTTCATTAAGGGATAAAAGGGCCTAGAATATGATATTCCTGAGAACAAGGTAGATAGGATTAAAACCAAGAATTACCTACCCATCAAAATTGAGTATAATGTTCCAGGGGAAAATATGGTTATTCAATGAAGTGGAAGACTTTCAAGCATTCTTGCTGAAAAAACCAGAACTGAAAAGAAAATTTGACACTCAGATACAAGAAGCATGAGAAAGTAAACATGGAAAAGAAATCATAAGAAATTTATCAAAATTGAACTATTTACATGTCAACATGAAAAACCATAATTGTAACTTATGAAACTTTTGTCAGTATGAGGATAGGTGAAGGGAATACAAATGTGTATGTTATGTATACATACACATATATCTATATAGGAGGAGATATATATATATATACATATATACACACACACATATACATGCATTGTATATATGTGTGTATTCATACACATACATGTATATATACATATATACATATACATATACATATACATGCACGCACATGTGTGTGTGTGTGTATAAATTGAGAGGTAGGAGAGGAATAGAATGAGAGGAGACAAGGAGAGACAAAATGGGGTTAATCATCTAAAAATGAAGAGGCAAGGTATAACTGTTACAACGGAGGGGAAAAACAGGAAGGCAAAAGGGAAAGGGTCAACCTTACTCTCATTGAATTTGGCTTAGGGAAGGAATGACATAAATTCTGTGAATTTCTTGCCGCACAGGTGAGTAGAGGGGATGGGGATGAGAGGTGGGATGATGGAGGGGAGGGCAGGGTGAGGGGAAGGGTTGCTGTAAGCACATACTTCTGTAAAGGGACAGGGACAGAGTAGAGAATAGAACAAGGTGGGGTGGGATAGGAAGTAGGGACATATAATCAGTCTCTCACAATATGTCTGTTGTGGAGATGTTCTGTCTAACTACACATGTACAGCCTGTATTGAACTACTCATCTTTCCAGTGAGGATCTGTGACGAGGGAGGAAGGGAAAGAAGCTAGAATTTAAAGTTCTATAATCAAATGTTAAATATATTGTTATTATTATTATTATTATTATTATTATTAACTACATGCAACTGGGAATTAAGATATAGAGGCACTGGGGTAGAGAGATCCATCTTGCCCTACTGGAAGGTCAGAAAGGTGATGGTGGAGGACATAGGGGAGAGCAGATTGGGGGAGGGGTTATATAGTCAGATAGGGTTGTTTTGGGGTGGTGGGCAAAGGAAAAATAGGGAGAAAATTTGTAACTCAAAATCTCGTGGAAAAGAAAGATGTAAACAAGAAAATAAATAAATTACTTTTTTTAAAAAAAAGGAAAATTATCAACTCAGAAAAGTTAAGTATTAACTTGAGTGAAAAAAATAGGTGTTTGATAAACTCTCAGACTTTTAAGACTTTGTTTAAAAAATATTCTGAACTTAAAAGAAGATTTGACATATAAGAACCAAGAGAAATACAAGGTACATAATAAAGACTGATTATAAAGGATCCATAAACACAGACTGTTTACTTTATATATATGTAAAATGCATGTCTGAGGTTATTACTAATAATTGGTTAGCTCATAAGAAAGATTAGATTAAACCTGAGTATGACATGAATTTCAAAAGTAAACACATTTAAGAACAGCTAAAAAGAATAATTATTTTATGCAAATAAGGTGCAAGGGGAAGAACTGATACAGAGAAATTAAATGGGGGAGGAGGGCTGGCAGTTCTGGTAACCTACTTTCATCAGGAATAGGTTTAAGAGGGAATGATACATAGATATTTAGAAGAGCATAAAAGTCTTCTAAATTCAGAAGAAATAAAACAGTAGGGGCTTCGGACAAGGGGAGAGGACAAGGAAGGAATCTTTGAAAGGAAGCATGTCGGAATAGGTAAAGTAGGGGCATAGAAGGGTGTTTAGATTTATGGGAATGGGAGGACAGGGGAGGGATTTTTGGAGGGGTGTAGGCAAGTAAAAGAAAGGCAATGTAGTAGGTAGAAGTGAAGTAGAGGAGGTAGGAGGGATAAGAAATAAAAGATGCGCATAAACATAAAAACAAAGATCAGGAATATAATATGTTTGGGAAAGTATACATCTATATATGTATGTATAAATGTATATGTGTACATATATATCTATAGCTATAGAGAAACATCTAAACTGTATTGTAGCCTTCTGGGAATAGGAAAGGGAAAAGGAACAAAGCAAAAAAGTACACAACAGAGAACAAAAGAAAACTTAAAAGGAATCAAAGAAAAGATGGACAGTTCTCAACACAACGTGTATTATTTACCATACAGGCTTTCTTGAAATAAAAATTTATTTTTACACATTTTGAATCTTCTCTTATGTTCTGCTATGCACACAACATGCTTTTATTTTCTTTCTTTACATTTAAGTTCTAATATTTAAGTTTATGATATGTTTTTGTTTCTTTTCTCTATTCTGTATTTGTGTTCTGGCCCTTGAGTCTAAAATTAAAAAAAAAAGTTAAGAAAATACTTTCAATAAATTATTTCATTTAATCCTCAAAAAAATCCTGTATAATAATCTAGGTTTATTTCTCACTAGTCTTTCTCAAACTCTAGCCAAAAAGGATGACTTGCTGTTCCCTAACCACATCCCATGGTGTCTCACAAACGTACCTTTGCTAATATTGTTTGCTCCACCAAGAATGCCCTCTCTAACATCACCTGCCCAATTTCCACAAATCCATCAAACTATGATCAAATGCCACCTCTTCCATAAAGCCTTCCTTCTTTCTTCTCCACCAGAAAAATCACACCTTTCTTCTAGTTAACAAATCTTTGTTTGATGGATACTAAGAAGGTAGCACATGTATGCATCAGGGGAAAAAAATGGCACCAGTTTAGTTATCAAAAACCATTCTTTCCTTTCCCTGGGCTATTAAATGAACAAGGTTAGATGCTGGTTTGTTCCCAGGTGCTTATGATAAAGCACAGTTTATGTACTAGTTGGAGAGTTAGTGACTTTGAAAAAATACTTGGAAGTTTAGACTTATTAATTAATGCATGTTTATGGAAACCTAAGGTATACAAGTAAATGTTTCTGAGTATGCGTATTTGAAGGTAGGTACCTGGACAAATTGAGGGTGCTTTTTAGACCTTCAGGTGGCTTCCATGATGTATCTTCTTGGGATAACCTCCATTTAGGCAACATAATGGTGAATGTGAATTTAAGCAGCCATAATCTCCTTGTGCTAGGAGTCTATTTTATTCATTGTATTTTCATCCCCAGTACCAAGAACAGTGTTTGACATATAATATGTGCTTAATGAATGCTCACTAATAGATTAATTGGCATAAAAGCAGGTCCTCTATCCTCTGTCTAATCAGCATGATTGAGCTATACTGGGTTTCTGCTGATCTCCATGGATACCAGTGGTCTAGTTCTGAGAACCTCATTGTCACCACACAAGAACCAAAAAAGGATGGGAACAAAGCAACACCTGGACTTGGCACTAATGTTAATGCTTTTAAGTTCTTTGTACTTTCAAATTTTACCTTGATTCTCACTGCAAATAGTATCAGACTTTTTTCATGTTGGTTAGATTTACAAAGCTGTTTTTGTTTTCTTTTTTTAAGGGATTTTTCCCTAAAAAGGGGAAAAATACTTTGGGAAATATTGGTGAAAACAAACCATATCAATAAAATTATTTTTTAAACTTCCATCTTGTTTCATCATTATTTGTATTCATTCCTTATCCGCCCAACTACACTCTAAACTCCATAAGACAAGAACCACATTGTATTTTTGTTTGTGTCTCTCTTGGCAATGCCTTGAATTCAGTCAATATTGGTTGGATGACAATATGAAGGACTTTCTAAGACTTTCTAATTCTTACCCTTCAGTATCACATTTTGAGTTCTTTAATCATGATGCTTATAAGTTTGTTCCTTGAAGCTACTTAATGATGAACAGGCCTAGATAATAGCCACCCTTGTCCTGACTCTTCTTACCCTCTCTACGTATATTTTGAAAATGGGCCTGCATAGACCAAATTCAATATTGAATTCATACCTAAGACATGTGTCTTAATACTTTTTGGTTTTTTTTCTCTTTTAGGCATTTATGTCAATGTTCCAGATTCTTACCCAGGAAGGATGGGTAGATGTCATGGACCAGACGCTCAATGCTGTAGGCCACATGTGGGCACCTGTGGTTGCCATCTACTTCATCCTTTATCATCTATTTGCTACTCTGGTGAGTTGGGCATGGAACACTTACATTTTTTATCACAATTATTTTTTTTATTTTAGCTTGGATTTGATTGTAAGCATCATGTTTAACCTATTGTAAAATTTTTCATGAGAACCAGAGGATTAATTCTTTGATCTCCAGCCTGTCATGAACTAGCATTCAGGCTTCTAAAGGAAGTGGTTACCCTCTATCAGGTATGATTCTTGCAGTAAGAATCAAATCCCTGTGCTCATCTGGTACTTTTAACCATTGTGAGTTTTCACAGTTCAGATTATCCAACAATGGAACCAAGCCTTGTTGTTTATCATGTAGAGACACTCTTCTCAGTTTCATTATATTCTCTTCACAGCTGTAATTAAACCAGAGACAGAAGCCTAAGACCTCAGGGTGCTATTTGTTAATTAGAAATCAGCACAATGTTTTCATGCTGTGTTCTCCTGAAAGAAGCACATGGGAGAAAAGTGCATGGTTATATATCATAGAATAGCTTGACAAAATGAAATAGTAAAATCTGAGAGAAATTCAATTCTGTCAAAAAAAGAAAAAGAAATATCTCCCCAATGCATTTCCATGGTAGGGGGAAATGAAGTTAGGAACTAGAGTACATAAAAGAATATATTTCATGACCCTACATAACCATAATTCCCTGTCTCAGTGAATGGGACCTCCACACCTTCAAGAAGTAGCCCTGAATATCAATTGACCTATCATTCTTTTACTCCTATACCTGAGCCAGATGAGAGGTAAAAACTCTATGCTTGACCTCCTTTCAGGAACATGGGAGGTAATGTTTTGAAATGAAAAACATCCCAGATTTAAAGTCAGCAAGAGTCTGGGTTTAAATCCTGCCTCTGACACTTAATAATTGTGTGATCATATACAAATTGCTTATACTCCCTTTTCCTTAATTTCCCCATCCACAAAATGAGAATGATAATTCTTGCAGTAATTACTGTATATTAAACACTCTATCAGCTTCAGTTATTAGAACTAAGACCTCTACCTATGTCAAGGATCATATTAGAAAATGTCAGTTGAGTAGCAACTACGTAAAAAAAAACTCTGGGATTTGTTTACCTGAGATACAATGATGGGGGTGGGGTAAGTAGGGAGTAGGGGAGTATGTATAGGAAGTGTTGTGGGATGTGAGGCAAACATTGCAAATAGTAAAGTAAAAAGAAATTTTTAGAATCTTATTTTAAAATATCGACTTTCCTTCCCATAATAACTTTGGCAAGTATACCACATGGCTAGTGACTACACCAGCTTGCTAGAGTTAGCTCAAACTGGACAGTGAAAAGCAGTTTCATGTGGGCATTTACACTTGGAAAACAGCAAACATTGCAAATGATGGCTTGATTTATTATATCTTTGATTTTATCTGACATAAGAAAGAGATAAAGAAAATGTTGATTATACAAATTAAACTTAAACACATGTCTTGGTTACTTTTTACCCCAAAAAGAGCTGGTTGTTAAACATTTACCAGCACGCCACTGAGATATGATTGTTGAGACAAATCTCACAGTCTGAGGTGTCATTGGCGCATGAATTCCTACCTGTAGAGCTAAAACTAAGTAAACCCTTGAATAACTTTGGATCTATTTATAATTTACTTTATACTTAAACTGCATTGCAACTCCCATTTTGGGAGACTGCTTTTCTAACATTTTAAATTAACTGTTTCATTCTGGTGGCTTACAGTATATATATTTTTTTCTTTGACATGAACCCAGGTCTTCCTGAAATCAAGAATATTTCCTCTTACTTTTTTCTATTAAATAATAATAGCCAACATTCCCTAACACTTTAAGGTTTATAAAATATTTTATAAACATATATTTATTTTATTCTCATAATTATCCCAAGATCCTATTATTATCCCCAGTTTACAGATATAGAAACTGAGGCACGTACCCAGAAACTGTCCCTGGGAGTTTTTCATTTATCACAGAGACTACGGACACTTTTTAAGAATACTATTTTTAAATACCTAAAATAAAATACATAGAATTACAAAAGCAATCACTTATACTAAAATACAGATGTAAATTTTTTGCACCATTAGGTACAATATCTCTCCACAATATCTCTCCCCAATATTTCTCTAAGACCCCCTGAGATAGACAATCTTGAATGTTTCTTCCAGCTCCAAGATTTCATTAATCTATTCTGTTAATCAAGTTACCTCCCTTTCATTTTCATTGACAAATCACTACTTTGTCAAAAAGTTATACTTATGACCTGTTACTAGGACATAATTATTATTATGATCTGTTACTCAGATCACTTTTATTCCTTCTCTAAAACACTTATTATTGACTTTTTAATGTATAATTTCTTGCATACTAGCCTCCTTATCCATATTTCTTCATTTTTGTCATATTTTACTTTTTAAATTAGTACTCCCTCTTCCTTCTCCTCCATTTATTATCATCTTAAAATGAAAATAAAAGTTGATTTGTTATTAAGTTTAAGAACTGATCACGCTTATTTCTGCCAGAACATGCTTTATCATTATTCTTGCAAACATACTCTTTAGATAGAACATTATAGTCTGGAAACCACAAGTAGCTAATGGGGAGTACTAGGAAAATTATGATTAACAAAACTATAGAATGGGACTGATTCAAGGTAAAAATGTGATATAGTCAAAGTAGCTTAAGCTAAAAAGGCCTCTGGATTTGGTGTCAGAATATCAGTACTTAAACTTCTGCTCTGCCACTGACTTGCAAATTTACAGAATCGAGGTAATTTTCCCTTGGCTTTGTTAGACAAAGGCAGAAGTACTTAACCTGGGGGGTGGCGAGCTTATATTTAAAATTATTTTGATCCCTCTTTTTCCATAAAATTTCTTTCCTTTTAAATGTTTTGTAATTAAACTTATGTGTTTAAAAAGGTTTTTTTTTGTCTAAGAATTGGTCCATAGACTTGCCAAAAAGTCCATAATGGGGGGGGGGGGGGGAAGGGAGGAGGGAAATGCTAAGAACCCCTGAAATACATAATTACTGAAAAAATAGTAGATAATCAATAGCTTTACTAAAGTAACAAAATTCAAAATAAATCCACAAAATTCAAGTCTTTCTGCACTTAACAAAACCTAGGAAGAAGAGAAAGAATAAAAAATTCCATTTAAAGTAACATATAATGTATTAATGATTTCAGAATTCATCTCTCTACCAAGCCACACAGGATCACAGATTTAGAGTTGGAAGGGAATTTAAAGTTCTGTCAAGTTCAACCTTCTCATTTTGCTAAGCTAAGGAAAACTGAGTTTGTGAATTGTCCATTATCAGAAAACTAGTGAGAGAAGAGATGAACCCAGATTTTTCTTACTCAAGACATACTTCTCAATTCTTTTCTTCATGTTTCCTCACTGTACATGCAACAAGGAAACATTTTTATAGAAATGAAAGGAAAACTAATAATTGAAGAGAGAGTCAATATTGATGATAAGGTCGTAGGTGCCAGCATAACAAAAACCATGATCCTATCCAAGTTGGTAGATTCTTTAGAATATTGATTGAACCTATCAGATTACTAAGGGAACGTTTTCTGGAATTTAACTAAATAATAAAACTTTAAAAGAGGGAGAGTATAGTATGTAGCATATATACTATATATATAGTATATTGTACTTACTATTATGATTACTATTATATGATCACTATACTATTATAATAGTACTATTGTACTTACTTGTAAATGAATATTTTATTTGTTTCTCACAATAATCCTAGGAGTTAGGTAGTATTATTATTCTCATTTCACAGATGAGGAAACTGAGGCAAACACAGGTTAAGTGACTTGCCTAGGATTACACAATGTCAGAGGCCTATTTTGAACTCAGTTCTTCCTGACTATAGGCCCAGTACTCTATCCAATGTTTTACCAGCTGCCTTTAATAAATAATAAAAGTCATTTATAGACATAAAAGATGAAGAATAATTTAAGAATTGTGTGGGGGGGGGTTAGGAGAGGAAATCTATAATTCCAATTAACATATGAACCTCTGTATGAGGAGAATCCCTCTGCTAGTAAAGAATGGTACCTACTCTGCATCCAATATTGAATTGTACCTGAAGATTTTAATGTTAGAGTGTTCATAAGGGAAGATGGTGGAGATATATATTGGAAAATGTAATCCAGGAGTAATAAATGAGACAAATGTTTGAAGACGATAAGTATAAAAAGCTTATTCAAGAAAAGAGTCAGGGGTAATAGAAATGGTGAACTGAAAATAATATCATATAAATTGAAATTGATTATAATTTATAAAACAGAAAATAACTCTTTACCAGTGTGAGAGTCATTTATGCATCAATTTTCTTCATACAGAGAGTTCACCAGCTTGCTAGAGCCAAGATCAAAATTAATAAAATTAGATTGAATTTGAAGAAAACATGAGAAACTATTGTCTAACTGAGGCAACTCAAATCTGATGTTTTTAAACAAGATAGTGACATTAGAAATTGGAGAATGCATAAAAGAATAAACATTGACACAGAATATCATTGTTTCCTAATGAATTTAAACTGATGGAATAAATTGCCACAGAGGAAAACAGAAGCACCTAACAACCACACTAGTCAGCAAAACCTTGATCTAGTTAGACTATGAGCTTCTTAAAAGAAGAGATTGGGATTTTTTTTCCCTTTCTTTTATTCCTAACACTTAACACAACGCCTGGCACATAGTGGACACATAAAAAATACTTGTTGACTAATAAAGAGAAAATTAGAAGAGTCACAAGAAACACCAATTTAGAATACAAATTTATTTAAAAGCTTTATAGTAGAAGATTATGAGCAGTATCTCCTCGTAAAATAGCATGTAATCATAAGGAAAAAAAATAAGTATATAGAAAACAAAAGATCTCAAAGAAGGCAAATCATCCAGAGAGTATTTAAGGATGAAAATTGAAAGAGCAACAAAAGAGATTAAAAATGGATAAGATCTGTCAAAGGTTCTTCATTAAAAAAAACTTTTTTTTCTGTCAATGGTATTTGAAATGGGCTCTACCATCACAGTTGTTTTTGTGAAACATAAGAAAATAGAAATGGTACCTAGACAAATAAAAGAAGAAGACCTACTAGACAATACATTAAAGGAAACAAAATCTTTAGAATATTCAAGAATCAGTCCCCAAGACTTAAGAAAAAAGAGAGAACACCAAGCACAGGTAAAACATCTTGGATAATATTACCAAAAAAGGGCCATTGAAAAAATGTCCATAATTACTAAACAACATAACAGCTTTCTGACCTAAATCCCATCCAGGAGAGCTATAAAGTAGGAAGGCTACCTCTGGGAGAATATACCCTTTACCAAGGCAACTTGATTTCCCCCATAGCTTGGATGATGTGAGATTCAACAATTCTCTTCCTTTAGATGAGATGGAAGACTACCAGACTTTTCAAACTGCCATGCAGTTAAACTTTCTTTAATGTACTGTCTCCTCTCCTTGGGATATGAATTGGAGAACAGGACTTTTATGCCCTTTTTCTGTTTACATCCCAAGTACTTCATGCACAGTGCTTCATAAATGCTTTTTTATTCATTTATTCATCTCAACAAAATTCTCCATGTCTCAAGAACATCTTTTATGGAGGTACACAAAAGGAATCTACAGGGGTCTGTAAATTATATTCTATGTCAGATCACATTTTAAGTCACACAACTGCTTGAATACATGATTGCATTATATTTTAGTTTGTTAATTCTATAATGTCTTATAGTTGGTATCTGCGACAGAAGGGAGGAAGAAGAATGGGATCTATGATTTTGTTGCTACAGAGAAATTCCTTCAATCAGGATCTGCTCTATATCTTATTTTAGAGAGTTGGCTCAGGTACTGAGAGACTGAATTATTTACCCAGAATCACATAGGCAGCATATGTCAAAGCAAGAACATGAGCCTCTATGTTCCCAACTCTGTGGCCAGGTCTCCATATTTTTGCTAATGTGAGATTTATTAATAAGTGTTTTATTAATTTTATAGTTATTTAAAATTATTTTATTTATAATAAATATTTACATTACCTTATAATATTTATAATTATTTATATGCCATGCTTTCCTCTTCTAGGCAATATTGTAGAGGAATAAAATTCTGGATACCCAACTAGTAAGCAATTTTTCCTCAGCAGTTGATAATTAATCTTGATACAAAGTATTAAAACTAATGGCAGTAAAGTGAGTTGATGATGGTTTGTGATGTCCCATTTATAAATTGTTTTTCCCTGAAGGAACTCATTTGAATGTATTATAGTCTGTGTTGTATAATCTTGGGCTTCATTTTAGTCATCTCAATCCCTATTTTATAATGGTGTCTTTGAATTTTAACATGTATTAAATTTAAACCCTTTAGTAGGTATTTCTTTCCTGTGAATTATTTTAATAACTGTAAATAACCATGTTTAAGCAACAGCTAATTATAATTGTTATCCTTTCTGGTCAGTGATGCTGTCTGATTGTGTGTGCTCCTGATTCAGTTTTTACAGGGCCAGGCATGTGCCAAATGGCAAATCATATTTTCCTACAGCTTGTACTGGTACAAAAAGCAGCATGCCTTCTCTTTTTCCCCTAGACGGTACTAATTTATCAGCCTAGAATTCAAGTTAAACCCAGGATGCATGGTGAATGCGTATTCCATAAGTATTATTTAGGACCCTTTTGGGGCCACCCTTTTATGTGATGGTTTATTTGCTCTTTGTTTCTATCTTCTTACATTGTCCTTTAAGTCTGATAAACTTGCCCTCCTTCCAACCCCAGCTCTGTCTATGACTGCCATTAAAAATAGTCTTAATTACATTTGAAGTACATATACCAAGGAAACGATATCCTAATACAGTTTACATGGTACCCATACATGAAAAATTGATATTCATTGGCCAAAATGCAGAATAGCCCAGTGTGAATTAAATAATGTGATTTTTCAAAAATCATTTGACAGTGCATCCTCATTGAAAATATCCTAATTTATATTGTCATGATTAAATTCCACTTTTTGTCAGCCTATTAAAAAATGGAAATTGTTTCCAGCCACAGGCTGCAAGATAGCATAGAGTGGGACATGATTGTAAATGGCAAAACAAAACCAAACCGATTATAGTCTGCTGGTCAGACTCCTGCTGAGTTTCAGGAGAAAGCTTCAAATTAAACAAAACTAGCACTTATTAATAAGTTCACACTAGAGGAAGAAAATAAGATTAAAGGTGACATTTCAACTAAAGGGCCATCTTTAGGCTATATGGAGAGATGAGCATGAGTGGACGCACAGAGTATATGGAAGCTATTGAAAAACAAAAGATAATGGAAAATGAGAATTGAAAGAGAGAGGGAGAGGGCATGACTGTATGGTGAGTTAGAATGTAAAGTAGGTCATGCTGCTAGGGAAACAACCCAGATGAGGGCCAAGAATTGAAAAAGGCACTTCAAAAGCAGTGAAGCAAAACAACAAAATAAATGACAACTTTCAGCTACTTGAGCAGTGTGAGTTGGACTGAGCCTCTGATACTCTATGCAGATAGAAATGCCTGTTGGATGAAGAGGAAGGCAGAGAGGGAGGGAGGTCGCAGCAGAATCTAGTGTCTAGGATGATAGATCTTAGGACTGGAAGAGACCTGAAACAAACAAACAAAACAGCCTAAGAACGCTTGATCTATTCCAACTCCCACTTTTTAAAGCTGAGGAAACTCAGACTCAGAGATTTAAGTGACTTGCTCAAGTCACAGAGGTTATATATGTCAGAGATAGGATTTGAATCTACGTTTCCATTCCCAGTACGACTTTTGTTCCCTTGCCCCTTGAGGCTTACTAGTGATAACTTACAAGTATATGGAACTTTAAGCTCTGTAAAGCCCTTTTCTCACAAGGAAGCCCTGTGAAGGAAGACTTATCTTTGTTTTACCCAAAAAGTTCAGAGAAATGAAGTGAAATTTTCCCTTGATTACATCATGAGGAAGTATCAGAGCTAAGATCTATTTTGATCCAGATCTCAAGGTCTTTGCCACTGTTCTTAATGCTGTTTCTGTACAATTAAACTGTTAGCAATGAATTCACTATGAGGAAGTAAGAAATAACAAGCAATTCTACTGTTTTGATAGATGTGTACCTGAAACGAATGAGGAAAAATGATCATAATAACTGCCCTATAAATGTAAAATGGCTCATTGAATAGAGAGATGATCTTGGAGTCAGGAGTACATAGATTCATACTATTGATTCAAGGAATGCAAATCAAAACAGCTTTGAGGTACCACATCTCACCAGTCAGATTGGCTAAGATGACAAAACAGGAAGATAACAAATGCTGGAGAGGATGTGGAAAAATTGGAACACTAATGCATTGTTGGTGGAGGTGTGAACTGATACAACCATTCTGGAGGGCAAGAACTATGCCCAAAGGGCTATAAATAAGTGCATACCCTTTGACCCAGTAATACTACTTCTGCAGTTGTATCCCAAAGAGATCATAGAAGTGGGAGGAAGATTCATACTTACAAAACTATTTATTGCAGCTCTCTTTGTGGTGGCAAAAAACTGGAAATTAAGGGGATGCCCATCAATTGGGGAATGGCTAAACAAGTTGTGGTATAAGAAATGGGGATGAGACGGTCTTCATATTCACCTGGAAAGACCTATATAAACTAATGCTAAGTGAGAAGAGCAGAACCAGAAAAAATTTGTATACAATCACAGACACGTCGTCTGTGTGATGACCAGCTTTGATAAACTGTACTCTTCTCAGCAATGCACAGGTATAAGACAACTCTACAAGTCTGGAGACTGAAGCAATCTACATGCTATCGTTCTTTTTCATGTTTGGTTTTCTTTCTTTTTTCCCATTGTTCACTCCATTGTTTACAACCCTTCTATACAACCAGACTATTGTACAATGTAAAACTATTTGCAGATCCTATACTTAATTGTATGCTGCCATGTGGGAGGGGGCAGAAAGGGAGGGAAGAAAAATTGAAATTCAAGGGATTGTAGAACTGAATCTTGTAAACTAAAAGTAAATAAACAAGTCAGTGAAAAAAAGGAATACATAGATTCAGGTTCCATTTCAGACACTTACTAGCTGTGTGGTTCCAGTCAAATCCTTTCCCCTCTCTGGGACTCAGTTTTCCCAACTGTAAAATGAAATGGTTAGACTGAATGGTCTGTAAGGCCCTTTAAATATCTAAATCTATGATCTTTCTGTGACATTGTGGATGTGTGACCCAGACAATCAATTTAACCTTTTGATGCCCGAAGCATAAATCTAAGACTATAACTTTATACACAGCAGTTGCCGTTTTCAATGGATAAGAAAGGGTTTCCTCACCACAATTTCCCTAGACCAATTGAATTGCAGGTTTTGACAGAACAAAACATTACTGTACAAAACAAAACAGGAAACCTAACATTTGTGTAATGCATTAAAATTCACAAAGTACTTTATATATATTCTCTCATTTGACCTTCATTAGAAACCTGTGGGTTAGGTACTTCACCTTGGTTGGCTCTATGAGCTACTGAAGTATTCCTTCCAACAATGCAGATCTCATACCATCAATGGCCTTGAATTCTCATCCTGGCCCTCTTGTAAATTGTCGAAAGGGAGTCTACCCCTGTATCCTGGGGAACTTTTGATTTTTTGATATTGCCTAAATATCAATGAATTACAAGACCTTGCTGGTGTCTAATGGTTACGTCTTACTGTCCCCATGTTTTTTGTAGTCATATATCAAGGTGTGTGTGTGTGTGTGTGTGTGTGTGTGTAGACAGCATAGTTATTCTTATCTTCATTTTACTGTTGAGAAAAATTAGGATTATGCAAGCTTGTGATTTTCTCATTGTTATGAGAGGAAGGATTCAGTTTCAGGTCTTCCTATCTCTAAGACCTATCTTTTTAGTCTTCCTATCTTTTTTCCATGACATGCCATCTTACCTCTCATTTGCTACCTTATGTGGGTTTTAGGGCATTAAAAGATTGAAGGTTCATAGTGGGACAAGGACAGCAAGTGAAAACCTCATTGAAACTGCAGCTATAACAACCAAGTAAAATGGATTTGTTGTTGTTCAGTTGTTTTTCAGTCATGTTCCATTCTTCATGACCCCATTTATGGGAATTTTCTTGGCAAAGATACTGGAGTGATTTGCTGTTTCCTTTCCCAGATTATTTTACTGATGAGAAACTGAGGCAAACAGGGTTAAGTGACTTACCCTGGGTCACACAGCTCATAAGTATCTGAGGTCAGATTGGAACTCAGAATAATGACTCTTCCTGACTCCAGGCCTGGTGTTCTATCCAATGTATGACCTAACTGCCCCCAAATGAGTTTAAAACCACTTATTAACTGTAAATTAAATACATTTTTACAGTAAAACAACTATTTACAGTAAAACTGTGCATTATTAGCTATGAATTATTAATTGTAAATCTTTCTCATGGTCTTATAGAATTTTGAAACAAAATGGACAAGATCATCTAACCCATTTTTCATATTATGCATATGTGAATAGACAATGCATATCGTTGATATTGTACCTCAGGATGAATCCCTTTCACTTTTGGCAGCATTCAAAGATGTTGCATGGCCTGAGAGCATGCACAGTGCAGAGTGCACATGTTTTGTGTTCTGAGCCAAGGCTGCAGCGAAGTTGTGTGATACAGCACAGGCAAGCACTGCCAGAAGCACCTTGGATTCATTACACATTTTATTTTTAATTAATTTTTGGTCATTGCAGGTTCATAAACCTTTTACTGTTGCCAAATATTTTCCTGACCCAATATGAGATCATGACCCACAGTTTAAGAAGAGCTGTTGTATATCATCTTATTACTTCCAGTCTTTCTTGATACCTGCAAGGAAGATTTTACTAAGACAGAATCAGAGCCATATGACCTGAACTTTCCCCTTCAATTTGAAATGCATTTCTAGGCTAAGATTTTCAAAGTTTCCAACAACTTGTGCAAAAGCAGGGAGGGGGAAGAAGATATTTGGGGGCTGGGGAAAGAACTAAGAAATGTATGCAGTATTTTAAATTATTATTAAGAATTTTCCTGTTTGGAAAGAACATCCATTTCCAAAGTAGCAGTGGCTATTACAATGTACCAGGAGGAAATAATGGAGATTCCAAAATAAAAATTGTTATAAGCACTAAAGGAGGGCAGGGTGACCGAATAATTTAGAGCTATCAAAACATAATGGGTAAAGTGTTTCATCTTAATGATGATTCACTGTGAACTTCTCAAAAATTGGTATGGCATAAAACTTTTAAAAGTTCTCTACTATATTAATATACTACTTGGTACACATCCTTCCACTACATTTAGTAGCTAAAGAACTATTTTAGCATAGTACATGTGATCTTCTTGAAAAAGCACCTTGAATAATAACACTTAACAATTAAATATTTATAGGTCACTTTCCAATTAGCTTAGATTGTTCATATGAATTATTACTTTTTTCCAAAAAAAAAAAATTGTGACTTACATTAAGAGCATCCAGCCATTTCTGAACTATTGGTTCTTCCATTCACTCCCTATGTATTAGGAAAGGCAATGTTGTACAGTAGAAACTTCAAGATGAAATTAAAATAAATTTAAGTTTTATCACAGCTGTAACTAGGGTGGAGCCCAAGAGCATTTGCTTCAAGATGCTAAATTCAAAGATTAATGAATTTAGAGGACCCAGACGACATTTTCAGTCCTTCAGGAGGAATGTAGAAATAATATAGCTTAGCAGCTAACTAGAAAGAATAATGAGAAAAGGACCCTATTCTGCCATCCCCTCCACCCTCACAAGAGCCCTACCAGCAGAAGCATTATGTTTCTATCCTGGAGTTTTTGTCTATTCCTTTTCCACTCATTTGAGGAGGCTTTCTCTGCTGCTTTTTCTTTTTTTCTTTTAATCTTATATAATATTTTCTTTTTCCCAAATACATGTAAAAACAATTTTAACATTTTTTTCCATTTTGAGTTCTGAATTCTCCCCCTGCCTTACCTTCTCCCCAACTGAAAAGAAAAGCAATTTGATGTAGATTATACATGAGTAGTATGAGGAAAAAACATGTTTCTCTGTATGCTGTGATGTGAAAGAAAACAGACAAAAAACCCAAGCAAAATAAAGAAAGTAAAGAAGAAGTATCTTGAATCTGCATTCAGGCTCTACCATTTCTTTCTTTGGAGATGGATAGCACCTTTCAGCATAATGGATGGGACTTTTCATTATAAGTCTTGCAGAATTGTCTTGAATCATATGGCTGAGAGTAGCTAAGTTATTGACAGTAGATCATCATACAATATTGCTATTACTGTGTACAGTGTTCTGGTTTTGTTCATTTAACTTTGTACCACTTCTTGTAAGTCTTTCCTTGGTTTTCTGAGAGGATCCTGCTCATCATTTCTTTTTTTTTATTTTTTTTTTGCTTTTTTGGAGGGCAATTGGGGTTAAGTGACTTGCCCAAGGTCACACAGCTAGGTTTTTTTTGTGTGTGTGTGTGTGTTAAGTGTCTGAGGCTAGATTTGAACTCAGGGACTCCTGACTCCAGGGCCGGTGCTCTATTCACTGTGTCACCTAGCTGCCCCTACTGCTCATCATTTCTTAAAGCACAATAGTGTTCCATCACAATCATATAGAACAGCTTGTTCAGTCATTCCCAAATTGATGGACATCCCCTCGATTGCCAGTTTTTTGTCAACACTAAAAGAGCTAATATAAATGTTTTTTTTCACATGGATCCTTTTTCTTTTTGTTTTTTTTTAATCTCTTTGGGACACAAACCTAGTAGTGGTGTTGCTTGGTCAAAGGCTATGCACAATTTTGTAGCCCTTTGGGCATAGTTCCTAATGGCTCTCCAGCATGGTTGAATCAGTATCCAACTTCACCAATGGTACATTAGTGTTTTAATTTTCCCACACCCCCTCCAAAATTTGTCATTTTGCTTTTCTGTCATATTAGCCAATCTAGCATGTGTGAGGTAGTAGCTCAGTTCTTTTGATTTGCATTTCTCTCATCAATAGTGATTTAGAGAATTTTCATATGACCAAAGATAGCTTTGATTACTTTGTCTGAAAACTGCCTGTTCACATCCTTTGACCATTTATCCATTGAAAAATGACTTATTTAAATTTGATTAAATTTTCTATATGTTTGAGAAATTAAGTTTTTATCAGAGAAGCCCATTGCAAAAAAAATTTTTTCACAGCAATGATCACCAACTACATATTTCCCTCCATCCTATTTTCCCCGTTTATCCTGTTTATCCTGGTTATCCTGCTCTCTCTCTTTTACCCTGACCATTCTCAAAAGTGTTTTGCTTCTCAATTTTACCTCCCCCAAATTGCCCTTCCTTCTATCAACTCCCCTCTTCTCTTATACCCTTCCCTTCCTATTTTCTGGTATGATAGATTTCTACACCCAATTGAGTGTATATTGTTGCCTCTCTGAGACAATTCCAATGAGAGTATGGTTTTTTTTTGTGTGTTCCCCTCCCTATTTCCCCCATTTTCCCCTTCACTGTAAAATCTCTTCCAGGCCTATTTTATGTCAAATAACATACCATTCTACCTTTCCTTTTCTCCTTCTCCCTTTATATTCTGCTTTCTCATCCCTTTTTTTGTTTTACATCCAACTCATACCTCTGCTCTCTATGTATAATCCCTCTAACTGCCCTAGTAATGAGAAAATTTTCAGGAGGTATAAATATAATTTTCCTGTGAAGGAATATGAACAGTTTAACCTTCCCAAATCCCTTATGCTTTTTCTTTCCTGTTGACCTTTTTATGTTTCCTTTGCATCTTGTATTTGAAAGTCAAATATATACATGGTTGCATATATTTTTGAGCCTTGTCCTATGTTTGGCTTTTTTTTTTAACTTTCGCCTTATCATTTTGCAGATTCTCCTGAGTTTGTTTGTTGCCGTTATTTTGGACAACCTGGAGCTTGATGAAGACCTAAAAAAACTTAAACAGGTAAGCAATAATTGTGGAATATCTAATTATTTGTACTAATATTTCTACCTTCAAGAAAATAAGTGTTTCATGATTCATAGGTGTATATATATATACATATTATATATACATATTATATATATATATATATATGAAATCACTGAGGATTTAGATCTTAAAAGAACTATATTTTTGAAGTACTGAATAGTGTAAGAAGCTGAAAGCACTGTCCAACCCCGTGAGATCCAACCCAGTCTCCTACCCTATTATGACACCAGTTCATCATTCATTTGCAGTGCCAGTCCAAAAGAGAAATGAAGGGTAGTAAGAGATGAGGTTGGGATACCTCTCCATCTGTATCCATATAGTCTAGTGAATGCGTATTTTCATCTCCTTTGTGTTAACATTGTGGGTGGTTAGACTTCTTTTGCTGTATGTATATCAGGAAGTATACTTGATACCATTAGTATGCTGATATCTATGATGAAGACTATTTGGAGCATGTTAGGAAATTATGTTGTTTGAACACTGCGCAAGACATATATCACACTGGCGAACATGAATGTATTCTTAAGATCTTTCTTTTGGACTGTTAGCTAAGAAAAATGAGAAAAGTTGCATTATTCCTATTTTTGATATCAGAAAGAAATAATAGAGGTATTGACTCATTTGCAATTCTCCATTATCTGGAAAACATTGAAGAGTAGGTAAATTAGCCCCAATTTTATAGTAAGTTTATTATACTAGTTCTATTCTTTAAGAAATCTCACTCATGAATCCGAGAAAGCTCTTTTGGATAATGCAATTGTGGCTTAACCTCTCTGACATCACTTGGAAAAAAGCAACATGTTGTAAAGAATAACATTGCCAACATACAACCCATTTTGATTAACATTAGATCATCTAATATATTTTTGATATATTCAGCGATTAGCTTTTACTTCTAATATACAGAATTCATTCATAAACAATTTAAATTTTTTATTCGTATTTTATTTTCAGTACTCTTGATCACTTTCAAAATTCACATTCTTTAATTCTTTAACTAATATTCATATTCAAGTTTGTAGACAAGTTGACCAAATTACATTTTGTACATTGATTGAATGTTGGCTTATGCTTTGTTACACTTCAGAGTAGTAAATGTCATATGGTTCTAATTATCAAGAGAAATTATGTTTTCCAAAAAGTTTTAGGTTCTTTTTAATTGAGCAATGCAGCAAGTACATATGTGTATGTGTGAAAAGTATAGGCTGTCCTTATATATCATCATATATAGTGGTCTCTTGAACCAAAAAAACTTCTGTCCTACTAATATTGTTATTTGAAAACCTGGAGAGCTTAACAAGGGTTTCTTACTTTTCAAATTGGGGTATGGGGAGAAAAAACAATTTAAAAAACTTTCCAGGAGTTACACTTTGAAAAGAGACCTGATTTGACCAATGTTTGTCCTAAATGCCAATGTCTTCTTGATTCACTTGCATTAGATTAAGTATTAGTTCATAACCCTTAATTCTTTGTAATAAGATATTTTATCTGTAATTTTATACAAGTGCCTACACAATTATCGTGCCTATTCCTGGTGATAACAAGAAAGAGCATTCTCTGAAATGCTTACCCTACTATGCCACATATTTATGACTGCCAGGGTCAGAGGTATATAGTGGAGAAGGCATTTGCTGGTTAAATTATTTTTTTAAAAAAGTTTTGGGGCACAATGAGCTCTTCAACCTGTTGATTTGAGGACCAAGAGCAAAATTTATTGTACCATCTCTTAGCCTAGCATTCTGATCTCCAGTAGAGCATCTACTTTTGATATCTTAAGCCTTGTCTCTGGGCATCCTAATCCTTTATTTGGGCATCTGTTCTGTTCACATAATCCTGTACTGGTATCCACTAAGAGGAAAATGACTGGTGTGAAGAGAAATGTTTCTTTAACTATTCAAAAGATAAGGTATTTCCTGGGCTTAACGCAAGCTGAGCAGAATATGAAGGGTTAGATAAATGATTTAAGAATATAGTATGTTTTCCTCCAATAATTCTCAACAACAATGAAAAATGTTGTCAGTGTAGCAACAGTCCAGAACATTTCCAGTACCATTGAAGTAAATGTATTATAAAGTCTCTACAACTTTGCCATAATGTACTGATAGTTTGTCTATTGGAATTTGGCCATAACTTAATGTAAATATATTCAAACAGGGACTTATTCTTGTCTAACAGCACCAGGCTAAGCTTTCCAAATCCAATTATAGAATATATTTTTAAATTATGTATTTTCCTCTTTATCATTTTCTGAACTGTGTTAAGCTACTTAGATTTTAAATAACAGTGGGGGAGGGGGAATCTAATTAGAATGTGCATTTGTTCTGTAGATACAATAAAAAACAATTTCAAGTTCCAGCTTTAATAGAGTTTTCCAGTATTCACTGGCCCTCAATGATGCTTTAACATTTGTAAGTCTAAGGTGGCGTTAGGTAGCAGGAAAGCAAATCAACACAATTTTTTGGGCTTCAGGTTTGTCAGTTGAAATTTAGAATTTCTCTAGTGTTGAGCCTTCTTCAGTGTTTCAGTCTGATATAATTTAATAGCAGACACAACACCCAACCTGGGACCTGACATGTACCAGATGCTCAGAAAATTTTTGTTGAATGAAAGGTAAATCGGTATGCCCCCTAAAACTGAAAGATCAACATTTGGAGAATTCAAGACTTTAGATGATAATGAGACTTGCTTCCTGGACCATAAAATTGTAATGCTCTGTGTGCTTTATTACTTTGAGAATAACTCATCTGTTACATCTCATGAATAAATTGGTTAACTTTTGAGTAGCCCTTGATGATGCTTTGTGTTTGAGAGAAAGGGGAACTACTGTGCAAACAACCAATTGCTCTTAAACACAGTGTCAAGGACCCTCTTCACATACTACAACCATTTGATCATCGAAAAAAGCACAATCAGAAATAATGCAACAACAACAACAAAAGTGTCTTTGCTTTTTATTTGTATCTCCAGTGCTTAGCCCAGTTCTTGGCATAGTTTTCCTCATAATGCTCACTGATTACAGGCTTGCTGCTTGCTAATTCATATTATTTTTTGTTTAATAATTGAGCTGAAACCATGTGTCCACTCAGATGTCTGGGGGGTGATTTGTATTTCCTACATTTAGACTCGCAATTATTATCATTAAAAGAGCTATGGACCCATACAGTATTATAATTTAAAATGTCCCAGGTCCTCTTTTACCAGTCTTTGCCAGTTGCTAATGATTCTGACCTTTGTTGTGTGACTTTTTTTTAAAGGATTTCAATGCTAAGACTTATTAACACATTGGAAAAGGGGGAAACTTTGAAGCATCGCTTTTTTTTGTTAATTTGTGACCTCTCAGAAATCCTTTATAAAGTTGTACTCAATTATACAGTTATTTTGTTACTTAAGCTAAAGATAATTCATTAAAGTCTTAAATGTGTACAATCTATGTGGTTATTGAAATTCAGAAATAATTAGTTTGAGGAAAGTAGGAAAGGAAATATGCTGAGTTTAGCTGCAGAAGAGAGTTCTATTTATACAGGGCCTCCCAAAAATCTTGCTACAGTTTTGAGCTATGAAAGTTTTAATATATTGATATGATAATATTTATATAAAGCTTTATATTCATACAAAAATTTAGTATCATCTTTATACTATTTAATACCTGTATACATATATGCATAGACACCCATATGCATATGTGAATGTATTTTAGATTAATATTTATGCTTGCTGCATAGTCAAAAGTTGTATCAATAATGCAATTTTCACAACACCGATGGTGGTTATGAATATGCTGGTGTAGTTGTGAATCACAAAATGTAGCAAACTCTCCACATGGAGGGCAGAACCAAGGTCTTTAGTCAGACATCAGAACACTGAGTCCCAGAAACAGAAGGACAAGTCCCAGAACCAGAAAGCCAAAGTTATTATAGTGGTCACGAAGTTGATACATATGGTTAATGCAGTGAACACCCACATTCCCAAGCCTTCACTAACAGAACAGGCTCCCTCAAGCAGGGATCCCTCTCAGACTCATGATAGTTCCTTAGCCTGGTTCTTGGAAGTTCTCCATAGAAGCTGCAGAAGGAGGATCTCAGCAAAAGGTGCAGTCTCCAGGTGGTGACTGAGAGAAAACTGACTGTCCTGCTGGTTCTCTTCCTTATATACAGTATAGCTCCTCCCTGTTCTGCCCCTTCCTATTAAGGTGTTAACTATTCCTAAGGATTTAACTTGAAGTAAGGAGCTAAGTGCCTTTACTAGGTGCCAATAGAAAGGGGCATAGAAGATCTTCTAATTTCATTAACATTATAACAGTGTTTCAGTTCTGACTGCCTTCCCTGTTGTCTTCCTCCCCATAAGTCCCTGAGCACAGAGACCACTTCTAAGTAAAACTAAACAAATTACAGTATACTGTAGTGTTAAAGGTTGGCTTTTTTGTATATGTTTTTGATGCACACTCATTTATAATTGTGCTTCACTGATCATTATGTACACCATAGCTGTTGCTTGAAAGGACCAATTTTCCTATGGAAAGTGTGCAAAAGTGAAAAAAAAAGGCTTTGGAATGATCCAGTAGCTTCCCAGCAAAAAGATGAGCCAACAAAACCTTTACACTTATCCAATGCAGTTTTCATACTCCCGTGAAACTAGATTGTTGAATTTATAGAAAATGGACCTTAGAACTTATATTGCATGTAAAATATTCTGTAAGATTTCAGACAGCTGGCTTTATCATAGTTGCTACACAAGGCAACAGACATATGGTATACGCTTTATAGTTTCTTCTCTATTTGGAGACCACAGATAAAAATTATTTATCTGATATTTTCCAGTGTATATGAGTGAAAAAATGGCTTGAATTTTTTCCAGTGTGCCCCATACTCTTACTGATGTACTAGCATAAATTACTATGATATGTTAGATGGCAGGATCAAAGACTCAGTATAATCATCAGCAGACATCACAGCAACAAAAGAGTAACAAATATAGGCTATGCTACAAGAAACCGTCAATGTATTGAAAGGGCCTAGGACCCAGCATAATTCCTAAAATGAGGAAAGAGATGTATTTCAGTTGAGTGACCTGAGTCTGTGTTATCAAGATCCACCTTGGTCATGTTCTAACATGACATGAAAGTGCCACCCAAAGTACTAGAGTTGGAGAAGTAGATGTGAGGATGCAGAAACTAACTGAAGAACTCAAGAAGTAACACCACAAAGGAGGAAAAGATGCAGGAGAAAATGGAAGATAAAGTTCTGTAGCTTTGGAGACAGCCCACTGAAAGATGCAAGAAGAGACTGCTCAGTATGCTTAAATCCAGAGAGAGAAAAGGCACATCTTCAAAGGTCAATGTCACAGGATGCTATGCCTAAACATTTTCAGAACTTGGAGCTTGGGTCTCTCTCTCCTGTTTCTTTGGTTACTCCCCCAAGCACGTAATATGACATTTTGCATACTTTACAAACTTGGTAAATGTTGCTGACTGACTGGATAAGAAGAAAGTTTTGCAAAAGCAGACTGGCAAAATGATCAGTGTGTACTTACTCTATAGTATAACTTTTATTCTTCCTCGGAAATATTCCTGGAAGAAGAATGTATAGGATATTGGCAAAAATCGCCAAGAGCCTAATTCTCTATTACATGTTTTGCAATATTAAAATGATTTTTTGAGGCACTTGGGGTTAAGTGACTTGTCTAGGATCACACAGCTAGTGTTTGAGGTCAAATTTGAACTCAGATTTTCCTGGCTCGAGGGCTCTTTCCACTGTTCCACCTAGCTGCCCCAGGGTTGAAATGAATTTTAATATTAGAATTCCACTATTACCACTGTTTTTTATTATGCTTATACCTAGTATTTTTATTCTCTGATGTCTTGTTTTGCTGAAGTGACTTTGAATTCCTGAAGGCAAAGCCAGTGGAACACATGCTCTGATAGGTCATCACGAAGAGGTATGGTGGTACTTGAGCTAATTTTGGAGAGGCTAATGACTTTTTCATTCACGGTAATTCTTTTTTTTTTTTTGGCTTTTTGGAGGGCAAGGCAATTTGGGGTTAAGTTACTTGCCCAAGGTCACACAGCTAGTAAGTATTATGTTAAATGTCTGAGGCTGGATTTGAACCCAGGTCCTCCTGACTCCAAGGCCAGTGCTGTACTCACTGCACTACCTAGCTGCCCCATTTTTTTTTTTGCATGGTAATTCTTATAGATTTTACTAGGTTATAGAGGGGGCTGCAGTCTTCATAGGTGGAAGGAGCACCTTCATGAAATCATAACTCTCTATACTATATAAGAATTATTTTATTTACAAAATACTTTCATAATTATTATTTCTAGTCTATCCCATGAAATAAGAATTATAGCTCTTATTAGAACCATTTTTATATCAGGAAACTGAGGCACAGCATAGGTAAATGGTTTGTCTGGAAACTCACACACACACTCATGTACATACATACACACATGTACATGTAACTGGAAGCAGAACTTGATGCACAACTGTTGTCTTTTCCATGAACCAAAACCATTTTTGATGTAGGTTCCATCCAAGAATCATCCACGAACCCACAATTATGATTGCAAATTGAAAACATAGTCAAAAAATCACAGATTTAGAGCTGGAAGAGTAATTAAAGGATATCTAGTCTAGGCGTTCATTTTACAAATGAAGAAACCATGACCCAGAATGGTAAAGTAAAGTGTCTAGCATCACACAAATATTAAGTTGCAGAACCACAATTCTAACTAAAACCCTCTGATTCGAAAAGAAGAAGACTTCATACCACACACATTGGGACACACAATTTGTACTCCTGTGTTTCTCCCTGTCTCCAATATTGGTTTTTGGCTGTTCTGCAAGATTATTTCACCTAAAAAGAACCATGATAGCATACATTTCCTTTCTCCACTGTTTTCTGAAATGATCCACTTAGCCTCTATGTGTAGGGTAGGACTGTCCTTGCTGCCAGCATATAATTGAGGAATTTCTTTCTCATATGTTCCTTAATTCAATAAGATTCATGATAGGGCAAGGTAGCCACTAATATGACATTTATTTCACCTGCCTTTCCTTTGGCATCCTTCAATATTGAAACCAAAATTTTCCTTTAAAATGACATAATAAAGAGTTGAAGATGGCACAGTGGGTAGAGTCCTAAATCTAGAATTAGAAAGATTTGAGTTCAAATCCACAATCTTGTGAGCCACGTGACCCTCACCAAATCACTTAACCTGTCTGCCTCAGTTTTCTCATCTGTAAAATAGTGATAATAATAATACCTATATCCCAAGAGTTGCTGTGAGGATAAACTGATGTAATATTTTTAAAGCTTTGCAAATTTTAAAGTGCCACATAAATACTAGGTTTAGCATTATTGTTGTTGCTTTTATTTGCTAATGTAAGTAGGGTTTACTATGTATTGACCTGGGGGAAATTAAAGTTTACCTTAGGTGTGGAATGGTGTATATATTTTCAGGTATTTGTAATGTAAAAGCCAAATACATCAATAAAACTTTAAAAAAAATTTTCATAGAGGTATAGTATACTCGAAGTGGCTTATAACCATTCAGTGTTTCTCGATAAGTCATACAGTCTTTCTAGCATCAAGAATTTTTAAGATTAATCTTACTAGAAAACTATAACTGAAAAAGAATATGCATAAAACCTTTGGGGGAAAAGGAGAGACAGAGAGACACACAGAGAGAAAATAAACCAGTATTCAGGAATCTGATTTAAAAGCACCTAGACATGCCTTCTCTCTGTGCTTTACCTACAATTAATCAGAGATATGAATATGTCTATATATCTTTATATCTTGTATGGAAATAATTCTTTACATGGAATCCTTCCCCATTCAATTGTTAGCTCCTAGAAGGCAGAGACTACATTTTTGGCTTTCTTTATGTACCTACTACAAATAGTATCTGGGACATACTTAGTGCGTAATGAATGCTTTCTTAAATTTTGGACTTATTTATTTATTTACTTACTTTTAGTTTATAACATTCAGTTCCATTATCCCTTGAGTTGCAAATTTTTTCCCCCTCTCTCCTCCTCCCTCCCCCTCCATGGCAGCATGAAATCTGATACAGGTTCTACAAATACCTTTACTGAATGCTTATTAACTTGATTTGGCTGATCTAATAAACAAAAAAACAAAGCTAACCTGAGATTTAGAAACGTTGCCAAATAATAAAAACTGTATTATGGGATGATATAGCTGTCTGGGAGAAAGGATGGATGACATGGGTGGATCTATAAAATTTTGAAAATTGAATAGACTTTTTTTATAGCCCTAGCAATTTTTTTTGACCTAGCCTCAGATTCATATATATGGTTGTTGTTGTTTTTTAAACTGTATAGAATCTATTAACCCCTGAGAGAACTATGGGGAAGCCTCAGGGAAAGAATAATGAGAAAAGAAAATGGTAGATGTGTGTTTAGATTAAATTTAAAGCTATGATTGAAAAAAAAAGTTTCTAACTCTAATAAAAGTCTTAATCACATCCTAAACTAAATTTGATTACTTTCATCTTTGATGACTCTCCCTAGTGTGTGTGGCAGAGCTTGTCTGGCAGGGAAAGTTAGAGAAAGAGTTGTAGGTGCTGTGAAGAAAATATTAGTTTCTTTCTAATATAGCCTCCAGTTTTATTCCAAGAGTTGATCTTACCCTTGATCTTCTACTCCTTCCTTCCTCTCTGTTCCTAGGTTTAAGTTTGAGTACAGGGTGTTCCTGGGCACATCCAAATGTCTAAAAAATCAGTAAAATCATGATTTTACTTTTTAATCTCATTTTTAAGTTTTAAAGTATGGATTATTATATTATTATATACAAGCTTGGTTTATCTTAATTTTCTTTAATTTTGATAGGAATTTTAACAAATATTTACCTTTGCAATAAATTTTATAAATCCTTTAAGTGTTTCCTATGTGCCAAACACTGCACTAAATGCTTTGCAAATATTTTACTTAATCAGCAAAACAACCCTGAGAAGTAGGTACTACTATTGTCCCCATTTTGCAATTAATGAAATTGAATCAGGCAGAGGTTAAGTGATTTTCTCAGGGTCACATGGGTAATAAATGTCTCAGGCTCAATTTGAGGTTCCCTGTGCATATACTAATACATGTGTGCACTAAAGAGAGGAATAGATTTAAATTTTGGAGGAATTTTTGAGGGTATTTACCCAACCCCTTCATTTTACAAATAGGAAATTTGAGTGATAGAAAGATTAAGTGTCTTGCCCAACATCTCAACTGTTAGAATTTCAATTCAGGCTCCTTAGCATCACATAACAATTGCTGTTCCTATAAATCTTATACCAGTCTCTCTAACTTTCACTTCTTGCAATTAACATTTACCTTATGTTGGGAAGTAGGCAGAAATAAGGTCAAATTAAGTGAGAAATTGGGACAGGAAGGGACTGGGCTGAAGATCTGAGTTTAGATCCAACAAGATTAGGGTTAAGTTTTGATTCCCCTGGTTGCAGCAAGTCAAGGGTACAAAAGTCAATAGAACGGAGACAAGGGCATCCAAAGGGTCATTTCCTAGCAATAGGGCAAAGGCTTGGCAATGGGGAGACCTTGGAGGGGGGAGTAGGAAAAAAACACAATTAGGTGTCAATTATAAAGACAGGAAAGGTAAATTCTGAGCCAAAGAAAAAGCAATTTGAATACTGGAATAAGTTGGTACTGGGCCAATAATAGTTTGTCTTTTGGTCTTCTTTATGCTTCCTTCCAGAACTAGAAGAGCAGCCTCAAATTCAAAAGAGCATCAAAGTGTTTGATGTTTACTCCTCCTAGTAGGAGGAACAAAGAGGTAGCTAGCTGTGACTATGAATTCAAATCACTTAGTATCTGCATGACTTTGTGTCTGACACGTAACCCTGTTTGCCTCAGTTTCCTTATCTGTCAAAATGAGCTGGAGAAGGAAATGACAAAGCACTCCAGTATGTTTGCCAAGAAAACCCCAAGTAGGGCCATGAAGAGTCAGATATGACTAAAACAACTAAGTGAACAGCAGGAGTAACATGATGTTCTTTATGTCATTCAAAGGTGATTTTTAAGTTAGAAGGGACCTGAAAGATCATCTAGTCCAAGCTCCTAATTAACAAATGAGGAAACTAGGGACAAGGAGAGGAAATGACTAGCCAATGTCACCTGAGTAGTAAGTGATTGAGCCTGTATTTAAACCCAGAGTTTGAAATTCACAGCTAGATAGTGCAGTGACGGACAGAGTGCTAGTCAGGAAAATCTGAATTCAAATACAACCTCAAACACTTACCAGCTGGGTGATTCTGGGACCATATTGAGCCTTTGTCTACCTCAGTTTCCTCTTCTGTAAAATAAGTACAATAATAATACTTACCTCCCAAGTTTGTTGTTTGGATTTTTTAATGAAATTGTATTTTCAAAGTGTTTTGCAAGTCTTAAAACTCTCTGCAAACATTGGTTACTATTATTCCAGTATTTTGATTATTCTGGTTAGAATGTGGGAATAGGCAGAGGTAGTATGAGGTAGAACTTGGTGCAGTGAAAATGTTCTTACAGTTAAGATGTTCTTAATTATATCTATTATAGTTAAAAGACACTGAGCAGTCAGCCTCCCTTTTTACAGATAGAAACTAGGTAATTCTAGAAGACTACACAGTACAGAATCCTAGCATTAAACTCTAGTGCAAATGTTGAAAATGCAAAATATGTTGTGGTCAGCACTAAAGACAGAAACCAGGTTTTGTTCCAACTGACTAAAACCTGTTTTCCCTGCCCCAATTTATTTTTTTTTGTCAAAGGGACAGGGAGTTGGGGATGGGAATAAAGAGGTATTAGGATCTAATCAGCACTGGCTCTCTCCACTGGCATCTCTCTGCCTTTTCATCTTTCATTAAACATAAAACTATGAGCCTCAGTTTTCATGACCTTCCCAAGCTTACTCAGTGGGCATTTGTTGATTTTGTTCTTCTAATTATACAGTGATTCTTTGCTGCTTTTCTTATGATTTCTTCCACACTTCTGTGAAGTAAGTAACTTCACAATAGAAAAAGATGAGGAGCACAAAAGAGTAATTTGCCCAGGAATAGTAGGATCATATTTATAGCAATAACTCCAACTCAGAATCCCTGGGATTCTAGCCCTTTGCTTTGCTAAGTGAACTCAGCTTCATATGATTCTTTTCATCAAGAGTATAAAATTGTAAGAACCCAGAACTTTCTGCACTATCAAAGATAACAAGGGAGATAATTAACTAAGAGAAAGCTGACACATTTGCTGAAGCTCCTTTCACAGGCAATAGGAAATTAGACTGTTAAGGCAAGAGTGGGTGGGTGAGAATTGATTTTAAGCAGGGGTTGTATGTGTGATGTCTGACTCTCAGAAATGAAAGAAGGCTCTGCTTCAGTCACTGTAAAGTGTTAGAATGAAGGGATACTAGTAGTTTGTACCCTGTTTACATTTTAAAAGTACCACATGTATACTTTTAAAATTGCCCTATCTCCTTAGTTTCTTTTGAGAGACAACCTATCCATTCAAGTGAATAGACCTTTATTGAGTCATGCAAGGTGCAGGACCACATTACCAGGTGATCTTTGAGAAATACAGAGCTAAGCAAGACACAGCTTCTGCCTCCACAGAGCTTCTAGAACAGAAGGGAAAAAAGACAGAGGCACCAAATAATTCTACAAAAACATAGAATTTCATAAGTATGTGAGAAAGGTGGAAAGACTGAAATAATGCAAACTTAGGTAGTTTGTTAAATAAACAATATTTTCCTCCCAACCACCCTTGTCAATATATAGTGCAAGAACTGTTATGCCTAATTGACAAGAGAGGGCTCAAATAGATGAACTTACCACATGGTTACACTTACATAAAATGGAGATAATAATGCCATCTACCTCCCAGAGTGGTTGCAAGGATCAAATGGAATATATGGAAAGTATTTTACAAATCTGGAAGTGCTATTCAAATGCTAGTATCTTTTCTTGTTGTTATATTATATCACGATATGTGAGTTATGTTACACTGTGTGTTGTTATACTCTTATATATCATATTATGCTGTGCTGTGCTGTATCATATATCACATTGTATCATATATCATATTATATGATATTTTATTATAGTGTCAGAATTAGGACTTGTACCCACGTCTGATGACCCCAAAACCAGTGCTTTTTTTCTACCTATGCAAGAGTAAGCACTTAGACCACAGAGAAATCATTCCTGACTGAGATTATCAAGAAAGCCTTCTTAGAAAAGGTGGTACTCTTGTTTACTTCTGGGACAGTAGATGAGATTTCAGCAGAGATGAGTGAAAGGAAAGGAGGAATTCCAGGCCCAACAAATAATGTAAAACAAAAAAAAACCAAATAGATGAAGCCAAGGATACATTTAAGGAGTAGAAAGTAGTCTATTGCTTTCTCTTTCCTGTTTTTCCAACACTTCTAGCCCCCAGCTTCCTTATTCCTTTTTTAATTTCTTCTTTCTTATAGTCCTTTTCCACAAACCTTTCCTTTTTCCATCTGCTGTTTCTTTGTAAACTGTCTATTCTCCAAAAGGATGCTTCTGGTAAGAGAATTATTATTGTGTAGATTAACACTAATTAGAATTGTGTGGACTAACACAAGCTTCCTATATAACTTTTATACTCTGGGTTATATGTGTTTTTTGTATACTTTGCTTTTTTAGGGTAGATAGTCAGACAAATCCACTTTGTCTTGCTTTGTACTTTATCATTTGTATATAGCCAGTGTTTTATGGCATTTTTTCCTCATTTTTATTCCTGTTTTGGCAAAAGGATAGGGTATGAACTGGAGACAGAAAGATTGGGAACAGGGAAAATCTGTAATATATAAACCCTGCTACCATGAAAGGAGATAATTCTTTATATTCCCTCATTGAACTACTTAAAGACCATTTCTGCTGAGGAAGTCATTAGGAACCTTGGAGATTTATGGAGTTTCTGGACAACTTCCTAGTCTCATCCCCTTGATGATCCCTCTGTAACTCCTATTTTTACCTTTCTGCCATGGGAAGTTGAAAGAAAAAGAATATGGATTAAAAACCAAATTTAAAGGGAGAGACACAGACAGACACACACAGAAAGGTGGGGGTGGGGAGGGAGAGGGAGACAGAGACAGAGAGGGGCAAAGAGAGAGACAGAGACAGAGACAGAGACAGAGACAGAGATACAGAGACAGAGACAGAAATAGAAGAAGGGAGGAAGAGAAGGGGCCAGGCAGTAGAGGCAATCAGAATAGTAAAGATACATACTCTAACACTTTATCCACTGAAAAGTTAGTAGAACAACATTAAAGTATACAAAGTTTTCCTTGAAGTTTCCTCCTTTCCTCCTACCCCCAAAGCATGAGAGATGTAGAGAGAATAAACAATCCTAATTGGAAAAAAAAAGTAAATAAAACAGTTTCCCTTGAGTGAATTGCCCACATTCTTTAGTGGCCAGTTTCCTTATATAAAAAGTGAGACATTGGAAAAGATGACCTTTTAAGTCCAGTCTAGCTCTAAAATTCTGGTCCCCTGAAACAAAAAAAGAAAGAAGGAGTGACATTCTGGTAAACAGCAGGGATCAGACTGATGTGGTAGCAAAAATACCTAAGTTATGGCATCCAAGTTATGGCCAAAGATTGAAGATTGGGATGTTCTGCAGTCGCTGAAATGTGTGAGGAAAGGTTCTGCAGATTCCTACTTAAACATTTTGTTCTCTAGGTTAAAGAAAGGCTTGATCTTGAGACTTGGCCTTTTTCCAGTCCTGTTTTTTTTTAATTCTGCTAGACATTCCTCCTTTTTTAAAAAAAAATGTGCATAAAGAAAAGAAACACTAGGATGTTAAGACTTTTCTTTTTGACTACTGTGTTCATACACAAGAAATAGTCCTCCTTTTCCTGCACAATAATTTTTACTCTAAAATCAGAGAAGAGGAAATTATATGAGCACTTGAGATCTGTGCACCTTTGTAACTTGCATTGATTTTCAAGATTCTTACCTTCTTTTAGTGAAGAACTCTGACACTACTATTTATACAGCAAACAGTGGCAAAGTACATTGGAATCCACACCCAACACTTCTCTCTGAAGTTCTAGTACTTAAGTGTTCTAATCAGGCTCTTTGTGCTTTGTATAAGACAAGTTAAGAAAGAGATTTCTGAAGCAAATGAAGGGTGGATTTTCATTTATCTATATGTTTGCTTGTTTTAGGATTTTTTCTTCTCCCACCAATTTTTGCATTTAGGGCTCTAAGTTTCTTTGATCCAGGGACCGAGCTCTAATTCCCTACTAGCTGTGTCTTTGAAGGTGTGCTATGAGGGATGAGAAAGATCCTTCCCTTGGCTAGGGAAGGCAGGAATACAGAAGGGAGACTGAGAAACAACAGGGCTAGGGAAGAAGAATGAATACTAATTATTTCTCTTCTTTCGCATTGCCTCTAATCTAGCTGCCTTTAATCTAACCCTTTGTTTTCCTTTACAAGGACAAAATGTTTTGCTTCTAGTGGCCTCCACTGGCCATTACATTACTGCTTCAATATCCTCAGTACCTGGCACAGTGCATAGCACAAATTATTGCTTTATTAATAGATGTGTCTAGGTTTTCTTCTCAGTGTATCAAAGGAAATAAATATTGAACGTAAAACTGGTTCAAAACAAAGCCAGTCAATATTCCCTCACAAAAAAAGAGACATGAATAATAGCAAATACAAAATAGAAATTTAAACATATTTACCCTTGCTGTGCTATCATGTAATCTCTCTCTGCCTCTGTTTCCTCATCTATAAAATTAGGAGAATAATAGACCTACCTCACAGGGTTGTAAGAATCAAATGACATAATGGTTGTAAAGCACTTAGCATAGCGGCTAGAACATAGTAAATGATATATAAATAAATATCATTATTACCATATATTCTAAGTATGTTCCACTCACCTAAGTCATCCTGAGTAAATTGTCTTACATATGAGCTCTCTCAAGTCCCTTACTTCAAATTTCAAAGCTTAAATTTCTTCAAGGTCTATGTTTGAATTTTTTCATCGCATTTATCACATCCCACCTGTTTTTATTCCTATCTCTCTTTCCTCTCAACCCAAATCCCCCTACCTTGGCAATCAGTTTGTAAGTTCTTAGTGGGCATGAAATGTGGTTTTTCCTTTTAGCAATCTCATTCTCTGTCCCACACTTAAGTTCTGTTTATGAGGTTAACAGGAATGAGTAGCAAAGTACACAAGCTTTAGGGCAAGCCCCTGTTCCTAGTCCAGGTTCCAGTTAGGGAAAAGGGGAGGCCTCCCTCTTGCATGTAGGAAGAAAAAGTTTCATTATATTAATAAGATAGTAGGTATACATTTGTCAAATTAGTGTAACTGATTCCATTTTGGTTTTGGCCTAATTTTGTCATTGATTTGTTTCAAATAAGTTGTTTTTCAACAATAGGGTAAGTACTTAAACAATTGATAAGAATATGTGGAATCTCTTATAAAGAACATCAATAGAAAGAAAAAAAATATAAGCAACGCTGTCAGTAATATAATAAACTACCAGTCAAATTATGTGGTTAATTGAGAATAACCAAGGTAAAACTATAAAAATCAACCTTAGATTTATAGTAAGACATATTGGTTGATTTCCAGAAAACCTGGAGTCATATTTTCATATTATATTGTTTCCTGTTACTCTTATTTTCATGTTGATTTTGCAATAAATTGTGTATCAATTTACATAAATTTGCATCATGTGCCTAAGCAGCTCTTTCTTCCAAGCATATTAAATACAGTGAATTAGTAATTCAACAATGTATTGCAGATTTATTCAAGCACTTTGTTTAGGGCCACTCAGAAGAGAAAAAAAATCAGAAATGAGTTACCTGTGCCGTGGGGAGCCAGCATCCTCTGGCTAGTGTCTGAAAATGGGTAAGGCATGGAGTATCATGCAGATAGAACCAAATGAGGATTATATTTCCATATAGTAACAGACTTCCTAGCACTCTCAGACATGGTTTGGTGTTAGAATTGTTCATTAAAGGATTTTTAGGTTTCGAGGGAAAGCAGAGATGAGAGGCATCTTAATGTTAATGCCTATAGACTTCTACTAACATACTTTGCATTCTAGCCCAACTGCCCTATTTGCTGTTCCCACACAACATTCCATCCCCTGCCTTTGTGTAGGCTGTTTGCCCCTAATGGTTAGAATGGCTTCTCTCCTTACCTCTGTTTTTTTGGAACCCCTAGATTCCTTCAAACTGAGTGTCTAAGAGGTCCTTTCTGATTCTTTCATTTAGTCCAAGGCACCCCTTCTCTCCCTAATACTTTATTTTTATCAATTTATATTCACTTCTCTGTATATCTTGCCACTCTCTCCTCACCACCCTCCTATGGAAAGTAAATGAGTTGAAATGAATTGAACTGAACTGAATGCTGTTAGTTTTCTTAGATCCTATAGTCTTCTTCCTTCTTCTTGCAAGCCCCTTATTCATCTCCTGTTTGGAGAAAATAAATATATTTTTCTCCACTTTTCAATGTATTATATACTATATTTATCTCACTAGTTCATTGCCTTCATTCACCTCCTAAACAACATATCCTACAGTTAAACAATTCAGTTAACTCTGTAGCTTATGCCTGTTTAGGAAAATGGAAGAGAAACCTTGGTAATGCGGCTATTTCATGCTATTACTTATGCTTTATATGCGTTTAAGTCTCACTAATCTCTGAGAAAACTAATAATTTGTGAAGGAGAAGGAAAACGCAATAAACTCTTCTAGCACCATTGATCAGCTCTTGCTGTTTATCTGCTTAATGTCCCCTTCATGGAAAATGACTTTAAATATGTTGGAAGGGCAAGAGATATGAGAAATAAAGCATTTTCCCAGGTTTCACCATTACTGTGCTCTCACTAGGTTATAGTGGAGATCATTTTTAATCTAAGAACTACAATGTCAGCAGCCACACAGAAAACATTCTTTAAAACATGATTGCAAATGTCAATGTGTTTGAGTGTACATTAGTATTCCAGTATGTCATCCCATTGGCTCTGTGCAAATAATAAGTCTGTATTTCACTAGTGGGATCTTGGGCTACATTTTCTCTATATCATATTTTAAAATACTCATACATTCTTTGAAATTCATTAGAATCCCCTGCTGAACTCACTTAGACCAAGATGCTAGGTTCATCTGGAATCATTTAAACAAAGGGATATTGTCCTGTGGCCTTCATTTACATTCCACAATTCTGCATTGTCTTTCATTATTTATTTGAAAGATTGAAAAGATGGAGGTCTGTGGTTTGGTGGTTAGATCTCAGGATTTTCTCCTTATTCTTCTATGTCAAGACCTTTTTATTTTTCCTTTGATATAACCATTGATCTTCCTCCTTCCACATCTCCTCCTCCTTTGTCATTGGTACTTACCATTCTGCTCTCATCTGAATGTCATGTGGTAACATTTTCCCCTGCAGTAGTGTTTGTGGTAGATATACACTTATGTAGGCATCTTCCTACCAAGGCAGTAAAGTAAAGGTTGAATTCTCACAAGGAAAAAACAAACAAACAAAGAAGGTGGTAAAAGGTAAGAAGTTTAAGCAGGGGAATCAGTCATCAGCCAACTAGGATTTATTAAGCACCTATTAATGGCAGGCATTTTACTAAATGCTGGGGATACAAAGGAAGTCAAAAACAAAAAAAAATCAGTCCCTACTCTCAAAAACTCCCTAGTTATTTCCTTCTTTGAGTATAATGTAGTGGAACAAGAACTGGATTTAGAGGCAGAAGTTCTGGGTTTGAGTTTTGATTCTGTTACTTATTACTTACTACTATGTGACCTTGAGCAAGTCACTTTACAAGAATTAATTTACTGATTTCTAATGTCCATTTCACTTCTAAAAGTATATCATTCCAGTTCTTGGTCTTATGGTTCTGTGAAAGCAGTGTTGAAGGTAAGAGCCAATGACCTGCATCTGTATAACTGTAGGGTAGATATTCCTAAGAAACCCTTCCTTCTTTTCCTCTTTCTCCTCATCATCCATCTCTTCCTCCTTTTTTCTCTTTCTTCTTCTCCTCTTCCTTCTCTTTTTCTTTTCTCCTCCTCTTCCTTATCATCATCATAGCTGGTGTTTATATAGAGATTTAAGGTTTCCAGAGAACTTTCCAAATATCGAATTTATCTAATTGTCTAATCCTGGGAGATAGGTGGCATTATTATCTCTATTTACAGATGAGGAAATTGACATTATATGACTTGTCCAGGACTAAATTGCTTTTAAAAGTCCCATAATCCAAGTCTAGAGTCACATAGCTAGTAAGTATGTGAGGTTAGATTTGAACTAAGACCTTCATGACTCCAGGCCCAACACTCTATGTACTAGCTGACTTTATGGATGTGATTTATGGAGAAGATATGGCTATTTGGTAAGTCATGGCATGTCAACAGTTATTCCTCATCTAATGTGAAAGGCTCCATCCCCCAAGAGATATATATGGTTTCCTCCAGATCAGTAAGGGTCTGGGCCTTCAATAAGGCCCATTGTCTTAGTCTATTTCTCATTATGGGCACATATCCTAAAGCCTTCAACCCAATTACATTTAAGCAAATGGAGACGTAAATTTGAGCATTCATTCATTTATTTAGAAAATACTTATTACCCATATGTACAAAAATATTTATTGCAGCTCTCTTTGTGGTGGCAAAAAACTGGAAATTAAGGGGATGCCCATCAACTGGGGAATGGCTAAACAAGTTGTAGGTATATGAATGTAAGGGAATACTATTGTGCTATAAGAAATGGGGAGGTGACGGTCTTCATATTCACCTGGAGAGGCTTATACAAACTGATGCTAAGTGGGAAAAAATTTGTAAACAATCACAGACATATCATATGTGTGACAACCAACTTTGATAAACTGGATTCTTCTCAGCAACACATACTGTTATAAGACAACTCTACAAGTCTCAGGATGGAAGGAGATATCTACATTCAGAGAAAGATCTAGAAAGAACAGAGTTTAAATGGAGACTGAAGCAATCTAAATGCTCTCATTCTTTTCCATGTTTGGTTGTGTTTCCTCTTTCCCACTGTTCAATCCATTGGTTACCACCCCTCTATACAACCAGACTAATGTCCAATGTGAAAGTATTTGCA
>CM053600.1:87836920-87858792 GCA_028646575.1 Pseudocheirus occidentalis
ATAAAGAAAGGGTCTCACCTGATCTCTCCCTGATTCCTCTAAAAACAAACTTTAAATAACACTTCAAAAGAAATTTTGGAGCAGCAGAACCAACAAAAAGATGGGGTGAAACAATTTTCCAGCTCAAGAAAACTTAGAAGAGCTGCAAGAAAGATCAGACTCATGGGGGTGAGAGTAAATCACAACCCAGTACAAGCCACCGCAGCAAACTAACAGTAACCTTGGTGGTGACTGAATTGGCAGCATCAGCTTCTGAAGATATCAGCCAGCAATGGTCAAGGGGGTTGGGCAACTGGTCAGAAAGATTATAGAGGACTCTTTGATGGCATTGGGTACAAGAGTGTTGTATTGTACATATATTGCAGGTCTCTGTTTATGTTCCAAGTCTCATTCACAGAGCGAGGAGGAGCATAACAGAGTAGAGCATATGGTCACAGGGAAGCTGAGACACCTGGTCATACTTCCAGGGTGGACAAGAGTGCTTGTGGTAGTTCACAGACCAGAGCACAGCCCAATAGAGCAGTGACCATACTTCTCCTTAGATCATACTACTTTGGAAGAACTGAAAATTTACAGACTCCCAGAATTAGCTTTAAAAATAGCAGCACAAAAGCCCTGAGACTTGGAATTGTCCCCACTGCCCTGGGAGCAGAGCCCAACTTTTAAATAAAATTTAAAATGTAAAATAGACTAGAAAAATGAATAAGGAACAACAAAAAGAATATGACCATGAAAAATTACTATGGGTACAGGGAAGATTAAAACAAAAACCCAGAAGACAACAGAATCAAAACAGCTATATTCAAAGCCTCAAAGAAAAATTTGAATTGTTCTCAGGTCCAAAGAGAATTCCTTGAAGGGCTCATAAAGGACATTAAAAATCAAATAAAGAGGCAGATAAAAATATGGGGAAGAAATGAGAGTGATGCAAGAAAATCAGGAAAAAAAGAGTCAACAGCTTGGTAAAGGAGGCATAAAATTAGCAAAGAAAATGACACCTTAAAAAAATAAAATAGATCAAATGGTAAAACATGTAAAAAATCCACTGAAGAAAATAACTCCTTAAAAGTAGAATTTGGCAAATTAAATAGGAGAGACAAAACTTCTTAAAGAAAATCATTCCTTAAAAATTATACTTGGGCAAGTAGAAACGAATGACTCCATGAGACATCAAGAAACAATAAAACAAAATCAAAAGAATAAAATGTGAAATATCTCACTGGAAAAAAAACTGACCTGGAAAATAGATTAAGGAGAGATCGTTAAGAATTTTTGGACTACTCTGAAGGCTAGAGTCAAAATCATAAGATTCTGGATGTCATCTTTCAAGAAATTATGAAGGATAATGACCCTGATATCCTAGAATCATAGGGTAAAATATAAAGTGAAGGAATTCAGCAATCAACTCCTGAGACAGATCACAAAATGAAAACCCCCAGGAGTGTTATTGTCAAAATCCCAGGTCAATGAAAAAAATATTGCAAGCAGTCAGAAAGAAATAATTCAAACATCACGGAACTATACTCAGGACAACACAATTTTTAGCAGCTTCTATGTTAAAGAATTAGAAGGTTTGGAATATGATATTCAAGAAAGCAAAGGAGCTAGAGTTACAACCCAGAATTACCCAGCAAAGCTGAGTATAATCCTTCAGAGGAAAAAAAATAATATTTAATCAAATAGAGAACTTTCAAACATTCTTGATAAAAAGTCCAAGGATGAATAGAAAATTTAACTTTCAAATGAAAGACCCATGAGAAACATGAAAAGGAAACAGGAAACAGAAAAGAAAAATATTGTAAAGAATCCAGTAAGGTTAAACTATTTACATTCTTACATGGGAATATACAACTTGTAACTCCTAAGAACTTTATCATTATTAGGGCAGCTGGAAGGAGTTGTGTTGTTTATCCTTCATTCTCAAAAAGGACCATGACAACAGGGAGATGATGACATGACTTCCAAGTGACTTCTATTTGAGTGAAGGGGGACTGTGGAAAGTCACCATCCTCACTTTCTCCTCCAGAGTCATCTGGGTCCAGTGGCCAGATACTGATCAGGATGATTGGAGGTGGCTTCAGATGTAGTGGGATACTTTGGCCCTTTTAAACAACAGAAGGCAGAGGTGTGAATTGACATCACTGGGATGAAATGTAAAAAATAAAATAAAATTAGGAAGTAAGAAAGAAGAATGACTATTGTGGGATAAGAGCTAAAAAATAGAATAAAATTAAGGGATGAGAAAAAGGGATGGACTGGGATATGGGGAATGGAGAACAAGAATGAAGTGAATTATCTTTCATGAAAGAGTCACAAAAGAGCTTTTATGATGGAGAGGAAGAGAGGGGATGCTAGATAATGCTTGAACCTTACTTTCATCAATATTGGATGAAATAGGAGGCATAAAAGTCTATATTACCCTACAGGGAAGTAAGAAGAGAAAGGGTAATAGAAGAATTGGGTTGACAAAAAAAGGAAAATGGGGGAGGCATAGTTAAGAAACAAAACACTTTTGAGGAGGGACAGGGAGAAAGGAGAGAAAGAGAAAAGAATAGACAGGAAAATAAGATGGACTAAAATATATAGTAAAACTGAAAAAAAAGCTATGCAAAACATTACAATAGCTTTCTCTGATAAAGGTCTCATTTCTCAAATATATAGAGAACCGAGTCAAATTTGTAAGACTACAGGTCATTCCCCAGTTGATAAATGGTCAAAGGAAATGAACAGGCAGTTTTTAGAAGAAGAAATCAAAGCTTTTTATAGTCATATAAAATGCTCTATATCACTATTGATTAGAGAAATACAAACTAAAACAACTCTGAAGTACCACCTCAGATCTATCAGATTGGTCAATATGACAGAAAAAGAAAATGACAAATGTTGATGGGGATTTGGAAAAATTAGAGCAGTAATACACTTTTCATGGAGTTGTAAACTGATTCATCAATTTTGGAAAACTATTTGGACCTATACGCAAAGGACAATAAAACTATGCATACTCTTTGATCCAGCAATACCACTACTAGGTCTCTATCCCAAAGAGATGGAAAAGGAAAAAAAAGGAAAGGGATCTATATGTACAAAAATATTTATAGCATTTCTGATGGTAAAGAATTTCAAACTGAGGAGATGCTCATGAATTGGGGAATGGCTAAACAGGTTGGTGGTGTGATTGAGATGAAATACTATGTTGCTTTAAGAAATGATGGGCAGTATGGTTTCAGAAAAACCTGGGAAGATTTATGTGAACTGATATGAAGTTCAGTAAGCAAAACCCATAAGCAAAAACTGTGTACATTGAAACAGCAATATTTTTAACAACAATGATCAACTATGAATGATTTGGTTATTCTTAGCAATAAAGATATAAGATATCTTATAAAAGATATAAGATATTCAAAGGATTTATGATGAAAAATGCTATCCATCTCCAAAGAAAGAACTGATAGTCTGAATACTGATTGAAGCATATTTCTTTTTTTACTTCATTTTTCATGGGATTTTTTTGGTCTTTATTATCTTTTACAACATGGCTAAAATGTAAATATTTTTCATGACTGCATGTACATAACCCAAATCAAATTCCTTGCCTTCTCCATGAGAGGTGAGCAAAGGGAAAGAAGAAGAGAATTTGGAACTTAATTTTTTTAAAAAATGAATGCTAAAAATTGTTTTCATACGTAATTAGAAAATATATTTTTTAAAGTTTTGTGTGTATGTATGTGTATATGTCTGTGTTAGTAAAGAAAAGCATTGAATCATCAATACACTGAGGGAATAGAATATTGGAGTAAATTTAACTTTCTGTTTAATTGAGAATTTTCCATAAATGTTGTTTGTTTTAATTTTATTCTTAAATCTGATAAAAATCCTCACTACTTCACCTTCCTGCTTTATTAAGCATTCTATATTTTATTATGTATGAAAATAATTTATTTTATTATATGTAAACCTAATAAAATACTTTCAATATTTTTGATGCTGTTTTGCCCTAGTCTAGCACACTGCTTCTTAAATTGTAGGTTGCAACCCCACAGTTGAAGAAGTGCTAAAGGGATTGCATGTGGAAAGAGTTTATGAAGCACTGCTTTAGCATCTTTTTCCCTCCTCATTTTCATTATCCTATACTGGTGCTATATATCAGGCTAAAGTGTTAAATAATTCCAAAATGAAGCATAGGGTTTGATTTATAGAGTGCTAATAGAGTGCTAATTCTTGAAGATTAAACCTGAGCCCACCAAACATATATATATATATATATATATATATATATATATATAAGTTTAATTGAGAATTCAAGTTAATGACAATTTTATTACACGTTGAACAAATTGATGCCTTTTACAAAACTTCTGAGGTCCCTCCCAGGTTTCAACTGATTCACCTCCATTGGTACATTAGATCTCACAAGATGATAGGATGAAATAAGCGATGTCATCATGTACTGTTGATGTGTAATACATGCCTATAGGAACATAATTATGGACAAGAAACTCAAATGCAAAGAGCATCTGTGATTTCTTCAGTGAAAGGAATTCTGATGTGGAAAGTTTATTCACCAATGCAGACTTGCAATCATCTTTGACTTAATAAATAAGTCTAGAAAGTTAACTGAGGGATATGTTACCTGAGACTGACTTGTACAAAGCTACGCAGTAACAGCTATTAAAGATGTGAGCTCCTCATCTTTGGTTCTATTTCCCGAAGTTTCCAATTTTAGTGGATTTTATTCTAGAGACCAGAATCCTTGATCCACTTAAATGTTTCTTATTCATAATAAAACAAATAAACACATATCAGCCTTCTAGCTAACATTACAGGATGGTACACTTAATTGATATTAACATGAATGTTTTATTTATTCTATCTTAATGAAACTCGTTCTGTTTCATTCTGTGCATGTCACTATAAAATGTTATTTTATACCAACCTTCCCACCAGTTTAAGGCCTGTCATCCAGAGTTTGGGATTGATTTTCAGTTCATGGTTGCATGAAAAATTCAAAAATACTCAAGTAAAGTGCCACTTTCTAGTTATATAATTTTCAGTAATTACTTATTCCCAATTGCTATATTTTATGTGGGTGTCTCATTCAATAAAGTAGCTTATTATGATAATTGTGCTAAATCTTTCTAACAGAAATAACTCTTATCAAGCCCTTCTCATATGACCATTGTTTTGGTCCTTTGTGGTCATGTATTTATTATAACTATTTCTCCACGTATTATGAAAGCTTTTGATTTTTTCAAGTAAGGAAAAAGATATCAACTAGTAGCCCTGACTTCCCACAGGTGGACAAACAATATTTTCTATAACACATAAACATTTTTCTTTGATTTTTAAAGAAAGCATGCAATATTCATTTCATTATATTTTTAAAGTAAATATCTGTATTCAGTTATCTGAAAACCACCAAGGCTGAAAAACCATAGCTTCTTATTCTTAAGCATATTTACTGGTGCACAATACTATCAAACAACCTCCAAATTCTCCCTGCTTCAAGGTAATAATCATCAGGAATCTAAGATTAAAGAGGGACCTCAGAGATCATCTTGTTGAGACTTTGTCCAAAGCAGGAATCTTTAATCACCCAGTCCTTCCTTAAAAATCTTTAATAATGAATAATTTACCTCCCCTACATGAGGCAACCCATTCCATTTTTTATAATAGTCCCCTTAGGAAGGCTTTCCTTATAATTTAGCTGAAAATTGCTTCTCTGTATATTTAATCCAAATGTCCCAATACAAATCACTGATTGTTAAACAAAACAAGTCTAATCCATTTTCTACATAATTGTTCAAAACCTTCAGATATTTGAAGTCAATTATCACAAAATAGTAGATTCTCAAAGATAGAAGAGAATTCAAAGGTCATCTAGTCTGACCAATACTTGTTGAGAATCTCTTTTATGCCAACTCTCCACTACTTGAAGACTTCTTGTGATGAAGCAACCCAGTACTTCCTGAGGCATCATACACTATTTTTATACAACATTGTTGGAAAAAAATTACCCCTTTGCATTGAATTGAAAGCAGCCCTTCTGTTCTTTCTGTCCAGTGTTTCTAATTCTGTCTTCTGCTAAGCAAAACAAACCAATCCTGTTTCATATGTCAGCTTTTCAAATACTTAAAGAAAGCAATTTAATTTTCCTTGTGTCTTATATTCACCAAGCTAAACCTCTGTAGTTCCTTCTATCAGTCGTTAGGAGGTCATGAGGCTCTTTACCATCCTTGTTGCTGTCATGCCCCATCCAGAAAGTCAAGTAAAAACAACACTACTCTTGTAGTCTGATAAACTGGGTTTGGAGTCCAGCTATTTCTACCTCATGTGACCGTAGGCATTCTCCGTGGATTTGAGTTTTCTGATTTTTAAATTAAGGGATCTAAATTATCACAGCATGTTGGTCTCCCTCTCTGGACTACCTCTAGCTTATCAAAGCCTTTCCTAAAATGTGGTACCCAGAATTGGACACATTCTAGATGTCTGACTCTAGTAAGAATATCACCATCCTTGTAATCAATGCCATAGTATCAATTTAAGTTTTCAACTTTTAAAGCTTCAGCTCACTATTTCAGTCTGTTGAAATATCTTGGGGTTCTAGGTATTCCATACAACATATTAGCCATCTCTTTAACATATGCGTCATCTATAAAGTGGATAAATATCCTCCCTTTTTCCAAGTCTCTGATAAATTGTTAAACAGCTGATTTCTACTAAAAATAAAGCTATAGAATAGTATTATGTTAATAAATATTATTTTTTATTGTCAGTCAACACATTCCAAATCCACCAAAACATACTCCTCAGAAACCTTATATTTCTACCTAATCTACTAGGCTATTTTGAAAGGATCATCTAATCTCCTATTTTAGTGACCTTGTCAAAAATAGGGAATGAATTGTGTCTAGCAAGATTTGTTCTTAACACATACATACTGGCTTATAGTAAAATTGTCTTCCCTTTCTAAGTCCTACCAAGTTTTCCCTTTTTTGTCATTTTAGAATTTTACCAAGTATTAATATCAAGCTCGCTGGCCTGTGCCCTAAATATTAACTTTCTTCTACTTATTGAAAATGAACATATTTTTCTATATTCAGTCCTTCTCTCTTTTGCCATAAAATGTCAAAGGTCATAGAATCATGGGGTTTGAAGGGACAACTTAATCTATTTTACTCTTTGTAACTTCTACTAGAACCCCAGACTTGGGGTCAGAGACACTCATCTTCCTGCATTCAAATCTGGCCTCAGACACTTACTAGTTTTGTGACCCAGGGCTAGTTACTTGATCTTGTTTGCCTCAGTTTCCTTATCTATAAAATGAGCTGGAGGAGGAAATGGCAAACCACTCCAGTATGTCTGCCAAGAAAATCCCAAATGGCATCATGAAATTACACATGACAAAACTGAACAAGACCTACCTTCTTCACCCTAGAAGGTTTGTGTCTCTTAATGGAGTCCAATATAACTTTAACTTTTTAGAGGAGTTACCATATGACACTTTCAATCCAATATATTGAACTTGCAACCCACTAAAACCACAGGTCTCTTTCAGAAGAACTGCTATCTAACTATGCCTCCCCAATCTTGTATTTGTGAAGTTTAATTTCCAAGCCTATATAAGTAACACTTTGTATTTATTCCTGTTCAATTTATTATATTTGTTCTAATATTCTAGCCTGTCAAAAACTTTTTTGATCCTGGCTTGGTCATTCTGTGTCTTTACTATCTCTCTATCCCCAACTTTATGTTATCTGCAACTTTGATAAGCCATGCCATAAATATTTTTGTCTAAGTCATTAATAAGAATCATAAGCAGAGCAAAAAAACCAGTACAGATCCCTGCAGCATTCCACCAGACTTGTTTCCAAGCTTGCTAATCATTAAAACAGTTTTGGATACATCTAACTTTGTTATTAACTACTCTACCTCTTTCCATCTTTTTCACAAGAATTGCATAAAATACTTTATTAAATGGTTTATTAAAATTACATTAAAAATCTACAACATTCCCTTTACTTCAGATTTAATAGTTGTCAAGAAAAAATAAGGACCAATTTTATTAACTTATTATTGACATTCATTTTTTTTAAAATGTGGGATTCCAAATCCTCTCCCTTCCAAGTATTTAATATTGTCTGTTGTTATTTTAAATTGAATTTCTCTTTCTATATCTTCCTGCCAGATTTGGCAATATATAGAGATGCTGATGATTTACATGGGTTTGTTTCATGTCCTGCAACTTAACTAAAGTGGTTCATTTTTTCAGCTAGTTTTTTTTTAGTTGAGACTTTAGTATTCTCTAATATACCATCATATTATCTATGAAGAGTCACTGACTATTTTTATTCCTTAAATTTATTTTTCTTATATAATACTGAGTAAGAATGGTAATGGTGGACATCCTTGCTTTATTCATAATCTTATTATGAAGATTTCTAGCTTATCCCCATTACAGATAATGCTTCCTAATGGTTTTAGATAGATACTACTTCTTATTTTAAAGAAAGTTCTATTTATTCCTACTCTTTCTAGTGTTTTTAACAATCATGAGTGTTGCATTTTGCCAAAAACTCCATCTGTTGAGATAACCATGGTTTTTTTTAATGTTTTAGCTATTGATATCATCAATTATGTCCATAGTTTTCTTTTTAAAAGTTGCCAGAAATCAATATCAAGCTCACTGGTCCAAATTTTCTAAATTTATTTTCTTCCCATTTTGGAAAAATCTGGACAATATCAGGACTTTTCTAATCCTGTATCACCTTTCCCATTCTTTACAGTTTCAAATTCTGCTGACAATGGCTCAATAAGCAAATCTGCTAGTTCTTTTAATACCTCCAGATGAAATCAAATCATCTTGGCCTGGCTATTTGTAAAGCCAAGTACTAGCAGCTTTCCAGAGGACTGCTGCTGTGAACAGCTTCAAGGTTCTGATTGTATAATATAGTGAACTCTCTATTTATTCAGTAATAAATTAATACTAAATTGACAGTGACAGAAACCAAAGTACAGAATTCACAATGTTACAACCTAACAAGTTATTAGTAAAGTGACCACGTAGTTTCCACTAAAGTGGTCACATAGTTTTAAACAGAAGATATCATTCTGTAAGTCCTTACCTCAATCATTCTTAAGGGACACAAAGTATAAAGGTGAAAGTTCTCCACCCTTAGATCACAGTAAATTATGATCTTCTCAATCAGTACACAGTATCCAAGTAAAGTCTTATTTTATCTTGACTCGAGGCTCACTCTCAGCTTCCATGGTTCCTATTCCATGGTCCCAGCTCCTGCCCAAATCTACCCAACTGTCACCTGGATTCTAAGGCAGGCATCTCTCAGCTTCTTGTCCAGCTCCTCACCCAGTTCCTTGTCCAGGTCCAGTTTTATATTGAAGCTGACAGTGTCCAGTCCACCTCAAGTCTTTGACAGTTCCTGTTTCTGGGAAGACAGAGCCAAAGCTTAACAGAGCCAAAACAACATTTATGCACATTGCTGGCACCATCATCAGTTCATTATCTGCCTATGAAATCAACAGAGACCCACAAACAAGGTCCAGGAGGTCAACACAAATCATCAGTAAAGTCCCAGGACCTCTAAAACTCTCCTTCAGGACTTCTATAAACAGACAACCAGAAAATCCTCTTTCAGAGCTTCCAGTAAGGTCCCAGGACTTCTATGCGAAGTATCAAAAACAAACATCAATACAGACAGAAGAGACAAACATAAAGTGTATGGATACCATAAGTTTTCTCCTTCTTGACTCTGCTACCACAAGAGTTCTCTTCTCAGTTCTTCTCTCTCCAGTCTGGGGCTCTCCTTATATATGGTCATTAGCTCCTCCTCCCCTTCCTGTTGCATCAGCAACAGGAGTTAACAAGTTCTAGGGTTCACAGGCTGTGGGGTTCACAAGTTCTCCTTCTTAACACAACACTTGACATAATCATGGTCAGGCTTAAAAGAAACTAGTACTGAAACAAGGTGCTAAATAATTAAATAGCTGAAACAAGGTGTTAACTACTTCTTTGCTTGCTATTACACCATTTTAATTTATCAAGGGCAGCTAGAGGCTCTGTTTCTGTTTCTTTCCTTGTCTTGGCTATTAACTTTTACTATTCATTTTTTCTCTTTATTTTCTAGTCTAGAGTTCATTGCCATTGCCATTCTCCTTGGGAAAGAACATATAATCAAATAAGAATCAAAATGCAGGGCATTGCCTCTTTTCCTCTAAAATGGGGATAATAATCTCTCAGAGCTGTCAAATGAGATGACACATGTAAAGTGCTTAGCATAATGCCTGGCACATAGTAGGCACTTAATGGGCTTGGTTTTTGCTTTTGTTTTTTATTTTCCAGTTCATGCCCAAATGTTTCAATCATACTCTTCTTCTTCTCCCTATATACATGGTCATATTTTCCTCTTCATGCTAAGATAGTTAATTCACTTCATTTCTCTTATTCTGGCTGTTGACATGTAAATGTCTTAGTTCATAAGCATCTTTCCTGGTGGGTAATAAATTATGCAGAGATTACGGAACAACACAATTTTTCTCTGCTTCCACTTTCTCTTCCAAGTAAGATGATCCTTAGGCTTAGAATGATATCATAAAATGGTCAATCATGAATTGAAATCTGAAATTAGTGAGAAGTTTGCTCAGTGGCTTCAAATAAGCTATACTAAAACCAACATTCACTAAAAGATTACTTTAGCAACTACTATCAACAACTCATCAGCAATTATCAACCCATATGGCAACTTTCTAATCCCAAGAAAATTCCCACAAATGTGGTCTTTGCATGCATTAAAGGAATTCTTAAGGGAAAGCTAAGAAAGAGGAAGATTTTCACAGTTGATTTACTATAGTAGAACAGATTTTTACAGTCACACACTTGACTGAAATGTGTAAATCTTCTACTATATTTGTTATTTGTTGACAACAGATAAACATTTGACTTGGTAGAGCAAAGCCAAGCTATAAAAATTCTTCTCTGACAAGTTGTCAATCATGTATATTTTAAAATCATACAGAATTCCTTGAAAAATGCAAACACCTTTTCCTCTACAACCCTCTCTCAATTATTTTGTATTTGTATGATATGTATTTTATATTTACTTGATATGTATTTTATATTTACTCTTGTGCTTCTATATTGTTTTCTCTGGGAAAATACAAGTTTTGTGGGAATACAGTTTTATTTTCCTTTGCATTCCTAGCACCTAGCATAGTGGCACCTAGCAGGCATTTAATGCTTGGTATTTGGTTAATTCAACCATATTCTGAAAGAAAACAATGAAATAGGGCTGCAGATGCTTGGTTGCCTAAGGTGTTTGTCAACATTTGTGAAGATGTTTCCACAAAGCAGTTAGAATAAGAATTCCCAATACATAGTGATATTCTAGATGTTCCTATTTGCAGTTGACATTGCTCTCATTGCATCAAATACTACAGGGACTCTTTAATAAAATCAAGATCAGCTAGCAAGTTCAATTTGACAACATATACAAGAAAAAATAAGTGTATGAAGAATATAATGTGTCTAGATTATGATAAATGCATGGTCACATGACCCATATATCTTGTACAAATACCACAGATGATCTAGATCCAGAATTGCTTAAGAAGAAGAGAGCAGTGGTGGAGCCAAGATGCACAGTAAAAGCAGGGACTTGCTTAGGCTTTCCCCCAAATGACTCCAAGTACTTTTTTAAAATAACTCTAAACAAATTCTAGAGCTACAGGACACACAAAATGTCAGATTGAAACAAATCTCTAGACCAAGACAGCCTGGAAAGACAACAGGAAGGTTATATCACACTGGGAGCAGAACACAGTCCAGAGTGGGCCTGACTGACACAGACAGAATCAGAGCAGGTCTCAGGTGACAGAATCACTGGCAGTTGTGGCAGTTTCCAGACTTCTCAACCCACAAATACAGCAGAGAAGTTCAGTGGGAAAACTCTGTGGGACTTGGGTGAAAGAGGAGCACAGTTTGGTGTTAACCTTGGGGTGGCAGAGGTAGTGGTGGCAGCAGCATCAGTAGTGGCTACTTTGAGAGCTCTGGGCCCACAGATGGTGGGGGATCCAACAGTTGATACAAAACCCCTGAAGCCTGGGACAGTACACCCACCTGCACCCCTACCCCCCACTGGAAGTGGAGTTATACCTTAACAAAGGGTAAGCAAGTCAAGTATTTGTCTGGGAAGATGAGCAAACAGTGTTAAAAAAAAAAAAAGAATAAAGTCAGACTGTAAAATCTTACCTTGGTGACAAAGAAGATCAAAACATACAACAGAAAAAGACAACAAAGTTAAAGGTCCTATATCAAAAACCTCTAAGAGAACACCTAGGTGGCACAGTGAATAGACCACTGAACCTGAAATCAGGAGGACTTGAGTTCAGATGTGATCTCAGACGTTTAATTCTCACTAGCCATGTGACCTTAGGCAAATCACTTAACGCCAATTGCCCTGCCTTCCTCCTTCAAAAAACAAACCAAAAAAAAAAGCCTCCAAGAAAAATATGAATTGGTCACATGCTATGGAAGAGCTCAAAAAGAATTTTGAAAATCAGGTAAGAAAAGTAGAGGAAAAATTGGGAAGAGAAATGAGAATGACACAAGAGGATCATGAAAAACAAGTCAACAGCTTGCTAAAGGAAACCCGAAAAAAATACTGAAGAATATAACACCTTAAAAATAGATTAACCCAAATGGCAAAAGAGGTCTAAAAATGCAATGAAGAGAAGAATGCCTTAAAAATCAAAATTGGCCAAATGGAAAAGGAGGTCCAAAAGCTCACTGAAGAAAATAATTCCTTCAAAATTTGAATGGAGCAAATGGAACCTAATGACTTGTAATGGTAATGAGAATCTGAAGACCTTCCCTGCCCCTTAGCCCCTTGAGAACATTCCCTGATTTGAAAATATACTCTGCCCCCAACAGACTGAATGTGGTCATATGGAGCCTGTGGTGGGAGGCTTATTTTTTAGAAATGCCCACAGCTTGTAACTTTGTTATTGGGCAGTGGCAAAGAGGGTTGTGATATTATCTGATCCAAGAGAAGGCTATGTACCCTGATGTGAGGTTTTGCTTTGGGACTCACTTTGGAAAGAAATAAGTGATTTGGCCAGATGAGACTCTGGGCAGCCATTGAGCTCCAGGGCTTTGAAAACCCAGGTGTTGGTGCTTCCCTCTCTGGTAACTAAGTAGGTATGGATGTAATGGTCAAACAGCTGGAAGCCCTGTCTGCTGAATTGTGTTATTGTCTGTTGTAACTTCTGTTTGTATTCTCTGAAGTTCAGGGTACTGATTTTTTCCCCTGACCTAAGTAAATGATACATGTTTGATTGATTAAAGTAAGATTGTTCACATTTTTTGAGTTGCTTTCCTTTAGAAAAGCAGATCTAAGAACCTGTGCTAACAGCCATCTTGGGTATGCTAGGGTGCTTGCTGCTTCATCACTTTATGAGAAATCAAGAAATTACAAAATAGAACCAAAGGAATGAAAAAAATAGAAGACAATATGAAATATCTCATTGGAAAAACCACTGACCTGGAAAATAAATCCAGGAAAGACAATTTAAAAATTATTAGACTACCTAAAAGCCAGGATCAAAAAAAGAATCTAGATATCATCCTTCAAGAAATTATCAAGGAAAATTTCCCTGATAACCTAGAACCAAAGGGAACAATAGAAATTGAAAGAATCCACCTCTTGAAATAAATACCAAAAGGAAAACTCCTAGGAATATTATAGCCAAATTCCAGAGTTCCCAGGTCAAGGAAAAAAATATTGTAAGGAGCCAGAAAGAAACAATTCAAATACTGTGGAAATTCAATCAAGATAACACAAGATTTAGCAGTTTCTAAATTAAGGGATTGAAGGATTTGGAACACGATATTCCAGAGGTCAGAGGAGCTAGGATTGAAACCAAGAATCACCTACCCAGCAAAACTGAGTATAATACTTCAGGAGGAAAATGAATTTTCAATGAAATAGAGGACTTTCAAGCATTCTTGATGAAAAGATCAGCATTGAAAAGAAAATTTGACTTTCAAATAAAGAATCAAGAGAAGTATGAAAAGGTGAACAAAAAAGAGAAATCATAAGGGACTTATTAAAGTTGAACTGGTTACATTCATAATTGGAAAGATGATATTTGTAACTACTCAATGAGGGTGGGTGGGGAGGGAAGAAAGGAGAGAATTTGAAACTCAAAGTTTTAAAACCAAATGTTAAAAATTATATTTACATGTAACTGGGAAATAAAATATACAGGCAATGGGGTGGAAATTTGTCTTGCCCTACAAGAAAGTAAGGGGGGGGCGGGAAAGGGATGGGGGAAGTGATAGAAGAAAGAGCAGACTGGGGGAAAAGTAATCAGAATGTAGGCCATCTTGAGTGGGGGAAGGGGAGAGATGGGGAGAAAATTTGGAACTCAAAATCTTATGGAAATGAATGCTGAAAACTAAAAACAAAATTATTTTAAAAAAAAAGAAAAAGAGAAAAATGAGATTGTTCTGTAGAATATAAGCTACTTGAGGTCAGTAAGTATGTATAGCCCAATAGCTTGGATATGCTAGGTACTCAGTGAATGTTGTTGTCAGTCACGTTCAACTCTTAGTGATTGAATTTGGGGTTTTCTTGGCAAAGATACTGCAGTGGTTTGCCATTTCCTTCTCCAACTGCTTTATAAATGAGGAAACTGAGGCAAATAGGGAGAAGTGACTTGCCCAGGGAAACAGTCAGTAAATGTTTGAGACCTGATTTGAACTCTGGAAAATGAGACTTCCTCACCCCAGGCCCAGCTCTCTCTTCACTGTGCCACCTAGCTGCCAGTGAATCTTTATTGAGTAGAATTCAATGTGGCTACTTAGCTACCGTCAATAAACTTTTTAAAAATCATAGAGAACAAAAACATGCTACAAAATTGTACAAAGACAAATATTTCACCAGTTTTCAAAAAAGAAAAAAAAGGTGACATTTGTAAATTTCATACTGGTGAGCTTGACTTAAACTCCTGTTAAAATGTTAGAATTTATTGCTACAGAGAGCGCTTGTGACTATGCAGGAAGATAAGTGTTAATCATTAAGAGGCCTGAGAGCCCGAATGAATTGAGAAAGAACAAATTGTCCCAGACTAATGACATTTCCTTTTAGAACAGGGATGCTAGACTATTAGTCAGGAAGAGGTCTTAGATATAGTGTACCTGAATTTCAGCAAGTCATTTGACAAAGATTAAGGTAGCCTGGGTTCCCTGTATTTTTTGCTCTGCTTCAGAAACTCCCCCCTTCATGGTATTTGGGGGATAGTTATCTATTCAGAGTAACAGCTCTAATCCTCCTCTCTTCCCTATTTATCTCATTATATCAGACCAAGCAAGATGATACATTAATTCAAAGCAAAAGGCATTCAGTTAATAATAACTAGAAAATATCTTCCATATCCAAAGATGCACAACAGATTACCATGTTGTAGAGGGAAGAAAGAGCTCTCCTTAAACAACTCAAACTTTTGTGGTTGCAATGCAGCTGAAACGGCTTTCACAACTCCATTACTCAGTCTCCTAACAATTCACTATGTCTCAATGATGTCCACTTCACCTTCAAAGATGCCACTTGCTTCTGTTCCATTGAGCTGCTGACATTTGATCCTGGGCTGCTTCTCTACTATTTGATGAACCACTACCATTTGCTGGAGTTCTCTTGAGCTGTTGATGTTTATTTTTCCTCAAAGGCAAGTTTTATCTCTCTTTTGTGAACTTTCCCAAACCTAGAGACTATTTTATCTCTCTTTTTAGAGCCATAGTTACACTCAGCCAGTGTAGCAGAATCCTTGAGGTCACAGTCTTGCCTTTTGACCATTTTGTTCCTCCTCAGCAGTAACTTCCTCAGACCTTCATGATATTTAGGTTGGGATGAATAAATTCCTTTAAATTCTCATCATGACCCAGAAAGCAAGCACCAGGACAAAATTACCCTGGTGCTTTATTTACCTTAACTTACCATTCACCTATCGTAATGTCAATGCAGTATTTATAGCGCCCACAATCGTGATAAATATATTGACCCTGACTATAAATAATCCTGCATGATGCTCAATTTCAAAATATAACAACTCAGCCTATAGAGGACAGAAGCAAAACATTTATTCAGACACCAGAAAACCAAATCCCAATACCAGGAAATCAAATCTATCATAGCAACATAGAAGTTAATGCCCCACGACATAGCTACGCTATCCTTTAGCCTTCCCACAAACCAATATAAGATCAATATTTACTCACAAACCTGACTAACTCTTTACCTGACCATCCTCTCTCCCCGACTGTCTCTCTGGCTCTGATTCCCAGCTTCATGTGGGCTCTGCTTCACCCTTCAGCAAACTCCTCCCACCACAGGCTCCGTGTGACCACATTCAGCCTATTAGGAGCCAGACTTTATTTTCAAAGCATGGGAGGTCTTCAGATTCCCCTAGACTTGTTAAGGGGGGGGGAAGATCTTCAAATTCTCATGCACTTTATACCCATCATCACAGATATCTTCTTCTTGGCATCAGACATGACTGTCCTTTCTCAAGGTAACATCTCTCGATTGTCTTTGTACTTCTTTCACCCTAAGATGCTGCTTTTTCTGAAGAAAGTCCAGTCTAACCGTTAGTTGAGAAAACAGATAATGAAATTTCAAATGATCAAAGGCCTTTTTCAAATGGAGGCTGGTGAAGCTGATGACTTTGTCCTTTATTGCTAGAACTGCACCACCAAATTAATTAATACTTGTGCCCTTACACAAAATAACTTAGACTATAAAACGGAGAGTCTTAGGCTACCTGATGTTACTGTTTAGTGGATTCAAATCTTAATGAATTGTTGTATGCAAAGAGTATTCACAAACTGGTCAATATCAAATTGGAGATGAGTCATTAGTGGAGTGGCCCTAGAGGGACATGCCCCTGTCCATGGTTGATGACACCAAGCTGTTCAGTGTTTCCATCGTGGTCTTGATGGAGGTACAGATAACATGTTGGTCAAATTAGATTATCAAAGCAAGTTGGGAGGTTTCACTTATAAGTCAAATGATAAAGTTGGCATCCAAAAAAAGTCTAGAAACATAGAATAAGTCAAACCTAATATGATTAGCAGCTAGATGGCACAGTAGATAGAGCTCTGATCCTAAAGTCAGGAAAGCTTGAGTTCACATCTGGTCTCAAACACCAGGTGTGTGACTGTAGGCAAGTCATATCACTTCTGTCTGCCTTAGTTTCCTCAGCTGCAAAATATGGATAATAATAGTAGCTACCTCACAGGACTGTTTTGAGGATCAAACAAGATAATATTTTTAAAGCATTTAGCACAGTACCTGGTTCATAATAAGCATTTAACAAATGCTGGTTTATCTTTCCTTTATCCCTTCATTCCTTCAATAGAGATTCAATCAACAAGAGCAAACTAAGCTGTCCTGATGTGCTGGTGACAGGTAAAAGCACCTCTTTTTAGGAACAACATCTTCCATGATGCCTAGGGCTTGATGCAAAATGAAATATAATGATATAAGAGGTTCCCAACTGATAGGGATTGAGGTACTAAGGGACACTTTTCCAATATATCCCCCACTGAGCCCAATAGTTCTTGTGAATCCTGAGTTGAGTGAAACACGGACATGAGAAACGAATGTAGAATTCTATGGTTATTTACAAAACTTAACTATGTGATTTAGGATTTATGGATTAGATAGAAGCCTAACAATAATGCTTTTCCCCCTGAGGTTTTAGAGAAGTGCAAGCTCAATTTGAGGCAATAGTGTGACATGTGGCCAAAAAAGACTAACAAAATCTTGGCCTGCATTAGGTTAGGAAAAGGGTTTAGGTTCATATCTGTTCGTTGTCAAAATCTTAAATAAGTACTTGATATATTCAGGTTTCAGTTCTTTAAATTTACAAATGTAAACTAATAACTTCTACGTCTACACTGATGACTGTGTCAATAGAATACAATTATACTTGTGCATCTTAAAACTGTAACAATCTTTATCCACATATAAATCTATGCCAATAATGTATAATGCTGAGTTAAACTTCTGTCAGCATTATGATTTTAAAATACATGTTTAAGAATGAAAAAGTTGCATTCAGATACACTTTTGTTGATCCTTTAAGGGTACCAGTTGGCCATTTAATCAAGTTATTCTCCATGCATTTAGTTTAAAATAATGAACTGGGGGCAGGTAAGTGACACAGTGAATAAAAGCATCAACCCTGGAGTCAGGAGGTTGTGAGTTCAAATCCAGCCTCAGACACTTGACACATAACTAGCTGTGTGACCTTGGGCAAGTCACTTAACCCCAATTGCCTTGCCTTCTCTGTTCCAAAAATAATAATTGTAATGAATTGGACATGTGAAATCGTAGAACAACAAAAAAAAGCTTTTGTCTTCTTAATCTATAGTCTATCAATGTAAAATGAATTCCAACTTTCCATAAAAGTGCTCCTTCTGAGATGCTTTTATGTATTGCATCAATTGGGTTCTATTATAACTATCTCAGTAATCAGTCTCACAGTAATCAATGTTGTCATTCACGCATGATTGTCAGTTTATCTTAAGTTGTTTCTCTTGAATCAAGACTTGCATTTTCAAAAAAATTATGTAGTCATTTCTCTAGCCTCTGCAGTGACAGGTAGTATCGCTCAGAAACAGGAGATGGCAGTGCAGAGTAGTTGGTCCAAGCCCATCCTCTCCAGCAGAGGACTCTGATGGGACTGAAGAATTTTCATTGCTAAATGATCACTATCAGCTATTACCAAAAAATTGGGAGAAGCTACAATAATAAATGGGGAAATTGCTGTCATTTGTTGTTGTCCTTCTCTAGAAAAAGGCACTATCAGTAAAATTATAATATTTTACCTATCTATTTAAACATTTGTAACGGCTGCTTTCCCCTCTGTTCAAGATTTTCACAGTGCAATCTGTTCAAAATCCAAGAATATGTGTGACATCAGAAAGTCTTCTATTGAAACATTCATTTTGCTGCCACCTTGTAAATACCCATTATTTGTACTTACTTGGTAAAATAATTAGCAATTAGGAAACTAACTCTAATGTTCTCACTAGTAACTCATCCCCGCCACCCCCTTTTAATCCTTTCAAACTAGGGGAAGAAAAAATAAACAGTATTTTAACATATGTGGCATATAAATTATGTGAGAAACTATAAAACATATCCTCAGTCTCTGAAAAACAGGTTTCTTCTAACAGGAAGAAAATTGTTGTAAGATTCAATAGCTCAATCACTTCCTGCGGCTGTACTTGACTGAATTCAAACTTCCACCTTTCATTAAGGAAAATGTGACTGAAACATGTCATTGCCCCTTGAGGATGGTATTGTTTATTTCCCAAGTGTAACTGGAAAGACAAATGTGTGATTTGTACTCCCACTACATGCACCTGAAATGTTCCTCTAGTCTTGGCCTTGCTTATGCCTTCCTTATGAGTTTGTGTGTGTGTGTGTGTGTGTGTGTGTGTGTGTATGCATGCCTGTGTGTTTAATAATAGATGAACTGCCTTGATGACTCCAATGACCAAATTCCATCCATCTCAGTCATTGCATCATTGACAATGATTCCAATAATCTAGCAAGAGAGAATGATTATTCTCCTTGATGTCAGGCCAGAGAGGTTAAGTCATTGCTAAAGGTCACCCTTGTTTCCTGACCATGAGCCAGTTCCTTCTCTGTGAGAAAACATTGTTCCTAATCCCATTGTAGTTCAATTTTTAAAAACACCCTTTCTATGAAATCCTGGCAAAGGCTTTTGAAAGTCTAAATAAATTATGCTCTCTGATCCTCTCTTTTCCACAGACTTATTTGCCACAGTTCTCTAGTGAGGCAATAAGGTATAGAGGAAAGAACGGTGGACTGGGTGCAAGGAAAGCCTGCATCTGAGTCCCACCTCAGACACTTATTATCTTTATGATTGTGGACAAGTGACCTCAACCTGACTTGGCTTTAGTTTCCTCATCTGTAAAATGGGAGTAATAATAATTATAACACCTCTTTCACAAGGTTGTTCAGAGAATCAAATGAGATCATTTCCATTAATGAGATAAAGTATGTAAAGTGTTTGTAAACCCTAAAGGCCTATTTAAGTGTCAGGTATTGTTCAATTAACAGAATTTTCCACTATCAAAACCATGCTACCATATCTGTGGGTTGTGGATTTTTACATTTATTATTGTTACTCATTCATTCCAGTTGTGTCCAACTCTTTGTGATTGCATTTGGGGTTTTCTTGTCAAAGATACTAGAATAGTCTGCCATTTCCCCCTCCAGCTCATTTTACAGGTGAGGAATTGAGGCAAATAAGGTGAAGTGACTTGCCAGGGGTCACAAAGCTAGTAAGTGACTGGAGCCGGATTTGAACTCAGGAAGATGAGTCTTCCCAGTACTTGGCACATCTGCCATGCCACCTGACTGCCCTCTGCCATGTTTAATCATCTTTTATCCTAAACTTATCCTGGTGTCTATTTTCACAGGATCAGTGTAACAGATAGAGAACTGGAATGAACACTAAAAGTCACCTAATCAGACAGATCATGGGATCATTATCTAAAGCTCTAAGGGACTTCAGTGGTTATCTGCTACAATCCTCATTTTTTAGATGAGGAAACTGAGAGGTAAAGATTGCCCCCAGGTCACATGGGCAATAAAGTGATAGAAACAGAATTCGAATTCAGGTCCTCTGATTCCAAACCTAGAATTTTTATACTTCACTATGATGGAAGATGGCACTATTTTATCTGTTTCCAAATGGAGTTGAAAAGACCAATCTGTTACTAGCAATTCCTTGCCAACTCTACCCACATGGTACTGTGGCATTTAAAAAGTTTGAGAGACATAATTTCTAAGTAATTTGATCATTTTGTTAATAATGCCTGCATTTTAATAAAAGGATAGTCATTTGGTCATCTCTCTCTTAGGCCAAGGAGCTAAGGGTTTATATGGCCTTTTGGAAGAGGCATGTTCCCCAGGGTGGAAATCCACTCTTATTGGTTAACTCCCACTCAGAGAAAATAAATATCACAATGAGGGGCTGGACCTGAACTTTGATCACTTACTTCTAAGCCCCAGCCTGGGGGAACAGGCTTTTCTTTGAATTTTCTTACCCAAAGGAGTAGAGTACAATGGCTGATCCAGCTGGGTGGGATCTGGATAGAGAAGGTTAGCTCAAACTTCAGAGACTGAGGTCTTAAAGATAAAAGAAAAAAGGTGGAAATATTGATCTTCCCAAATCAGTTTGGGTTTGATTTGGTTTGGGTTTTTTGGTGAGGTAATCACAGTTAAGTGACCTGCCCAGGGTCACACAGCTAGTAAGTGTTAAGTATCTGAGGTTGGATTTGAACTCATGTCCCCCTGGCTCCATGGCCAGTGCCCATCATTAGTTTGTTAATAATCATATCTCTCATTGATGTAATGAAGCCATCTCTCACAGAACTTGTTGCCATTTCTTGCCTGTTCACTTTGCTTTTAAAGGTTTTCATCATCTTTGCTTATAAGGAATATTTTCACTTTAAAATTTACAGAATAGTTCAGAACTTACTAAATTTGGTCTACATATTACAGGGAGCCTTTCCCAATTCAACTTAATCTTAGTTCCTTACCTCTTGGACTGTGTCCAATTTATCCTGTATAGTTGTTTGCATACTGTCTCATTAGACTGTGAGCTCCTTGAGATCAGAGACTTTGGTTTGGTTTGTTTTTTGGATTTCATTGTACCCCCAGTGCTTTGCACTGTACTTAGCAAAAAGTAAGCTTGTTAACTTTTATTGACTCTTTCTCTATATGCAAAGTGTTTCACGTGTGCTAGCATTTAGTAAGAAG
>CM053600.1:87867206-87975186 GCA_028646575.1 Pseudocheirus occidentalis
CTGCGCCACCTAGTAGCCCCCTGTAGACTATTTTTCAATGCTAAGACTCCCAGGCAGCCAGAAATTGCTCCTATGTATTTGAAAAATCTCAGAGGAAATTTTCTGCTGTCCCCTTCCTAGATGACTGAGAAAAAAACTGATACAGTTAAAAGGTACAGTCATTCAATATATGGTGCTACTGAAACTGGTTTTAGATCTGTTTTGAGATCCTTTCATCAAAAGTAACCTTTGTACAAATTCTTAATAATATTACTTGTCACATTATCTGCTGATGTGTTATACACAGGATCTAAAGTCACCTTCTTTAAATTTTACAGCTTCGTAAGTCTGTTTTCAGCATCAGGGCAAGGAATCTTCTGGAAAAGGAAACAGCAGTCACAAAAATCCTCAGGTAACAATTAACTGTTGATTGCTACATCTTTCCTTTAAAAATGGATATATATCATATATACATATATTGATCAGTAGAATATAGCAAGTATGTATGTATATCTATGTATATATCCTGTATACATATTAAAAGCAACGTATTTCCTATGTATATTAATGATCTATGAACATAATATTTATAATAGTTTCTGAAAAGAAAATATTTTCTTTTTTTACTTTTATCTATAAACAAAATATAAATAACACAGTTGTGGCCTTTCCTCAAATAATGTTACATAATGAGCTAAGTCAGTCAAAATTGAATAGTTCTCTTTTTTTCTATATCTTTAAACCTTATTTAAAGATTTGAAATACAGAGTAACCCCACAAAATATTTACCAAAAGAGTTAACTATCTTTACAGTTTACCTGCCACTTATTTTGTGAGATCTATGTTATGACTAGGTGAATGCCATGTATTGATAGAAAAGGCAACAATTATTTTTTATAGTAAAAATGTGATTCTATAATATAGCATATTTTAATATATTTGATGTAATTTAATATAATTTATATTTTAATACCATTGATAAGTTTATTTATTTTAATATAATTGTTTAATATAATTGAAAATTTACATATCCTAGAATATTCTACTAAATGTTGTAATTTGGTTCCAGACTAAAAAGTTTTGAAATTTAGTACAGATAAAGGAAAATTAAAACATTTAAAAGTATTATGTGAAATATTACATTTTAAAACATTGAAGAATAATCAATTTAGATATATGACCATTATAAAATAAAAAAATAATTCTCAGCCCTAGATTCTGTATTTCAAGCAAGCCTAGATATTTTCACTACTGCCTATGTTACAGTAAGTGTAAATAAACGTTAAATTTTTGGTAATGGTATAATGAAACCTGTTCTCTAAGACTGTAGATTATGCATGGCATGTCTTTAGAGATTACAACATTAGGGAAATCTTATGGGGAGTGAGGGAAATCAGAGGCTCCTTCTATCTTTGTCCCCATCCCCCCTCTACCCTATCTCTGCCATGAGTTACCACTGCAGTTTTCTCCCCCACATAGCTCTTTATTGTGGCCTAAAGACCAGAAATCAATCTGACAGTGTGTGCTCTGCAGAGATCTGCTCTTGCATTCACCTTAAAATTATAGCATCTAGATATGCTAATCAGTCAGACAATCTTCTACAAATTTGTTCCACCTTGTGACCAAAGAAAGAGACATTTGCAGACAGCTAAGTATTAGGCCTGAATAGCTTTTGTCAGGTAAAAGTAGGTGTTTATGGTAATTAGCAGCCACCACCAGCTCTAAGAAGAGAGGACAGTATCTCCTGCCTTTTACACTCTGAGTTCTTAGTATAGTTTTCTCCTGCATTGTTGTACCTACCTAACCACACCTGTTGTAATCAAAAGCTCAGGTATTTGTACCCAAAAGATAAAGAAGCACCTGTAACTCCAAATAGCTACCAAACAGAAAAAAAGCACACAAATTCCATGTCAATCTCAGATTAAAAGGTCTTCAGATTCCTTACCAAATCAATGGATAATGTCCTTTTGGGCTTGATAGCTGGTGGTAATATACATAAACCTAAGTAGGTAACAGTCCCTGAGCAATATGTTACAGCCTATATAAAAACGTGTATTGCTCACTGCTAAGGGGAACACTAGGACTGAGGAAATTATTGATTTCTTTACAGGTTCAGACTAAGGTATAGTAGGGCCTTTCCAAAAAATGGACTTCCCATTTTTATGTTCCACAGCATTTGCATGTTCATCCATTTGTAAATACAATCATCATATGCATTAACAAAAATCCATTTGCATGCATACAGTGAAAAAAGGTAATGAGGTATATCCTTTTCTAATTTTGCATGTGCATAAAATTGCCCTTTTCCAACTTAACCCTTAAAGGAACAAATTTGTTTTTGTATATTTGGAATAGCAGCAATGGGACAGTATCTGACAAATCACATGTTGTACTGAAGAGGGGATTTCAAATATGGACAATCAGTGTCCTTCCTTTGCCTTCAGTGTATGAGAAGCTCAGATATTGTAATGGCCACCTGTCTTTGACCTTGGTCTAAGTGCTCCATAAGAGGCATCTTCCAGCTGATTGTAGCGAAGAGGAGTGGTATGATTGCCCAAGTGAAGGGTGAGAGTATTGCTTCTCAATGATGTGATCTTGCTACTTACTCTGGTGATTCTATTTAAGGCATCCACAGGGGCCTCCCAACTACCATTGGTTTTACCTCTCTAGTTGTCCAATTCCTCTCAGAGGGAAATTCGTTTCAGTACATCAAGAAGCAAGTAGGATGACAGAGAAAATTGGGGAAACAGAGGATTTTACATACAAAAGAAGTTCTGAGGAGCAAAAATAATGAGAACATCTAGTCAGAGAAAGATGTTGCTCTGTCACTCACAGGGTTCTGGGGGATACATATATAAAGACACATTCAAGCATAAAAAGAAAGGTATGCCACTGTGTGTCTTCAGAGGATATTGCAATACCCCAGTTTATCCATGGGCCATCTCTATTAAGGCCTGCAGCATGGTGGGGCATTTGGTTCTGACATATAACCTACTCAATACCACTAAGCTATGTAATGGCCTGGGTGCACATTAACAAGTTTAGTATTTATTTTCCAAAAGCTGTCTGAACCAAGACATTTCAACATGAGACCTAAAAACACATACATGCTGAACACCTCCAAAGCACATGTGTATGGGTGTGCCCACTAAATTATTTGCAGCTCCTGCAAGAAGTTCAGATCTTACTGGAGCAGAATTTTGACAGGAGGTAGGAAACCTGTGGCCTTAAGGCCACATGTGGCCCTCTAGGTCCTCAAGTGAAGCTCTTTGAATCAAAACTTCATGGAACAAATTCCTTTAATAAAAGGGTTTGTTTTGTAAAACTTGGACTCAGGCAAAAGGCCACACCCCAAACCTAGAAGACTACATGTTACCTCGAGGCTGCAGGTTCCCCATCACTGTAATTAGACCAATCCAGAGCCTTCCATCTCTCCCTTACTGATGTCAAAGGGATCATAATTCCTAGAGACAGAATATGGAACTTAAGAGATAAGCCAACATTGGAATGGGCTTTTTACAAATGCCTGTTACTCCAGCTGGTGATCTACACTTGTAAATCCCTGCAACTGGGATTCCAGTGCTGGTGAATTGCCTGAACTCAGGATCTCTAAGTGTGTCTGTGTATATGTTCCATGTTTATTATAAGAAATAGCCATCCAAAATTAGAAAAATTACTGAGAATCAGAATCTTTTACAGAATTGGTACTTGCTTGGTTTTGGGTGTTTTTGTTGTTGCTTTTAATTTTTTTTAGAAAGAAGACCATTGAAGATTTTGTTTCACTCACTTAGCACTTTCTTGCTGCCTCGCTGATGATTGCTGAGGCCATGAAGTGAAGGTGACTGAAATGAAAGCTGCTATAATTGAATAATTCAGTATGCGCAATCATTTCCAGAACATGTCCCTAGTATAGGTCTCTGGATAAAGGTTCAAGCAAAACTCTCATAATGTAAAAATGTCCTTTTTCTAGGAAATACCCAAGTAGTAAAGAAATTTCAGTACAAAATTACCTAAAGAAAAATAGGCCTACAATAGCCGATATTCATTATAACTGAATCCATTATAAAGCAACTCATAGGTTTTAAAAGGATGTTTTTTTAAAAAGATGATATTGTTATTGTCTTTGAAACACTCTAAATATTACCCAAAGATTTTTAAGTTAGAAAAAACACTGTCTTTTTGAGTTGTTGGGACAATTGACCCAAAATATTTCAGACCAAAAAATGTGACTTCTCTGGAGCAAAACTGTGAAGCAGTTTCTCTTCGATACCCCCTCAATGATCGTTGTTATTTTATGTCCTCTTAACATCCCTGATCAACTCCTGGTTGTCAGGTCCTGTAAAGTTAATCTCACTAACCTCTCTCCCATCATCCCCTTCCTTACTACTCCTCCTGTAGTGATGCCACTGTAGTTCAGGCTTTCCTCACCTCTGATCTTTAATACTACTTGGTCTCCCTACTCCAACATCTCTCCTCTTCATTCTTTCATATAACCTAATATGTAATCTGATAAACACATCTAATCTTATCACTCTGCTGCTCAAAAATTTTCTTTGACTTCCCATTTTGTACTAAATCAAATATAAACTGTTTAGTCTGACATTCAAAGCCCTCCATAATCTGGTTCCAAGCTACCATCCAAACCTTATTTCACATTCCTTTCTTTCCCACACTGTATATTCTGTGCAAGCTGAACACTTAGCCATTCTACATATACCCAAAGTCTTCCCTGATCTTCCTCCAGCTGGAAAAAAAAATCACATTCTAATTTCTCACCCTGCTTTGTCAAGCTCTCTCTTTTGCACTTAGCACGTTTTGCCTGAATTATACTTACACATATCTTTGTATCTCCAGTACTTTGTCAGAATGCTATGTTTATATTAAGTGATTAATAATTTTTTATTGATTTCTTCTGCTTTTTTATCATTAAGCCCTATTTCTGTGTCTCATTTTTGTTCTTAATTGGCTGTTAACTGCTAAGGTATTAATGGATAATTAAGGTTATCAGAAAATAATCAAATTGTTACCCTTCCTAAGAGTATCTCAATTTTAAATGGGATTCAAAGATGGAAAAATTTTAAACCACAAAGGAATGGTATCATATCTATAGAATAACATGAGATTAATATTTGGGGGACCAAGACACCACAAAGCTATTTTTTATTTACAGTTTTTATTTTTTTTAATTAACAAATGTTTATTTTACCTCCTTTTTACCTTTCCTCCCCATGAGAAAACAAACCAAACCCTCTTACTTCTTCCCCATGGGAAAACAAAACCAAAACAAACTTGTAACAAATATTAATAATCAAGTATTTTGGAAACATATCCCAAAATATGTCACATCTTGCATATTAAATACATCATGTTTCTGTCAAGAGGTGGGAGGCGTTCTGAAGAGGCATTACAGGTGGAAGAGTTGCATAGGAAGGAGTTGCAAGAGGGTGGATATTTCCCAGACAAGACTGAGAGTAAGCTGCATTGTTCTGTCATTTGTATGATTCAGGTAGGGAGGAAGAGGAGCAATACAACCTGTGGCCTTCTGGCTTTATAATCAGGAAGACCTGAATCCAAGTCCTGTCTCTGACTCATATTAGCTGTATCACTATAGACAAGTTACATTCCCTTTTGATTGTCCAGGAAACTGTAAGACTTTTAAGGTCCTATCTAGGGTATTTGCCAATCTATACCAATTGATTGCATGTAATATTGCACTCACACCAAATGAGTATCTGCACCAGCAATTTATTACAATATTCAAATCATAGATATAGAGAAAATAAAAACGTAGCCATGAAGAGATGTGTTAGAGTACTAATGACCCTTTGCATTAAATATTTGATGGATCTTAGGATGAAGTGCATGAATAGCGACCCCAATAGGTGAATTTGATCTCGAAACTTTGTAAGAGAATGAACTGAACACAACCAAATTTAAATAATGGAAATTAAATTACCTGGGGGGGGGGGCGGAGTATATGACCTTCAGTGAGATATTTATTTCAACTTTCCAGTCTTCAGTTTCATTATCTGTAAAATGATGGAACTGGACCAGAGCAGGGGTTTCTGAACCTGGGATCAATGACTTTGGTTTTGTTTTTTTCTTTTTGGAGTGGGGAGGGCAGGGCAATTAGGGTTAAGTGAATGATTTGCCCAAGGCCACACAGCTGGTAAGTATTAAGTGTCTAAGGCCAGATTTGAACCTAAGTCCTCCTGACTCCAGGGTCAGTGCTCTATTCGTTGTGCCACCTGTCTTCCCCAACTTTGGTTTTTTTAGTAGTTTGATAACTATATTTCATCGTAATATCTTTCTTCTGTAATCCTGTATGTTTCATGTCAAGTATTTTAAAACATTCTGCTGAGAAGGGGTCCATAGGCTTCCACAGACTGCTTCCAAAATCTGTCACCAGATCCAGGCCACCAAAACATCTGATTCTAAAGACCAAGTAGAGTTTCCAAGGTCCCTTTCACCTTTATCTGAGGTTGTAATATTTCCCAAATTTTCTTCTCATTAATTCTAGTGAAATTCTTGAGCCATGTGGAGGAAAGAAAACTGGTCTTTCTACTATAGTCAACATCATTAATTAGTACATTATATAATGTTCCTGATCCCATAAAGGTAACAAATCATCCAAAGAGAGTGGAAAGCAAGAATAGCTTTTTAATGTTAGGCAAAATGCTATATGTACTTTTATGTCTATTAAATGTTCCATTTTCAATGTAAGCCATCAGCTTTTATCTATTATAGGCAATAGTAATCTTCCAAGTCCTGTAAAAGGCAGATAGTTCTACCCACTCTGAGGGTCCAAATTCCCAAATGCATGTCATTATTTGAAGTGGAACTCGTAACATTCTTTGTAATGGAAGGGGCCTGCCGTATAAATTGCCACAGACAGGAAATTCAACCCTTTGAAGGAGAAAACTTGTTAGACATGCAATGCACCTCAGTCTGGAATTTGTAAATAACAGTGAATTCTGTCATTTCTCCACCTAAGCATCTGTGCATTCTACCAATTTGTCTTTTCAAGTTAATTCTTATTACTATCAATACCAAACCACTACTGGATAAAGTAAATATTTCATTTTTAAATAAGAAAACATCTGTGGCATTTTTACAGAGTTTGAGATCATGTGTCTTATGTGTAAATGTGGGTTTTCACTTGGTACAATCATGTCTTGTTTTTGCAGACTTGTCTAAAGTGTATTGTGAGAGAGATAGATGCTGTTTTACTGTCTAAATTATAAATCCAAGGGCACTATTCAGTTCTCTGGTATTCAGATTTAAAGAGTGCTGTTCAGCTCCTCTAAAGAAAGTGTTCTTCAGGATGCAGTGACCTTTTCAATATATCACAGGAAATCAAGAACTTGTAAGAGTGTGCTTTCAAACCTTTCACCAGCCCCCTCATTTCCCTGTAGTGTCATCATCCCATCTATCACAGAGTACCAAGCATGGGGGTAATAATGCATTATATCTCCTGTGAAGAAATGAATACACTTAATATATTGATGCAAAATAATTAAGAAATATAAATGTCTTGACAAATTCCATGCTGCTTTGTATGTTTTGCCAAAAAGTACTTTCATCTAGCTAAGATAGCCTGCTTAGTTGTTTTTCTAATATTCATAATGACATGATATTTTCATTTTGAAAGTTAATCCTGTGATTGTTCTCATTTGACTTTGTCCAAATTAAAATGTTTCTATCCAACATTTATATTAAATCTAAAAGTATAAGGAAGAGGAATTTTATATCAGGACAGGATTTAAAATAACTTTAGCTCAGGTCAGTTAATTTTTTTAAATTTTATGTTGTTAATATAATTATAAGAGGCAGTAAGGTATAGTGGATAGAAAGCTAGATCTAGAATCTGAAAGATGGGTGTTTAAGATCCACCAGTGGCAAAAGCCACGTCATCCTGGGCAAATCACTTAACTTATCCATGCCCTCAAGCAACTCTCTAGCACTGTAAATTATTGAACAATTAATCTATAGGATTAGAAGGAATTTCATCACCATCACCACCAAAATGTATATAACAAATCATTATATTTTATGGTAATTCCTAAAAAGACAACCACCTGATTATTTTCTCCAAAGAATATCTCTGAAACGTTAGCTTCCCACATTAAAAAAATCCCTGCAATTCCGATTCCCCAAATTTCAAGTCAGCTCTTGATAGTACCACTAATAACGTAGGTGTGTACTGTAGGCAGCAACTGTTTTTTCATTTTCTGTTTGTATCATTAATGGCCTTGAACAAGCATCTTGTATGTACACATGACAAATGCTAATTGAATTGTGCCTTATCACATGTTGCATTTAATAGATATTTAGAGAATTAGATTGGATTGCAGAGAAAACCTCTGGGAAAATAACCAATGTCAAAACAATAGGTACCTTTACCTAAATTGGTACTCCTTAGGCAACTAGTTCAGAACTAGCAACCTACATCTGTGTTTTATGATTTATATTATACCAGGGAAATAACTTTTGAAAATTGTAGGGATCACAGAATCCCCAACGTATTTTATGGAGATAAATACCATAGAGAATAGAAGGACCAATGAACCTGTCTTGTCACTGATAACCAATTTCTTGTACATGCCCTCAAGTATCTTGTATCACAACTGGTGCACAATTTTTGGTGCAAGTCAAGGAAAGTCAACAAACATTTCTTAGGTGCCTACCATATGTTTGGTACTGGGATTCTCCAAGGAACCAAGACTTCTCCAGGAATATTCACCATGAAGGGAAACAGAAATACAGATACATGGGGCCGCTAGGTGGCGCAGTGAATAGAGCACCAGCCCTGGAGTCAGGAGGAGCCGAGTTCAAATCCAGCCTCAGACACTTAACACTTATTAGCTGTGTGACCTTGGACAATTAATCCCAATTGCCCTGCTTTCCCCCCTCCAGAAAGCAAAAACAAAACAAATAAACAAAAAAAGAAATACCGATACAAAGGAAAAGCCAGCTAAGTATATCGCACAATTGGAAGCTGATCTGCTGTGCCACATCAGGCTCTATTTTCTTCCTGTTGACACAATCAACTCCACATCCATAGTATAACAACAAGCTTAGTAACTTCAGTCCAGGGATCCTATATCTAACTACTTCTGTCTGCTGGCAACATTAACACAGAAAAAGGACTGATAAACTCGTCAGGATTGCTGGATTCAGCCGCTGCTTTCTTACTCAGTTGTCTTCCATCCCTGATTGGAATAACAATAGAGTAGGTTCAGTAGTAAAGGACAATATGACAGGAATCCAACTAAACTGTTCTTGATATTCCTAAATGCCCCCAAAATATACATGTAGAAATCCATAGCTATGATACAGGTATATGATATGGATAGATATATCTGTGATATAGATAGCAAATATACATATGCGAACAGAGCAATATCTATATTTATTTATATATATAATTTATGAATCTATATATGTGTGCATGTGTATATATGTGTATACACATACATACGCATACATGTATGCATATGTGTATATGTGCATATACATGTGTAAATATCTATAAGGAGAGAAGATAATTCAAGGGTAGCTTATTTCTCTGAAATTTACTTCCCCCTCTCATTACAACAGTTATTTAAAGGCCTCTTGCTCTCAGCATCTTCATTGCAGAGTGTCAATGTCCCTTTTTTCTTACCCAACTGTGATCACCTCAGCCTCTCCTTTTAATTCGCTAATAATGATAAACTGATGTTTTATGCTAAGCACTATGATTTAAAGCCCTGTGTTCCCTCTTTCTGTTTCCTTGAACTTCTTTTAATCCCCTACTTCTCTCCCTTCCTGCACACCTCAATTCCATCACCATCTTTTCTTGCAACCCATGGCTACTTCTATCACTCCATAGAATTTAGAGTCATCATACCCTTGGAGGAGAAGTGGAGAAATAAATGCCCCTAAAATACCATTTGGCAAAACTGTGTTAGTGTTAGTATTACAATCAAAACCAATGGGATAGTTGGCTGGATGTGATAAGGACCAAGTGTTTTTCTGTGCCTAAAGTTTAAAAAGTCATTCTAAACAAAACTTATTTCCATGTGAAAGAAGGGAAGAATGTGACACGGTTCACATCACTAGCAGGACAAGCATCTTGAAAATTAAAAATGGAGGAGGCAGAGTCAAGATGTCAGGTTAAAACAGGGACTCTTCTGAGCTCTCCCCCAAGCCCCTCCAAATCCCTTTAAGTAATGACTCTAAACAAATTCTAGAGCTGCAGAACCCACAAAAAGATGGAATGGAACAATTTTACAGCCCAAGACAATGTAGAAGGTTGGCAGGAAAGGTCTGTTGCACCAGGGTGAGAGAGGAGTGAAGTTCAGTGTAAGCCACACCTGTGAAGACCAGGCCCCAGCAAACCTGGAACAGCCCTTGGGACAACCCAATCAGTGGCAGCAGTGACGGCTTCCAGACTCCTCAGACGACAGATCAGAAGGAGATTTATAGGGGTCTTTTTGCTGGCACCAGGTGCAGGATTCTGATGCATTGCCTACATATGGATCTGGGTTTCCAGGGAGGAACACTAGCACAGTAGAGCTTATAGCCCCTAAAAAGAGTTCTTGTGGTAACTCACAAACCAGTACACAGTACAGGAAAATAATAAATACACCTCTTCTAGATCATTACTACCTGGGAAAAGCCAAAAACTTACAGAATTACTCTGAAAATAGTTGCACAAAAAAACCCTGAAGTTTGGGACACTGCCCCCTCCACATGGGAAGCAAAGCTTTAACATAGAATTAAAAGTCAAGAAATAGGCCGGAAAATGAGCAAACAACAGGAAAAAAATCTGATCATATAGTTACTATGGTGACAAGGAAGATAAAAACACAGACTCAGAAGAAGACAAAAAAGTCAAAACTCCTATATCCAAGGCCTCCAAGAAAAGTATGAGTTGATTTCAGGTCAGGGAAAAGCACAAAAAAGCATTCTAAAAATCAAATAAGGGAGGTAGAGGAAAAAATTTTGAAGAAAAATGAAAGTGATGCAAGAAAATTATGAAAAAAGAGCCAACCAATTGGTAAAGGAGGCAGAAACAAATACTGAAGAAAGTAACACATTAATAAACAAAATAGCCAAATGGTAAAAGAGGCACAAAAATCCAATGAAGAAAAGAATTCCTTGAAAGTCAGAATTGGTCAAATGGAAAAACATATACAGAAATTCATTGAAGAGAAGAATACAAAAGTAAAGTTAGCCAAATGGAAAGGAGGTACAAAAGTTCACTGAAGAAAATAACTCCTTAAAATTTGAAACTGGGTAAGTGGAAGCTAATACTTTTATGAGGCATCAAGAAACAATCAAACAAAATCTAAAGAATGAAAAAAGAAGAAAATGTGAAATATTTCATTGGAAAAACAACTGATCTGGAAAACAGTTCAAGAGAGATCATTTATAAAGTACTGAAAGTCATGATAAAAAAAGAGCCTATGGAGGGAGAGAATTTGGAACTCAAAGTTTGAAAATATATTAAAATTGTTTTTACTTGTAATTGGGAAAAATAAAACATTAAATAAAAAAAAGAGAAATTTTAAAATGTAATACTAGTCCTCTTCCCCAACTCAGCATTTATAGGTTTGTGGGTAGGATCTCCAATAGAATGACTCCTATAGTTTTCTTGCCTCTTTCTTCTCATTAAACATGGCTACTTAAACTCTCCTAGACCATTGAAGCTTTTCTTTTTTTTCAAGACCACTATAGAAAAAATGATTCTGATATATTTTCTCAATACCTCGTGAGGGGTGAGGAACCCATGGCCTCAAAATCACATGTGGCCCTATATATCTTCAAGTGCAACCCTTTGAATGAATCCAAATTTCACAGAATAAATCCCCTTAATAAAAAGAATTTGTTCTATAAAACTTGGCCTCAAGGCCACATGTTCCCCACCCCTGATAGATTTGTAAAGCATTCCTTCCTAATTAGGAATATATTAATACTGCTTAATGTTAGATTACTTTCACACAAGCTTTCTTTTTATCTTTTGTCATATGCTCTGGCACAGTCTTCTTCACCAACAATTATCAATTTATCCTTAATATAGGGTAAGAGTAATATCATATAGTTCCTAATTGGCAACAAAGAAAATATCCTTTACATCTGTACAAGTCAGTATTCTTGAGAAAGAAGAGAAAAATTTGAAAATAGATAACCAGCAAAATTGGACTAAACCTAGGAAGCTTTTTCTGCCCCCCTTTTTTCCACTAAGTAGTCATACCTAGAAATCTCCTTCAGCTCTTGAAGTTACTAATGATTGGAGAAAAGGTCAAAATCTTGAATTCACTTGAGCACTACCTGCAATAGCATGTCTCAAAGGTCAAGCTTTACATGAAAGGGCATGGCTTATCTCATGTAGGACAGTGAATGGATTACAGCTATGAAGGGAATCATTGAAGATAGAGGTTAAAAGTGATTTTCTGCTAAGGAATCATTCATCTAAACTTAACTGTCATGATGATATGTTGAGGAAAACAAATCTCTATTGGCCTTTTGAATTTAAACCAAAATATTTGCTTTTTTGAGTTCTATAAGGTTGGAGATTAAGTTCTTTACCCAAATACATACTGTAGATAGGGGTGATGTGAATTTAAAGAATAGTCACACAGAGAATAATTTTGGTGCCTGCTTCAAACCACACAAAACACTATCCCCCATACTTAAAATGTACGCTATCCCCATTTCCATCTTTTAGAATCTCGGGTTTGCCTTCTGTATAAAAATGTCATCTTTCAAGTATCACTTTCTATATAAAGCCTGTCCTGATTCCCATAGCTGCTAGTTCACTGCCTCCCAAAACTACCTTATATTCAATCTACATATTCTACATGTTGCTTCTGCATTTAAAATATAAATCCCTTGACAACAGGGAGCATTTATTTCTCTTTTGTCTTTATATTTCCCAACACTTAGCACAGTGCATGGCACACAGTAAACACTTCATAAATGTTTATTGATTGGTTGTTTGGTTTCAGGTCACAACACATCAGAGGAATCACAAGGCTTAAGGATCAAATACTTGGGGAAGAGAAATGAGGGAGGGAAGTATAGGTCTGGGTGGCTACCAGATCTAAGTAGGTTACTCAAACTAAATAAGGTGTGATCAACCTCTAAACAGCATATTTTTCAAACAGGAATCTGTAATAAGTAAGGTTTAGAGAATGGAAGGATAGAGACAATGTTAGACATACAATAACCAGTTTGTTGATGTGTTTCCTTTGGGGGCAGGAGCAGGATATTACAATATTAAGAAATAATAATAAACAATATAACACTTTAATATTTGTAAAGAATTTTACATATCACCTCATCAGATCCTCACAACAAACCTCTAAAGCAGGTGCTGTTATTATCCCCATTTTACAGATGAGGAATCTGAGGCTAAGAGAAGTTAAATGCTATGCCCAGGGTTGCTCAGTTAGCAAGTGTCTGAGGTGGGATCTGAACCCAGGTTTTCCTATACTCAAGGCAGAAAGTTGTCCTAAAATTCTTGGCTTGAATTTTGCTTTGTCTCAGCCATTTATCCAGATGAGAGTTAAACAGTCTGGATGTGGGGATAAAATGGGGAAAGGGTTGTTAGTCTCTCCCCACTGAAACCACCTTTACAAGTTGAATCAATTGTTTGTTCTGTGCAAGGCATGCCATTATATTTGAAGCTTTAAAAGATGCTATTGCTTGTATTTATCCTATAAAATCTTTTTAAATGAAGCAACCCTTCTCTCATCTCATTCACCTCATTTTCTCATCTCTCAGACATGGACCTTACTGCCATACTCAAGATAAAATGTTAGCCACTGTCCCGTCACAGTTGCTTGTTTCTGCCTTTGTACTTTTATACATTTTTTTTTCTCTAACTAGCATGCCTTTCCATGTTCTCTGCCAACCCATTTCTCTGCCCTCTTCCAGGACCTGCACCCAAACTCCCTACTAGAGGAAGTTTTCGATGATTCATCCTGCTTAATCCTGTTCAGTCCTCTGCCTACTCCACTTTTACAGTATTTAATGTGTTGCTGGATCCACACAATGGCTATTTGATATAAATTGCTTCACAAAAGAACTCTTCCATTGTTTCATATGTTTGCATTCTGTCCCCAACTAGATAATCTTTATTCCATAAAAACATGACCCCAACCTTCTCTTTGAATTTTGTTCTTCTTCCCCCAAAGTCCCTTGTCCTTCCCTGTTCACTCCCCAGCACCCACACCCACACCCACACCCACACAACTTGTACAATACCAAACACAAGTAAGTTTTCAATAGGCCTTATTGATTTCATTCATTGGTGAGGAAAACAGGTCTCTTGAAGATGAAGTGACTGACTGATAAAGTGCTCATCTCATCTGAAAAAGCTTCTATTCACCTAAGAGCACTTAGAAGGTAACATTAGGCAAGCCTGCATCTCCAGAGTCTGAGTAGCCTATAGAGAAGTCTAGGGAGAAGTAGTTCATGATGATAATAGCTGAGAGTAATTTCTGAGAGCCTAGAACCAAACTACTTCCTCTAAGTTGCCAATTAGTATGATTGCTACCCACTGAAATGTAAATCAACAATGGGAAACAGGAACCAAGTTTCCAACAGTCTTCCTCCCCTCCATAGTCTGGACCAAAAACCCCAAATGTGCCAACTAACACAAGCTGGACTAGTTAATTACAAATCCAAGTGGGCTTCAGGAAGATAAAAATATTTTTAAGCACATCTCCAGCAATTTCACTTTTCACATTTGGCAAATTTCCTTTTAAAAATTATCCTTTCTTCTCTTAACCAGTTACAATTCAGCATCTTTGGAAGAGGTCAAACCACTTCACTGCTGCTTAACGTGCCAGGTACGTCGGGCAAAACGCACCTCCAGTGCTGCCGGATGTGCCAGGTATGACATGGCGTTCTATGGTCCTTCCAGTGGAACCTCAGTAGCACCCACCCACAGCAGCACAAGAGCTGGCTGGAGGGAGGGCTGGCACCAAAGCAGGACAATAAATCAACTCAAATACTGAGAATAAGGGGATTAACCTCACCTCCCCCTCAAAGGACTCTACCAATGATAACACTAATTTTTTTTTAATACAACACCACTTTGTGAGGACCACATTCTGACAAAGCCATAGGTTTCTTCTTCTAATACCACCCCAAATATCATTGCTACTCCTCCAAGAAAGGAGAGATAATGCTGCCTATTAATGCAGTGGATATTTTTCTTGCAATTTTCTGACACTTCATAGATATCCTCACTTCCTGACTTATTCAAGGCTTCCATTCCATTTATTATCAATATAGATAAATTGAGAAACAATTTGAAGATCAAAAGATAGAATAAAATAATGAGAATTAAGCTTTTTCAGGACATCAGAAACCAAGAAAGGAGGTAAGGGCAAACTGTGCAAATGTATTTATACATATATTATAGATAGAGATATATAGATGGAAAATCAGAAATACCCAAATGTGTCTGAAGGAAACTATTAAATATATTAAATTGTTTTTGTTCAGTCATTCAGTTGTGTCCCACCCTTCATTACCCTATGTATCATACAATCCATGGGGTTTTCTTGGCAAGAACACTGGAGTGGTTTGCCATTGTCTTCTCCAGCATATTAAATCTCAAATTTAATATGTAATATTATTTAGATAATACTATCTTAACCTCTCTGAGCCTCAGCTCAAGGATCACCTTTTATATTCAGCCTTTCCTAATTCTCAGAGCTACTAATTCATTACCTTCCAAAATACCTTCTGTGCAACCTATTTACTCTGTAATGCTACATAGGAAATCTTACTACCTATTGAGATGATGCGTGTTTCATAGGTCACTTGCAGAACAAGAAAGATTTATTATTTATTTAAATAAGTTCAATGGTCTATCATATTTTACCATAAGGGAAAATATTTTGGGAAATTATATATATATGTTTTATTTTGTTTTATGATTTTATAATGTTAATTAAAAAGCTATTACTAGGTAAGCTTTTCTGTTATGTCAGCAAGCTTAAATGACTGACCTATTTTGGCAGAAAATATTGATATATAGCTGTTGAGATTATTAAAAAATATTCCTCATCTTCAACTAATTCACCCTTTATTCACATTGTGTGGTATATTAACTATCCATGGCTCATGTTGGGCCATTATTAAGACTTAGATTTGAATCCTACTCAGTTGCTTGAAAACTAGCAAAATCTTTTCTTCCTTCTTTCAGGTGCATAAAAGACATGTTTTTCATTAATTGTGCACTTTGTAGGCTTACTGGAATTATTTAACATCAGATCCAAGTGATAAAATGTGTATGTGTGTGTATGCGTGCACATGTTTTCTTCTCAATACACTTTAAGAGCTTTCCTTTTTTTAAATGATCATAAACTAAATGTGTTGATAATCTGCTTCGGACAAGGTAAAAAAAATTTATGTGGAAGATTACACGAGAAAGAAAAAGCAATATTTTCTAGCCATTTAAGAGCCAGAGACATATGCTTAGGAAGGAGTAACTCATCCTCATGATATTGACATAGATAAAATGCAAGGTTTTTCCCAATCTCAGCAAGAGGCCATTATGGAAGAAACTAGATGGCAGAGCCTGCTATTGTCTGTCCTTTGGATGATCACACTGACACTCTAATGGAACAGGTAAGACACTTTTCCCAGAAAACTCTCATTATGTGTTCTTATATAGTCCCACAGTCGTATCTTTGCATAATTGGTGCTTAATAGTTTTCCTTGTCTCTCAAGGTGACTACATTATATTAGCCAGCATCTAATAGCACATAGTATTTATTGTGTTGGGGGGGGGGTGTCATGATTTGACCAGAATCTCTCAAATTTTATTGCTCTTCAAAGCCAAACTGTAGTTCCCATAGAAGGTTAATGGTATTTGATATGCTATATTATAATGTAATCAATCATATATTTTTCTGGAATAAATGCTGCCTTATAGGGTAAAAATAATACTGAGGGGGAACATGGAATCACAAGCCTCTCTCTTTTGTTACAGATCACAGGCTTTCCTTATTTCTTATTCTAAAATGTTAATAAAGAAGACATGAAGATAAAGAACACAGAAACTAAGATCTCTTCTACTGTTTCTATAAACAATAAGTGCTGTTTAAAGAAGAACGAAGTTCCTTCATAACCATTATTCTTGAGCCAATTTCTAAATTTTTTTGATGTTGAACTATCAAATAAAATGCAGAAAATTACTCTTTAAAGCATATCTATCCCTTCCCCTTCCTCTCAAAAATCACATATAGATTTATTTATATGTGACTTTCATGGAAGAGGTCATGAAAATTCCATTGCATGAAGGTAATACAGTAATAAAAAGAATCAGTCTTTCATGTTTTCCTAACCCAGCCGTTCAGTGAACTTGGCAAGGTACCAGGGATAATATTTTTTCAAGTGGGAATATGTGTTTGGTAAAAAATATCCCTACATTTGAATCACCATCAGGGGGTCCTTGTCTTGTTATGTATTTGGGGGAGGGAGGGTAGAGTGTTCACCCCTGCTGATAAAAAGAAAATGCCTCAGTGTTCCTAGTATGGTACAGTGCTACTCTAAGAAGAAAGACCAGAAGAACTGCATATACTGTGTCAGGAAGAATTTTCTCACTGAGCCAAGCAAAATACTTGATTTTTTTTTACAAGTAAAAGCAACAAAAATTCAAATACAGGATTTCACATAATCAATAAACATTTATCAAGCACCTACTATGTGCCAGGAATTGGGCTAAGGACTGGAGATACACAAAGAGACCAAAGATAGCCCTTGCCCTTGCGGATCTCACAATCTAATGGGGAGGCAGCTGGAAGAGAGCTCAGAGATCATTTAATCCAGCTCATTTTCTAATGAGAATCCTCTCTCCAACATCACTAACGAGTGACCTGTCATGCCTGCTCATTATACCTAAAACTTCCAGATTACATGATGCTGGTCAGGGAGTCAAAATCCTCTGATAATCAATCAGGACTTTCTAGTCATTGGTGATGTGCTGTAGATACAGCTATATCTATATGTGATATAAACAGAGCTAGAACAATAGATCGAGAGATAGATTGAGAGATCAATCAATTGATCGATCAATAGAGTGATAGAGAGATCAATAGATAGATAGGTGCTCTAAGCTGCCCACCTCCTCCCCCTGCAACTTTATGCTTCTTAAATGTTCCTGCATTCCACCATTTGACAAATTGATGCACTTTGGCTTATCAGCAAATCACATCATGTAGATCAAGGAGATCCCCGCCCCCCAACCTGAAAATGATTACAGTATAGCAAATTAAAGCCAACATTTGTTTTTACCAGAATACTGCTCAAACATTTTCCAATCTAGCCAAATGTTTTCAAAGACTTGTAATAATAATACCACATATTTACATGTGTATATATACATATATGTGTTGAGGTGCTTTACACTTTAGCCACTTTATATCACTCATTTCATCTTATAAAGTAGCATTATCTCTGTTTCATAAGTAAAAAAAAGAACTGAAGCTCAGAGGGCTTAAGATCAGAGAGTTAGAGAAAGCAGAAATAGCACCAAAAACCTAGGTTTTTTTTCTAGTACATTTTGGAGAATTTCTAACATGGCTATTTTTACTGTATTATATCTCGATGTCACTTTGGCCAAGTGACTATTCAACACTTATGACCCTCTTCCCTTATCCCCTAATAGTCACATATTCATTTCTTCTAAGGCAAGGTTTTCAAATAATTTTTGTGGAATAAACTCATCCCTTTTCGCAGTCTGTTGAAGTCTATGAACTCTTCTTAGAATAATCTTTTTTAAATGTAGAAAATGAAATACATAGAATTATAAAATAATTATTTTTGAAGCACAGTTATCAGATTAATTAAAAAAACAAATTAACAGACTCCTTAGATCTATCCCCAGATAAGGTTAAGAACCCCTGCTCTGAAATTTTCTTTTTCAGTTCATGAACAACATGCAAGCAACCTGCTGATTTATTTGTTTTGCAATCGTCTCTCCTTATATAGCCTAATTATGTTTTCCCCACATATTTCTATTTTAACTATATATGTCTGCACAGAACTTGTGTCATTGGTACTATCACTTTTTTCTGGGTGGGGAGAGGACTGTTTTAGATAAACAGACTGATCATTTTAAGTATTGTGGATGAATCACGTGGTTAGAAAAAAAATTTGTTTAATAATATTCTGTCAACTAGCTCTAGCTTTCAAGATATATCTGCCTTTACCTTGCCTGTTATGTTTCAGTGGTCTTCATTAAGAAGTACTTTCTAAGTGGCAGTTTGCTGGAAGAACATAATTGCTTTTTCTCAGCTAAGAAATGTCCATTTTGAACTTGTAAAAATTGTGCCCTGCAGCAATAGGATACATCAGAAAAGATGAGAAATATAGCTCTTCCCCCCACCAAAAAAAGCAAGAAGACATTCCTACCCCACTGCTTTGCAAAAGTGAGAGATCCTCAGTCATTCAGTACAATGCTCATATTGTCTGATTTTGATACATTGATGCACTTGATACATTTGATACATTTTTGATACATTGAACAGTTTTGCTGATTTCTCTCTTTTTGTCCTTTAAAAATATTTGTTATATGAGATGGCTTTCTGGGAAAAGAGGGGGAGAGGAATACTGGAACACATTTTGATGATGTAAAAATAATCAAAAATTTATTTTAAAAATCTCTTTAAATAATTGATTTCCCCCAAAAAAGTATTTCGGTAATGATGATATCCTTTTCTTTTTGCTTTTGCTTTGGCATCTTTTATGCTGGAGTTTTTAGTTGTATCTTTGAGGAACAAGCTGAAATAGGGCTAACAAGGATAGTCTAGCTAGATAGAGAGAGTCGAGTCATTCTTATACTTTTAGGCAGGCTAGAGGTTTAATCTAGAGAATTAGGCTAATGAAGGGAGGATTAGACGGTTATGCATCTATACAGGCAAGGTTCAGATTCAGTAAGGTCAATCAGTCAGCATGTTTCACTAATAAACAGGAAGTTTATTTATGAAAAAGGAGTTCTAATGCTCAAGTAGAGTACTCTCCATTCTGCTTTATACTGTCTTCTGGGTATGGGTAACCCTGGGGCTTCTAGCTGCGGATCACAACCAGAAGGAGATTCAGGTCAGGGAAGGAAGGAAAGATAAAAGTAGAAGTCTTTCTAAGAAATAGATATAGTATGTTTCCTGTTGCAGTAAATTTCTAAACTAGTTGGTTAACAGTTTTGACTGTCAGGAGGTAGCTCCACAGGTACTGACTGTCAGCCTTATACTTTTATTCTGATGCCAGTTTCAATTTCTCTCTAAAAGACAGAGACAAGTGATAAAAAAAAAACAAATAAAGGAATTTTAACCTTTCAACTTAACATTTAGATAACTATAATTCAAGTTATGTGAATGCCAGGCAATCTGTTACCATAAAATATCACTAAAATTGTCAACAAGAACCATCCAGGTTTAACCCCATGTGGAATGGTGTCACTGAATGAATTCTACTAGGATGCTTCCTAGTCATCAAAAATGACACATTTCTTGCCCCTTTACTCCAAAAGAACTGGTTACTCATTTGAAGACTCTGTGACATCTTCTTTGTCCTGACTAAAAATATAGTCTATGGTGGCAATCCAGTTTTTCAACTGATATTGACAACTTAGCTAAAATTCTGAATTTAAATGCTGTTTTTCTATTATATTGATAACTTAGTTTTAATTCTGATGCTGTGTTGTTTTTCTATTACCACTGCTACATTATCATTGTTTTCTGAAATAAAATTTTGACATTAATGTAACCCTTCTCCCAAAGCACTTTATTTGTAATAAATTAATGGCAATGGCAATATGTACATTTCTTACAGTGATTCCAGTATGTTATATACCACGGTATGTTGACCCACTCATTATCTTAATCACCATCATGATTATTATCAAGAGAATTGTCACTGGTACATTGTACGGTGATTCATGTTAGTGAGTTGAGGTCTCCATCCCCTAGGACTTTATATTCTAAGGCAGACAGCAAAGGCATGAATCAGAGAGAAGCTAGATATATAGCACATCATAAAAAATACACACATAAATAAGGTCGGTACTTAAGGTATCATAAGTAGATTAATGGGCTAAATGAAAAGTATATGTAAAGAATTGCATCTTATGGAACATAGGATTTTTTAGCTGGGAGGGAATCTCCTAGTCAAATTTAGTCTTTTTACAGACAACAAAACCAAGAACCAGAAAGTTTAAGTGGCTCAAACATGATGATTCATAGCACAGCTCGGACTAAAGCTCAGTTTAGCTGACTCCTGTCCATTGTTCTTGTTCATACGCTGCCTGTTCAGGAGTAATTACTACTGCTCTTCGGTATTTAGTTTGAGGAGGTTCCTTGGAAGAGGTGAAATATTTGTTTTCTCCTTGAAATCATTTGCTTTAAGATTATAATTGTAGTAATTCAGCAAATCTGTATTAGTTGAAACTGACACAAGTCTGGCCATGGTTTATGTAATGTGGTTCCATTAGACCTTGTCATAAGGTCCTAGAAAGCAGTGGTTTCCATCATGTGTCTGTGTACAGGTTCAATTTCAATTTTTCTTTTTAATTCTAGGCTTGGGTACTTCTCTTAACCATCTTTTCATTTTTATATGATTCTGTTGTTCATAAAGTTCTTTCACGTACAGCTAGAAACCTTGAATCTTCCTAATTTCAAGGACCTATTTGTATGGCTCCTTCTCAGAGACCCTTCATTACAAAGTCTCATTTTTTCATATTCAAAACTGAGTATCATGATTTCCTACAATTATAGGAAATCATGCAACTCCAGCTTCCCAAACTCTGCCATCTTTCTTTGGTTTTTGTGAGCAACATCTTGCTGTTGTTCCCAGCACTTGGTTGCCGTCATGGTTTTGTTTTGCTGGTGTTGTAGACACTAAACCTAGCCTTTTCAGTTTTACTTTCCTATCCCGTGCAGTTTCTTATATTTTTGCATTTGGATAGATTACCTGAAAAGTGATAACAGTAATTAGCAGCTGTGTATTATTTCTAGTGAAGCCTAAAAATTATGCGTTTAACTTTGCTTCTTTCTTTCTCCCCTAGGGCTTGTACTAGACAACGCATGCTGAGCGGATCATTTGAGGGGCAGCCAGCAAAAGAAAGGTCAATACTCAGTGTGCAGCACCATATTCGTCAAGAACGCAGGTAAAAGTGCTGGGCAGGAGGAGAAGGGAGGGAATTTTCAAAGGGAAAATTTTAAAAAGATATTTAACTGAAAGAGTTAAATGTGCACACATCATAACTGCTACTCTTGGAAGGCATAAACAGAATAAGCTGCATTTCTGGATAGTAACAATGAGGTTTATTGTCTCATAAAAGAGGAAGACTTTTTATTTCAAATGTCATCTCCTTCATTCACTGCAGATCTGTTGATTCAGAGTATAAATTAAATTTTAAAAGAATTAGAGACAATTAAAGAACATAAGCTTCTGATGTAAAGAGAGTGAGATTCTAAGCATATTGCATGTACATACATACATATTAGGAAAGTTGTTTTTTTTATAATGGCCATCATTTAAAGGTCACAGTTTGATCTTGAAATTTGTCACCAAATTGATTACGATTGTTTCAGGTCACTGAGACATGGTTCTAACAGCCAGCGAATCAGCAGGGGAAAATCTCTTGAAACCTTGACACAAGATGTAAGTCCTTACATGATGCTTTGGGTTTAGGGAACAAAATTATGACTTTCCATTTAAATTGTTGTTTACACAAATTCAATGTCTAGACTTTCAGAGCACATTTCCAGAGTGCCCTGAGATTCAGTCCCAAATGGAATTTTTTAAAATGACATCACTATGATATATAATATTATTTGTAGGAGAACCAAAAACATGTTCCTTCCATAGTATTATAGTTCAATGAAAACTTGCTGTAAATAATTGTTATAGAGAAATATGTTTATGGTATATTTAAAGACATAACAAAAAAGGTTTTATATAATAGAGATAATGAGAAGCATTTACAGTTGACATCTATTGTGTTTAAAATGTTCTCTTTCTGACATAGTCTCTGTGCTCTAGAAACTTGTATTCTAAGAGAATTAAAACAACGCTTTTAAAAACCTTAATCTTTTAATATTTGTTTGATATTCAACGAAGCAATTGTTTAGTTAAAACTCTTGGATTATTCCATACTCATTTCTCACTCAAAGAGGGAATTATTAGTTAATTACTGCTATAATTTGATAATTCTGTAACTCAGAGGTGTCAAAAATACAAATTGGGGGCTCTATTACTCCCTACTGCTATTTACATGAGATCAAAATATAATTGAGAAATATTTAACAAAATAGAAAGAAAATAAAACACATATAGCATTGATATATAGTTTTTCTAAATCAATATGCAGCCTGTAGGGTTCCTTATGTACAGTTTAGTGGTTTACAGCTTTTATTTGAGTTTGACACTCCTGATATAACTGTCACAGGGGCTTAAGCACTGCACTTGGAGTCAGGAAGAACAGAATTCCAATTTGACTTCAGTCACTTAGTAGGGACCTGTCGGTAGTCATATAAGTTTTGTCTGCCTCAGTTTCCTCATCTGTAAAATGCCAATGATAATAGATGAGGAAACTAAGGCAGATAAAATAAATTAGAACAATTCAGGGAAATAATCTAGGAGATCATGAGTTGGGAAATAAAAGGATTCAATTGCTTCATCATCTAAGTTTATTCTAGTTACTAACTGATCCAGTCAAAACCACAAGGTAGACAGAGTTCATCTTCAGTGACCCCTGTCTTGCCTTTCTGTCCCTTCCCCCCATCCTTTCATTTCTCACCCCAGGGACCCAGAGTTCTCTTACTATCCAGATGACTTCTGGTTTCAAATGGTAGTGATAATCTAATTCTCACTAATATATTAGTGACTTAGTGTTTCATCCCTCCCAGGAGTATTTTTTTAAGACCAAATGGGCAACATTTAACCCCAAAGAATGACTCTCCAATGGTAGATTTCTAAGCACTTTTGAGGCGTGGGGAACTTCCCAGAGCTCTTCAAATACCAATATATAGTCAGTAGATATGGCCCTTGGCGGTCCTCTCTCTCTGCCTTTCTCTCACTGACCCCCTCAATTTCCTATTCAGATAATTTCAGAACCTTTCCAGATTTCAAAGTGTTTCTCAGGAAACTGAGTAATAAGGAAATTTAATTATTTGACCAATGCCTTTTAATGAGTAAATCAAGCCATGAATAGGATTGAGCCTTCATGCATTCACTGAAATTCTGCAGCCTCTTTGATACCAAAATATACCACTCTGTACACTTCAGTATTAAGTGAAATGGGGTAGGGGTAGGGGAAAGGAATAATGCTTTTGTTTCTAAAAATAGAAAAAAAAACTTCACTTGTGTGACGTTTTGGTTAAAAAAAAAAGGTTTTTATTTTTCCCCTTTAGCATGATTCTACATAGCTCCAGACAGATCTTTTTCAAAGTATGTAGCTATCTTTTCTGACTACTCTGATTCTATGATGCAAAACTGAAGACTTCATTCAGTCAACAAGAATCAATTCAGTGCTTACTGTGCTAGGTGCTGGAGGACATAAAAACCAATCTGAGAAGTTTTATGACTGGCAGAGTACTGGATGCCACAATTTTCAATGAACTAGTCAAAATAGTAGAAGTATGATTTGTCAGCATAAAGGAGGGACTCACCCATAACCCTAGTAAATTTCTCTAGCAAGTGGAAATGGGAGAATATATAATTTCTCATTTCAAGCACAGAGGCTTAAGCCATAGGCAACCTAAGAAGTTTATCCAATATTAAGAATCATAGCAAAGTCTCTGATGCATGTGCAACTCCTGCTCATGTAGCTAGAGAATACATGGGTATATCAGAATAAGCATGGAATCAATAGAATGATGCTAGTGACCACAGCTCTGGACCCTTAATGCCTCAATGAACATTCTGGGACATGTAGGAGTTGTGGGTTGTGTGGGCAGAGCTGACCTTTACATTCTGCCAACTCTGAAAAAAATGATCTGCCTATAATCATGATGAAGCCTTCAGGCATCCTTACCAGCTAATTCACTGCCATGTCATAAAATTCAAGTATAAGTTCAGAACTCATAACCTATTCATAGTCACAGATCTGTCCAACTAACCACTGATGTTTCATCACAGAATTATAGTTATTATTCCCCAAGTGATTTTTGGTTTCATAATTCTTTGAATGAATATTAGGACAGAATATTATGAGAAATTTGCCTAAGTATCAACAGGGACAATATTAATTCAGAATACTTCATTTCAAAATGACTCACCAAAAATTCAGAGTTTAAACAGGCCAAAACAGAAGATGCCTTTAAACATTCACTGTGTTTGGTGTTCAAGTGACTCTACAGGAATACTGTAAACTGCAGAATTTAAAGTTCCCTTGTCTTGCTAGATTTCATTATGCTTTTGAGGTAGGACAGATATATCAAAAAATAAAAACAACAAAAGAGCCGACCACATTATGTGGGAAGAATTTTCTGGGATTCATGAGATGTCTGCATTTTGGCCAACTTCTAATTTAAGTCTCCATTCAAGGTCCATACCGCAATTTAGAGATAGTAAATTAGTGAATTTGAGTTATTTTTTTTCTTTTCCAAATACTCTACCTGACATAAGTATGGATAATGACAAATATGGGATCATAGATTGATGGACCCTCAACCAGGGAAGGATCTTAGATGCCATCTTGTCTAACTCCCTCATTTGATAGATGAGGAGCCTGAGACCCAAAGAGAAGAAGTCACTTTGGCAAGATGACAAATATTAGAACCAGGACTAATGCCCAGATCTCCTGATTCCTAGTCAAATGCTTTTCTTCTTATATCATACTGCCTCTCTAAAGACTTTATATGAACTTCAATTTATATTTAAGGAGAGAAATTCCATTGACAGATGATCCTGTGTTATCTTTATAGAATGAGAACCTAACGTGCATGAAAAAATTTAAATGACTTTATTATGGTCACGTAAATTAAATTTGTTCATTTTTCCTATGTTCTTCTTATATATTTATAGCATTCCAACACAGTGAGGTATAGAAATGCACAGAGAGAAGATAGTGAAATCAAAATGATCCAGGAAAAAAAGGAACAAGCTGAAATGAAAAGGTATAGAGTGATATAATGGCCCATGGGTCACATTTTAGAAGGAGGCTTCTTTTGGAAAAAAAAATTACTTTCCTGTGAATCCTTTTTTTTTTTCCACCCCCACCCCCCAAGGAAAGTACAAGAGGAAGAATTAAGGGAAAACCATCCATATTTTGACAAGCCCCTTTTCATTGTTGGCCGTGAGCACAGATTCCGAAATTTTTGCAGAGTGGTGGTCCGAGCACGCTTTAATGCGTAAGTATGTTCTGTTTTAGTTAGTCCTTTTTCCTAAATTCACAAAGTAGGGTTGTTTCATGAGAAAGTTAAAGAAATGCACAATTCTAAAGGGTAACAAAAACATTCTTGGACTAATTAATCAAACTGCTCACTTTTGTAGAGCAAACTAACAAGGTAGGGTAGATGGAAGGGTTATATTATTTAAAATGTATGTAGCACTTAATCATTGTGCAAAAACATTCTGCAATCATTTTGCTCATTATTTCAAACAATGATTCAATGTGTTACAGATCAATGTTCCTAGCACCATGATTTATGAGCAGGAAACTGAGTCATAAGAAAATTAAATGATTGGACCAATGCCTTATAATGAGTAACCAATCAGGTCAAGAATAGGATTGAACCTTTACACCTTCACTGAAATTCTGCAGCCTCTTTGATACCAAAATATGCTACTCTGTGTAATTGAATATTAAGTGAAACAGGGTGAGGGGAAGCAGAAAGGAATTATGTTTCTGTTGGCAACAGCTGTGTACATATTTCTGTCCTTCTGTTTCTCTATTATCACCTGAAAGAAGACAAGATTTACATCAAAAGCTGTAAGGGAGCCAGAGGTCCATAAGAAAGAACCATGTTCTTGGCGCTCTAGACCAGGATTACTGGGAACATAAAATGTGAAAGAGGATTTTTTTTTCTCAAATGTTATTTTAAGTAAAGCCTCAACTAAAACCAGAAGTACAAGAGGAAATAAAGCTTAAATGTGAAATGTTTCCATGTCTAGGTTTGTATTCAAATGTACCTTCTCTGGGCCAAAATCAATGAAAACAGATCCTGTTTATTGGTGGTGATTGTGTGTCATTATCAAGTTTTCCAGCATTAGTGGAATAACCACTTGATTTAGTGTCAGATGAACAGTCTCCTTTCTACTTCTTCCTACAAGTATGGCCTTGATTAAGTCACTTTACTGCTCTATGCATCAGTTTTCTCATATATAAATGGAGGTCACTGAATTAAAGAATATCTAAAGTTCCATCCTGCCCTGACATTTGTGAGCCATAGAATTTTAGAGATAATAAAAATCTTAGAAATTGTTTACTACAATCTTCTTATAGAATCTCCTAATTCTAGGGTTCAAGAGGCATTAGGTTATATCTGGTCCAGTCCCTTCTAATGAAAAAATGGAGGCTCACAAAGTAGAATGCCTTATACAAGGTCATGCAGTTAGCTAATGAGAAAGCCAGGACTAGAACCAAAATTTCATAACTCCCAATTCCAGTGCCCTTTAATCTTGCCCCAGTTCTATCTACTTTAAGTTCAAGGTCATTTGTTCCTTGCAAACTTCACTAGGATCTCAAGGAGTTAAAAGAGTGGCCACTTACAGGTTAATTTGATCAGTGAGGAAAAGTCTCCAAATGGTCATTTTATCTAGATTGTATGACACTATGAGGTGGAGTAGTGAATAGGGTGTTGGGCTTCGAATCAGGAAGTTCTGAGTTTAAATACAGCATTAGATACTCTCTGTGTGACCCTAAGCAAGTTATTTAACATCTGCCTGCCTCAATTTCTTCAGCTACAAAATGGAGATGGAAGAGTATCTACCTCAAGAGTAATGAGATATTTGGAAAATGCTTAGCACAGTGCCTGGCCCATAGCTGACATTATATAAATACTAGCTATTATTACTGTTCTTGAATGTTTACCTATTAGTCAATTGTTATTTCTCCCCTTAGGGCTTTGTAGTCAACTATGATTTTTATATTTCATAAAGTCAACTAATGACCAATCAACATCTAATCACACATAAAAACAGCCTTCTGTTCATTCATTCATTCAGTAAATTATCTATTGAATGCCTACTTTATCAGAGCTCTTCCAGTGTTCTAAGGATTTCAGGACAGGACCTGGAAAGGGACATAAATTTGAGATAAGACATGATCCTGGCCCTTGTGAACTTTCGATTCTAATTCCGATTCCCAACCCATCTGGCATCTGTGAAGGTATACTACAGAATAGTGGCCCAACGCAGCAAGAAGTACTTCGTATCAAACTTATAAATTATTTTAACTTTAAAGAAATCTCATGATGGTTCATGAGGCAAAGAATATTTTAGAGCATTGTTTTCAAGTGATATTTGACATCAGAATCACTTTCATTTTTAAGCTCCAGCTAAAGGTTTTTGAGTGTGACTATAAATTCCAAACCAAGTTACTCACTGTATTATAAGTGGTAAAGTTTACTCTGTACTTGTGTCAAAACAACGACAACAACAACATCTATAGCCTTTTTCTTTACCCTGTACTATTTAAACTACTTTTACTTGGTGTCTAAGCCGCTCAAACATGGGAGATTTATATCAGCATTTATACACTCAAATCACTAGAGGCTCTATGGATCTGGGCTATTTGAGGCTTGTGTACAAATACTGCACTACAGAGTCATACTCTGTTTGATGTATTGCTTCATTTGATATTCCTGTTATCTCTTTCAGTTCTAAAACAGACCCTGTGACAGGAGCTGTGAAAAATACAAAGTACCATCAACTATAGTAAGCATCACAAACTTAGCTTTCCATGCACATTTGAAGTTTTCATGCACTATTTTATGCTGCATCAAATTTCTCTGTTATCCTTTATTTCCTCATTATGCTGTTCTGTGAAGTAGATGATAAAATTTTTCACAATTCTTTTAGTTGAACTAAGAGATTCCCATAAATAATATGCCTTGACTCTTAAAGCCCTTTTCTGAAGCTTTCTGATTCTTGACTGTGTTTGTTATTTGCCAGTGACTTGCTGGGATTGGTCACCTATCTGGACTGGGTGATGATCATTGTGACAATCTGCTCTTGCATTTCAATGATGTTTGAATCCCCCTTTCGGAGAGTCATGCATGCACCCACATTGCAGGTACTACTACCAAATCATAGCTCACAAAGAGGCAGATAATGACTAATGCCTAATTGACTGCCCCAAATTGACTGCCCACCCTCCGCTTTTTCAGATTGCTGAATACGTATTTGTGATATTCATGAGCATTGAGCTCAACCTGAAGATTATGGCAGATGGCTTGTTTTTCACTCCAACAGCAGTCATAAGGGACTTTGGTGGAGTAATGGACATATTCATCTATCTTGTAAGTTTTAATATCTTATCAATATATGTCTTGACAATTTTGAAAATTTCTGCATTCCTAGGGGTTAGTAATAGCTCACATTCACATAGATAGCACTTTAAGGTTTCTTAGTACTTTATTCACAATCTCCCTGTGAGTACTAATTCTTGTGTGGTAGCACAAGAATTATTATCTATCCTTTTTAAAGAAAATTAGAAGTTAAGTCCTCTTTCTAAGTCTATTCATGATCATGGTGTCAGTGATTTAGTGCTGCAAAGGACCTAAGAGGTCATCAAATGCAACCCCTTCATTTTACAGATGAGAAAACTGAGGCCCAGAGAAATCAAGTGACTGCCCCAAGGTCACACTAGTAATAAGTAACAGGATAGGATTATTTCTAGGACGAAAACAAATCTTTTAACTTTAAGATCAGTGTTCAGTGGCTCAGTCAATAAATCGTGGAACAGTCAATGCCAGATTTGAGTCCCTAAATTCAGTTGAACTTTTCTTTGAATACTCATCTATCACATATGATTTATTCATGTAAACTTAAGTACTCGGTGTGAATTATTATAAATACCATCAGTCATTAAAGTGATTAAAGATCAAATCTGATTTGATAAATATGGTTATTCATCATATCTGAGTGATGGTACTTAGTAATAATATATCACATAATACATACAAACACTTTCGGGAAACATTCCTTATTTTTTCTCTCTGTATCCTCCTTCTTCTTTTCTTTATTGTTTTCTCCTGTTGTCAATACCTTCTCCAATCCCTACTGAACTTGCAAGTCATTCTTACCCATGTGCTTTCTCCATCCTGACTCCATCAGCTTTCCTATTCAGCCTAGACCCCAGTTATTTGTGGGGTTTTGATTTTTTTATTCGTTTATTCATTTGTTTTATTCCAAATTCTCTCCCTTCTTCCACTAAGGAGGCAAGCAATAAGTTACCCAGCATGCATGTGAAGTCATGCAAAACATATTTCCATATTGGCCACATTGCCCCCCAAAAAGAATAAAGAGATGAAAAATATAAAATATTTTTCAGTCTGCATTCAGAGTTTCTATCAGGTAGATAGAGGCAGATAAGGAGGTAGATAAGCATTTTTTCATCATGAGTCTTTTAGAATTATCATGGATCATTATATTGATCAGAGTAGTTAAGGTTTTCACAGTTGATCATCATTACAAAATTGCTGTTGCAATGTTCTCCTGACCCCAGTATTTTTTTTAACAATATCCTGTTCTACATTCCACCAAATAAGTTTGTTTGCTATTCTTCAACTCAGGATAAACACCAGCATTCTCTTGTCATTAGATAGTGTTACAAAAAACATAACAAATTTGTTCATTCAGGCTATCTAATTGCAACTGGACCCTCACAAATGACTGGCAATCTTCTTCAACTTTTGAACCCTTATTCTACTCTCAAAATATTCAACCACATTCCCTTTAGAATTCCAAATTTTGTGTCTCTCCTCCAATCCCCAAATTCAACCCTACTTCCCTCACTCTCTGCAAATATTCTTCCTGTTTATTTTAATAATTTTAGTTTATAGATATTTGTTGACTACCTGCCCTTCTCCCAAAGGATAGTTGCTATTTCCAATAAAATGAAGAAAGTAACAAAATCAGGCCATTAAATTCTACTAAAAGTATTATCTTTTAACTTTGTGTGTCAAATGTCAGGTACATTTTTTTAAAATCAGTCCAAGTGTTTTCAAATTCTCCCTCTCAGTTGGACTCTTTTTCCTCTGCCTAAATTTGTGTCAAGGTCTCCTTTAACCTAAAGGAAACCTTCACCCAACATTACTACCCTATCAATTTATTTTTCTCTATTTCTTTGCCTTTGCCACCAAATTTCTTGAACAGGCAGTCTACATTTACTCTCCCTACTTCCTCTCCACTGTTCAGTTGAGGCAGGTTACTGTGACAATAGATAGAGGCAGTTCTGGACCTGGAACTGGGAAGACCATTTTAAATCTAGCCTCAGAAAAATGGATCTAATTAAAAGGGATAAGAAAGAAACCTCTATCTTGCTAAAAGATACCATAGACAATGAAGTAATATCAATACTAAATATGTATGTAACAATGGGATAACATCCAGATTTTTAAAAAGTTAAATGAGTTATAGGAGAAAATAGTAAAACTCTACTAGTTAGTAGGGGACTTCGACTTTCCCCTCTCAGAACTAGATAAATCTAACCTGTATCTGACTTCAAATAATTTAATTGTGTGGCTAAGGACAAGTCAGTTAACTTTTATCTGCCTCAGTTTCCTCACTTGTAAAATGGGGTTAATAATAGATTTACCTCCCTTCCAAGATTGTTGTGAAGATGAAATGAGATAATATTGATCTTATAATATCATAATATATTATAAATAAATAACAATACCATAATGTAATAATATATCACATACATCACAATATAATATATGCCACAAGATAATAATATATAAATAAGAGGCTTTACAAACCTAAAATGCTATATAAATGTGAGTTATCATTGTTGTTGTTATCATCAGTTCTCAGCCCTTTATCATGTGGCATGGCATCTATCACTTTTGAAGGTTACCAGTGACCTCCTGATAGGCAAAGGAAATGGCATTTTCTTGGTCCTCACCCTCTTTTTCTAATGTGTGGCATTTGGCTATGTTAAGCTCAGTCTCCATCATGAAACTCTTTCTTCCTTTGCCCCATTCCTGCATTGATTTTGAGCAAGTAGTAACCTTGACCTGACTTTTCCCTTTGGGAGTCTTTAGAGGCTACCTCCTCATAATGTTTTCCTTATATGATTTAAGTTAATAAATTTGACACAATGATGAATTTCCACTCATAAATAACAAATAGACTCTATCTAAAATGAGGAGCTTTCTTCAATTTAAAAAAAATTCTAAATACTATAGAAATAAAATATATGTCATTATATTAGGAATATTTGAATTTTGATGAATATTGCAATGAGAGAATGACAACTTTACCATATTTCAAATAATATTCCAGGGCTGTTGTTTTTTTCCCCCAGGTAAGTTTGATATTCCTTTGTTGGATGCCTCAGAATGTACCTGCTAAATCGGGAGCTCAGTTGTTGATGGTACTTCGGTGTTTGAGACCCCTTCGAATCTTTAAACTGGTACCCCAAATGAGGAAAGTCGTACGAGAGCTTTTCAGTGGCTTCAAGGAAATCTTTCTGGTATGTTCCAATGATTTTCATCTCTGAAACACATAATCTAATAGAATGTAAATTCTGTGAGTTCAAAGGTCGTTTCACTCTTTGTATCCTCGTTGCTTTATAAATTGTAGAAGTAAATACTTGTCTAATTGAACTAAGATGAAAATGGGTTAATGTTCTGACACGGAGTATGGAAAGCTAATACAATAGAAGAGTTTTGTTTTCTCAACGTATGCAATGTTTACTTTTTTGGTTAATGTTAGAGGTTAAAGGGGCTGCTAGGTAGTACAGTGAAGAGAGCACTGGCCCTGGAGCCAGGAGGACCTGAGTTCAAATCTGGCCTCAGACACTTACCACTTTCTAGCCAAGGGACCTTGGGCAAGTCACATAACCCCAATTGCTCAGCATTCTCCCCTCCAAAAAAAAGGAAAAAAAAAAGCTAGAGTCAGTTAAAAAGTCAGTTGGGATTTTTTTTCTTTGTGAGTAACAACAATGATGCACATTTAAGTGAATAAAAATGCTTTTGATTTCTAGTACATTTAATTTATCCAATGACAGTGTACCAGCGAGCAAAATTCACAACAATGAAGGACAGTGAATTGACATGAACCTTCATGAAAGAAGCAAGAAGAAAGCCAACTTTTGTTGACTTTCAGCACTTACTTTTGATCAAAATTTTCTCTTGGTGCTTCAGGTTTGCCATCTATAAATTTAGGATAAAAAAAAATTAGCTCCATCTAACTCACAAATATAGCTAGAAATTAGTTGGTTAAGCCTAGGTGTAAACTTCATAAACAAAAATTCAAACATACATAACAATTAAACTAGAGGGAAATCATTCATCTTTCAGAGGGGTCATTGTCTTATAAAGGGGATTATCATTATATTCCTTGAAGTAGTGAGTTTCTCTTCTACATCGATAAAACAATTCTGTTTACACAAGTGTTTTTAGGAACAACTTTTCAGCAACATACCTACCATACAAATCAAGATACAAAGTTAGTTGTATTTACTTTGCAGCATTCCTCAAGACAGGATGATATCAGCACTATACAATTGTTAGTCTTTAAAAGATATGTTTGACTTTCCATATTTTCTTTAAACCATACCTACTTGGATGGACTTTTATGGCATTTCACAGCCAGCAGTAAATGGAAAAGGAGTTTTATATAATGCTGCTAATTAAGATGAAAGTATTCAGCCTCCTTTAGGCCAAAAGCCTTATTTGCTTAGTAATTTAGAACAAACATTTGAATAATCTTTTATGTTGCAGCCATCCAGCAGGAATTTTTTTCTTTCAAGCCTTCTACTTCTGTTCACGGTTATATTTTCTGTGTAATTTTTAGCATACTGAAAGAATATATGTTAATATCTCTACTAGTATAATTTAATGGCTGTTCCAGAGCTTTTAAAAAAAATTTTATTAAATTCAGCAACCAGCAGAGGGAGCAAAAGGAACCTAACAAATAGTCTCTGAGCTTTCCCATTATTATCTAGGATCTCAGCACACAGGCACAGACCGCCCACAAGGCAGTAAACTTCACACTACCTCTCATTTGTTCCCTTTTGATGGAGACTGAAATTCATTTTGAGCAAATGGGGGGAGGGGCACCAATTGCTATAAGAAAGGACTGATTCAATTCCCTGAACAAAGGATAGCAGAAGTTCTGCTGCTAATATAGGAAGAAAAAGAATATAAAAATTATTTTAAAACACCTGAGCTTTTTGCTTAAGTGGAAGCTATGAATGAAAGCTAAGTCCTTGCACATTAACAACATTCGTATAAATGAAAGTCAGCATGACAAGGTGGAAAATATTTTGCGTTTCTCATTAGAGGCAGCCAGTGGATAGAGTGTTGGGCCTGGAATCAGGAAAATTTGAGTTCGGACGTTATCTCAAGCACTTACTTACTATGTGATCTTGGGCAAGTCCTTCCCGTCTGCCTGCCTCAGTTTCCTCAATTGTAAGACAGGAATCCTAATAGCACTTTACTCCGAGGACTGCTATGATGATGAAGTAACAGTTATAAAAAGCTTATGCCAGTGCCTGATACATAATAAGTGCTTATTAAATCCCTATTCCACTCCTGTCCCTCCCTTTTTAGTGAAAAGACCTAGCTTTGCTTACTTAGTACCCATGTAACCTTGGACAAAGCACTTTATTTACATCACTGGCCTTCAGTTTCTTCTTCTTTAAGATGATCCAGATGATTCTGTGTTCATTCTAAATCTTTCATGCTTTAACTGCAACTACCACCATTCCAAAGAGGTAAATCAAGAAACCTGATTTGGAAGGGGTAACCTTTGATATCAGAGGCCAAATCTTAACTTGTGGTTCCCTAATACCTAATTATTTTTTGTGTGTGAGAGTAACAGCAATGATACACACTTAGGTGAATAAAAATGCTTTTGATTTCCATTACATTTAATTTTATCCAATGCCAGTCTACCAGCAAGCAAAATCCGCAACAGTGAAGTACGGCGGATTGTCATGAACCTTCATGAAAGAAGCAAGAAGAAAGCCAACTTCTGCTGATTTTCAGCACCTTTGAACATAATTTTCTCTTAGTGCTTCAGGTTTTCCATCTACAAATTAAAGATTAAAACATTTGTAATAATAAATAACACATGTCATCTCCTATATTATATTTAGTATTTAAAGCCCTTCATGACCTATCTCTACCCCACCTTTCCAACCTTTTTGCACATTACTTCCTTTCATACTGTATGGTCTAGCCAAACTGGATTATTTACTCATCATTACTTAGGGTATCATATCTCCTGTCTTTACATCTTTCCACATCCTTCATGCCTGGAATTCACTCCCTCCTCACTTCTTCATCTTAAAATTTGTCACCTCCTCCAAGATCAGCTCAATGTCCACCTCTCCTCATACTCTGAGCTGCTAGTGGCCATCTATATCACAAATTGTTCAGTATTTACTCTGCATACAATCTGTGTTTATTTAAATGGGAACAAGCTATTTCCTCAATAGAATATAAGACTCCTGAGAGAAGGGGCTTTCATTTTTGTCTTTGTGTCTCTGGTGCTTGACATAGTTCCTGATATATCCTGGGCACTCATTATATTCTTACTTTATTGGTGAATGTATGAAGTCCTAGGCATATTATTCTAATGTTTAAATTGTGAGAAAAGAATGTTCATATTTCTTTAACCTTTCAGGTCTCCATTCTCTTGCTGACATTAATGCTTGTGTTTGCAAGCTTTGGAGTTCAGCTTTTTGCTGGGAAGCTGGCAAAGTGCAATGATCCCCACATCATGAGAAGGGTAAGGAATTCTGTTCTCTTATCTGGTACAAAACCAAAATCATGTTACCTTCCCTCAATAAACAATTAGTTCCACTGAGGCCTTTTATTTTAAAACCCTTAATTTTTATCTTAAAAACATTCGTTTCCTAGTAGTTCTGAAACAATCAGTATCACTGCTTTTAAGCTCCTTGAAGGCAAAGATTGTCCTTTCTTTTTATTCCCTGTACTTGGCACAGGACCGAGCATATAGTAGCTGCTTAATAAATTTTTATCAACTGGCTAAACTAGATATTTTAAAAATAGCACATAATACACAAGAGCAATTGAATAGAATGGAAAATTTCCTGTGTTAATCTAGAAGCTCAAAAAGGAAATAAGGAATTTTAATAGATGCCAACTGAAGTAAAAATACAACAGAATGAAAGCACCACTTCATGAATGAAGCCTGTAGGAGTCTGAGGTGACTCAGGATATTATTAATGGCCTAAAAAGAAACTTTTAATTCTCAGTTTTCTAGTCAAATTTAATCCAAGTATTCAACCATTCTAGTAGGTAATATTTTTATACCTAGGACAGGGAGACAAACATCCATATCGAGATGAAGTAGTATCCCTTTTCCCAGAGGAGATGAGACAGGAAAGGGAAATCAAATGGGAATGCTGTGAAAATGACATTCTAAAGCAAAGAAGGTATGAATAAAAGCTCAAGCAGAGGAGAGAGGACCCATGCCTCTACCCTATCTAGGGTAAAACAGAAGAATTTTGCCCTGTTTGGGGAAGTCTCTTCCCATTTCAGTCCATCTTCCGGTCAGGTGTCAAAATGGTCTTCCTAAAGTGTAGTTTTAATCATGTTACCCCTCTACTCAGTAAAAAAAAAAAAAGACAAACCAGTAGCTCCCTAATACCTCTAGATCACAAATAAAATCCCTTCTTTGGCATTCAAAGCCATACCTCACCTGGCCTCCTCCTACCTTTTAAGGTCTTTTCATACCTTCCCCCTTGGAGCTCCTTATCTCTCCCTTCACTCCCCAGCCCCATATTCTGTGATCCATTGACAGTGATCTTCTGGCCACTTGTCACCTCCCAACTCCAGGAAGGTGTCATATCTATTTGTTAGGAGATGTCACTCCATCTCCCAACTACAGGCATTTTCGATGGCTGTCCTCCATGCCTACAATTTCTTCCCCTTCCTCTCCACCTCCTGGCTTCCCTGGCATCAAGAACAAGCTAAAATCCCACATTCTACAAAAAGCCTTTCCTGATCACCTTTTAAAGCGAATGCCTTCCCTCTCTTGATTATCTCCAGTTTGCCATGTAAATATCCTGTTTGTATATAGTTGTTTGCATAGCATCTCCCCCATTACACTGTGAACTCCTTGAGATTAGGGGCAGTCTTTTGCCTTTCTTTGCATCACCAATACTTAGCACACACAGTAGGCACTTAATAAATGTTTTCACACTATCTGGAAATCTTCTCCCCTACCCCATTACTTAGAGAGGCAAACCTCCACCTAATATCATTTGTTGGTTCCATGAAAACATTGGCATTAGGCAAAAAAATGTTATGGGAGAGTTTGTTCCATAGCCACAGTGTAATAAGTGAGGTTTCACAGATTCAAGGAGAACTTAGTTATAATAAATCTTACTACAAAATGGTGTTGGCCAGGATAACTTAATGTGGTGTATTCCTACATTTATATTTATTCCTTAAGTATCTCAAGGTCTCCATTTTTACATACTTCACACAAACAGCCCTATCCTCATGTCCAGTACAAATTTTAAAGAAACTTTGACCCAGCAATATCACTACTAGGTCTATTTTCCAAAGATCATTAGGGAAAAAAGGAACATAATCTATATATTCTAAATTATTTATAGTAGCTCTCTTTGTGCTAGCAAAGAAGTGGAAATTTCAGGGATACCCATCAATTGGGGAGTGACTGAACAAGTTGTGGTATATGACTGTGATGTAATACTACTATGCTATAAGAACTGATGAGCTCAGTGGTCTTAGAAAAGCATGGAAAGACTTGCATGAAATAACAAAAAGCAAAATGAGCAGAACCTAGAATATTTATACAGTAAGAGAAATATTGTTTTAGGAATGACTTGGAGAGAATAAGTCATTTTGACTATTATAAATACACAAATTAACTATACAGGACATATAAAGAAAGGAGCTATCTGCATCCAAAGAAACATCTGATAAACAGAAGTATGTGTAAAATTACACACACACACACACACACACACACACATTTGTGTCTAATAGTCATTTCTAGGGTGAGGGAGAAGAAAAAAAAGAAATAAACATGATAACTTTGTTATATATTTAGAAGGAATAGAAAGTTGTACGTAATAGATATGTAGTTTTGGGTGCAATCTACTTGCTCTCTCTTTTTTGTTTTATTTCTTCTTTCTCATTGTTCATTCCATTGGTTATAATCCTTCTTTACAATTTGACTAATGTTTAATGTGAAGGCATTTGTAGAGCCTATATTTGATTGCATGCCACCATGGGGGGAGGGGGGAGGAAAAGAAGGTGGAGAAAATTTTAAACTCAAGGGATTGAGGAACTGAATGCTGTAAACTAAAAGTAATTTTTTTTTAAACTGACCTTGAAATAATCTCATGATTTGCATCCTTCATTTTGGGGAATACACCTATTTACTAGATTTTCTCTTTGATTCTCCTTTAGGAAGATTGCCATGGCATATTCAGAATTAATGTAAGTGTTTCCAAAAACTTAAATTTAAAACTAAGACCTGGAGAAAAAAAGCCTGGATTTTGGGTACCCCGTGTCTGGTGAGTAATTTTATTGTGAAAAGATTATCTTGCAGGATCTCAATGATGTAGCATTTGTAATAGGAGTACATGTGGAAAAAAGATAAATGCTAGTTACTGGGTTATAAATAAACTTGAGGAATACAGAATAAAATCAACCCATACACTAGAATTCTGAATATAGTAAGGAGGGTAGCAAATAATAAGTACAATCTGATAGAATCCAGCAAAGGTCATCCATAGTCTCTCACAGAACACGGTCTGTGTGTGTTGGCACATGCTGGGAGGAAGATTCCTTTCAATGTAAGAACAATGGAAATGCTACCCCCATAGGATATACTGGCACGCCCAGCCCATGCCCAGTAAACTCATTCAGTTGTCATTTTATTTAATAGTATTGCCTATCACTCTTTCTGAAATTGCATAACTGGAGCTCAAAGGAGCATTACATTAGTAATACCATGTTTTTCAAGACTTCAGTCTAAAACTAGAGTGTTACATTTGAAGATCTCAGCTATTTATGCTGTATTTAGCTGGGATTTTTCATGCTCATTACTATTCTAGAACAAACTGTATTTCTTCATAAAATGTTTACAGAATACTAAGTCCTAAGCTTTTTCAGAATATTTTAAGGTTGAAAATAGGAACATAATTTTCAATGCAAGAAATCAATAGAATCTAAAATGGAACAAGACTCCTTCCATTTTATCCTTCATTTTGTAATCACAATTCCTCTGACTTTAAGTACAAATGAATCATAGTTCCTCTGAATACAGAAGATTTGATGTGAATCATCAGGCATTTTGACCTTACTTACAAAAATGCTCATCGTGATAAAATGTTGGAATTGTGAAGGAATTTGGACAACATTTAAACTTCGTCCCATAGCAGTTGACAAATAATTTAGTAAGTTATCACATTTATTAAGGGGTTGGCAAAAAACTCTCTGTCAAATGAATGTCACTCTTAAATAGAATAATTTCTACAATTATCCTTCAGTTGGCTAGCCAAGTGAGATCAGCTTTCATGTGTGATTCTGTATCAATTATGTGAGAGTTGTTGGATCAGAAAAAATTGTTTGGATTATATTTTTGGCTAGACAAAGACTCTATGGATTACAATAAAACAGTGTTTCATTCATTAGAAAAAGCTATATCCTCTTTCTTCAATATCCTTTCAATGAAAACTGAATGTGTTCTTTTGAATAGCTCTCTGGTATTTACTGAGGGGATGCCCCCTCAGTAAAAAGAAAAGAAAAGACAAGACAGAAAGAAAGATGAAAAGTATTGTGTAAATATTTATTTAGTGTTAGACTTACAGCAGCCTTTTTTCTTGAGTACAACAAGGAAAGAGGGAAATATTTGCTTTTCCTCTCTACACTAACATAAGAGCAAAATCAACAAGGATTACTAAATGTTACCAGATGAGTGAATCCACATTATATGATTTGATCCTCTGGGCATCTTCTACAAATATAAATGTCCAACCTGTCTTTTTATTTTTCTGATTCCTTTTTTTCTAATTTAGAAATGCATTGCATTTTTACTCAATTGTTTACATTTCTAAAATGTAATGCCACATTAGTCCTTTCAAATAGAAAGTTTACTACCAATGAAAACATGATAGAGGTCAGTGCTTATACTTTATAAAGAATCCTTTATAATTAAAGATGTCTCCTCATTAACTTATTCAACTTTAATGGAAAGGAGATTAATACAAATAGCATTTTATGTAGTTAAAACTGAAAGTTTTGGTGGGGTTTTTTCCCCAATATGTGATTTACTCTGTCCTTTTTATCCTGAGCGTGTGCTTTTCAAGGTAACGTAACTCCTGAAGCACATACATCATGAAAGTAGGTTGTTATTGCAAATTCAGCTCTCAAACCCCCACCATTTTTGTGTAAAGAAAATGCCTGGGTCAAAGAGTATACAGTATTAGATGTTAGAGTCATGCCACACTACTGGAGAAAAAAAGTCATCATTTGAACAAACTGTGGCATCTGCAAAATCCTTTTAGCTTCTTTCTGCGGAAAAAAAAATCAGTTCAGTTGAAATCCCAAAGGAAAGATTCTGTGAGTAATCTAGCGTAGTACATATCTACTTTCATACATCAAACAGAGCTCAAAACCAGAACCCCCAAATATGAATTTCGTATGCCAGCATCGCACTACATAAAAAATCATTGTCCCAGATAAAGATAGTTACCCCCATTTTTGTTTTCATAATAATAATGATAGTTTATCATTAAAATCTCTAGCCCAGTTGTTGGCATTGGAGGGGTTAAAAACTACAACAGTGTTTTGTGATACTATTCCACTATAAAGCAAATAGTAGTGGGAAAGTAGTCAAATAAATTATTCCGTGCTTCACTGAGACAGATCAGTTACCGTCTCTTATATGTTCAACTAGACTACACTGTTGTATAGTTAAAGAAATAGATAAATGTCATTGTTGTTGTTCAGTCTTGTCTGACTCTTGGTGACCCCATTTGGGGTTTTCTTGGCAAAGACTGAAGTAGGTGGCCATTTCTTTCATCAGCTCATTTTACAGATGAGAAAACTGGGGCAAACAGCACTAAGTGATTATCCCAGGGTCAGGCGGGTACTTGTCGGAGTCCACGTTCGAACTCAGTTCTTCTGATTCCAAGCCCGATATCCATCACACCACCTAGCTGCCCTAGTCTTTAGTTAAAGAAATAGATAGATACACAAACATATCAAATATATTATATGGAAAGTCTTCAACATTTTTGCTTTAAAATTAACTTCAAACTTAATGAGCATAATAGAATATGAAAACATCCCCAGATGCCCACTATGCTTGATTTTCTGGGACAGCACAATGTCCAGAAAAAAAATAAAATTAAAAAGTCCTAGAATTAATATAAACAAAAAAAGCTAAGAGTCCAGTGTTATAACAGTGAAAAGGAATGCAATATGGTGGTCAATCTGCCAACAAAAAGAAAGGTTTGCTCTCATTAATCACCAGTGTTTCTCAAAAGGAAGCACTTTGGACATCAAAGTCAAAAAGTAGGGGAGAAGAGATGATTAAAGAAGAAAAAAAGCTGACATGAAAGAAAAGTGTGAGCAGTAAAGTAAAAAGAGTAGCAAGGAACAGAAATGGTAGCAGAGATCATAAGAAGAAATGATGATAGCAATGGAAGGCAGACTTCCAGTGAAATCATTGCCTCACAAAAGTCATTACAGCCTTTCAGATATTTGAAAATAGATCTCATATCCCTATCAGTCTTCTTCTCTAAGCTAATCATACTTAGTTCCTTCAACTCATCTTGCTATGGCATAATTTGTAGACCCATCCTCTAGCTGATACATAGCTATGGTGAAAAGACTAACGTACCTGAGAACATTCAGTGCAGGGGCAAACAGCCAACTAAACCTTAGTAGTCCTTGAGAACACTGTTGTCTCACCAATGGCACACTGACCTTTAGTAAGCATAAAAGACCTTTAGGACACAAAAAACAGGAGTCATAGACTTAGCCTAAGGGCAAATAGTCCTACCTCAATAACTCCAAAAGTAATCTCTTTCCACAAAATGCAGGAATTTTTGTTTATGATGATGGCATCATATAGATACAGTCAAATTATACCTAGTATATTCTTTTGGTTAAGAGAGATAAATATATATTTTATCATTTTAATTAGCATTAAAGAGATAAAAGCACATATGTCAATTACACTTGACCAGGACACAGACAGCAATTACTTTTAAAGTCAAACTTTCTCCTCAAAGTTATCCTTAGAGGTAGCAGAGAATAATGAAAAAGAAACAGGGATTTCTCTCAAGGAAGGCCTGGATTTGGGTCCCAGTTATGCTGTGCTACTACAGGCAAAATATCTAATTTCTCTGAGCCTCTGTTCCCTTACATCTAAAACGAGGTTAATATGCTTGTTGTGAGGAAAAATTACTTTGTAAAATATTATGTAAACTTGAATTCAACATATTGAAAATTGGAACTCATTCCCTTCCCCCCAAAGCAACTCTTCCTTCCTACAATCTTTCTTATTTCAGTTGAGGATACCAAGATTCCACTTACAGTCCCAAAGTCTCAGGGTCATCTTCAACTCTTCATTATCTTAGCACCCCCACCACATGTATCTAATAAGTTGATACACCTTGTTAATTTTACTTCCACAGCATCTCTCACAACTGCCCCCCACTTTTTTTCAATTTATTAGTCCACCATTCAAGAGCAGGTTCTCAGTATCCTCACAGCTAAACCATTGTAAGAACCATCACTGGCCTTCCTTCTTTCAATCACTCCCTTCTCTAATCCATCCTTCACTTTTTGCCCTATCACAGGTCTGACTATTCTTTGTTCAAGGACCTCAAGGATAAAATAGAGATTTCCCCTGCATTCGTGCCTTTGCACAGACTGGTTCCTATTGCCTGAAATGCCCTCCCTATTTACCTCAGTCTCTTGACATCATTCCTCCCTTCCTCTACTCAAAACTGAGCTCAGCTACTCTATCCTAGAGAAGTAGTTTCCCTCAGTTATAGTGCTCTCCCACCAAAAAATATTTTGTATTTACTTTGTATACATTTTGCATTACTTCTCTGTGTCCATATCATCCCTCTCCCCAGTACAATGTGAGCTCTTTGAAGATGACTTTCTTTGTACCCTGAGAACTTAAGCACAGTTACCTAACACATCGTAGGCCCTTAATAAATGCCTGTTAAATTGAATTGACATGTAAAATCATGAATAATCATCTTCCAGGCTTTCTACCATTCTTATTTCACAATTCTACCCTTCTTACTCTCTCTAGCCCAGCCATTGCTATCTAAGTGCCTATGTACTATCTTCCACCTCTGTGATTTATCACAAGCTATCCACACTTGGAATGCCCTTCCTCCCGACCCCCACCTCTTCGAATCCTGAGCTTCCTTCAAGCCGGAACCAAGGTGGCCCTCACTTCCTATGGGAAGCCCTTCCTAATTCTCCAAGCTATTAGTAGCCTCTTCCTCCTCAAATTCTCCTTTCTTTTTCAAACTGTTGACATGATATATCTCCAGGGACATGATGGTAAATGTTTAACAGTTGGCTCACCAATACACACACACACACTCTCACACACACACACACACACACACACACACACACACACACACTTTTAAGTTTAATTTGGGTATTAACATTTTCTCCATGACGTTCTTAGGTCTCGGCAATGAACAAAACAATAAATCAAGGACGGATTAGTAGCAATTTGTCAGTTTCCAATTTGAAAAGGCTCATACTGAAAATTGAACAGTCTGCCAGATGGTTCTAGGCTGGCTCCTGAACACTCTTGAGTCACCATTTAGTTCTTTGACAGTCAAGGCTACTCACAGTTTTGTTCCATGCATCCCCACTGCCCAGCCCAGTGCCTTGAACTTAGCAGCTGCTTAACAAATGTTTGTTGGATCGTGTGCAGTTGCTGTTATTGCTAAGATCAATATGAAGCATAAAACTTGCCTTTTATGTAGGATTTCAGAACATATAATTTCAATGTTTAATGCAAGTAGAACAGGCAGAAAGACATGAGAGGAAAGGAAGAAACAGTTGAGTTTGTTTTTTTTAAGAGATATACATTGCCAGTTGGTTGGGAATTTATATATAAGCATAGCTAACATTTCATCTTATTTGAAAAGAAATAATCCATCGTTGCCCAAAAACATGAGATCCCGACTAATGTAATCTAGTTGATTGATCCCATAAAGCAAACAGGATGTCATAGAGCCAATATTTTCAGGGGTCAAATGTGCCTTTCTCCAGTATCTAAAACTGAACAGAAATGACAACTACTTGCCCTAGGATGTTTCTTATCAGAATTTCACAGTGCATTCCTCCTCTGAATTACAGGGCCAATCCTCGGAACTTTAATTTTGACAATGTGGGAAATGCTATGCTGGCATTGTTTGAAGTTCTCTCCTTGAAAGGCTGGGTAGAAGTACGGGATGTTATTATTCATCGTGTGGGGCCGGTAAGCAAGCACGTCGAATCCTTTGAACGCTTCAAGAGCTGCTTTCATTTGCTTTGATGAATCACCATATTTTCCATTTATGCAGATCCATGGAATCTATATTCATGTTTTTGTATTCCTGGGTTGCATGATTGGACTGACCCTCTTTGTTGGAGTAGTCATTGCTAATTTCAATGAAAACAAGGTAAGAATTCTTCATTTGAATACCAAGGGGTAACACATTCATTGCTAGCCTTATACTTTGAAGTATTTTATTATGCACATACTATGAGAGCATATTAAACAATAATGTAGCTAGTGTAAATAATCTCTATGACTCTTTTACAAATTACCTCTTTGCTGTCTTTCAGCCACATTACTTACAAATACAATTTTCACTAAATTTACACTTTGGGTAGCATAGTATTGTTTGATTTCCTGACAACTGACAACCTATCTCCTATTGTTCAAACTGAAAGGGAGGTAAAAAAGAGTTATTAAAACGCAGAGGCTGAAATGAATTCAGGGATTGCATGCAATGTTGCTTTCATAAAATATGAATTGTATGCTGTTATGGACCAAATTGGTGCAATCAAATTCGAGGGGTTGGGGGAGGGGAAGGTAGAATTTTCCCCATGTGGGTGAAGTTGGTTGATCATATTCTGGCTTCCTAATTTACAAAAGTGTGAAGGGCAGTTTCCCAATTTTTTACATATTTTATACAGGGTAAGTGTTCAGTTCATAGTAACTCCACGGTGTCAGTTCAAGTTTACAAATATTGAAAAAAAAAACAGTAAAACTATCATGAATAAGTAAATAAGAATAAATTAGCAAGACTTCTATAAAGCACATAAATGCGTAGTGAAGTGAATTCTGGATTTGGAGTTAAAAGACCCAGGTTCAAATCCTACTTCAGCTACTACTAGCTACTCTAGCTGTATGTATGTTCCAGCAAGTTGTTTAACCTTGTAGAACCTTAGATTCCTCTTCAGGAAAATGGAGTTGATAACATGTAAGCTATTGATCTCACAAGATTGCTGTGGGAAAAGTGCTTTGCAAAACAAAAAGGATAGGAACTGTACCTATGCTTTCAGTAGTATTCAGAACTCTTACATGAGAAAATTCCTTCTAGCAATACAGACTGGCAGCTTCTCTTCAACTCACGATCTCAGAAAGTTGGCAAGAATATGGAAAGGCTAAGTAGCTTGCCTAAGCTTATAATACCTCTATATGTCAGAGGCAGGATATGAACTTTGCCAGTTCATTCTGCCTCTAAGACCAGCTGTCTATCCACCAAAGTAAATAAAATTAACTTATCAAAGCAATATTTATACATGAGCCAGAATTTTCTCTGTTGTGAAACTGCTTGGGTTCTCCCCCAGTTTATTACTGCTGAACAGTAGAGACAAGGAGAACCACATTCTCACACAAGGGCCCTTTAATATATGGTCTGGGACCATTCTAATAATCTGATCAACTTCACTTTTATTCACTTTATTCCTTTGCAATACCCACAGACATACACCATTAGAATCCCTATCCACTCTTCCAGGAACAGAAAACTAAGAGACATCCTCCCCTGAGCTCAGTCCTAAATGACAGGTAGGGAAGAAGCTCCCATGTTAAAAAAAATTCTTTTAACAAAAGGAATGAGATGGATTTGAGGACTGCAAGAAGGGAATTTCTGAAACCAGACAATCCTAAGAGATTCTCAATTGTGAAACCACAGAGAATTTCAAACTGTAGTGATAATAATTATTACATGTTTATATATATGCATGCATATACACACATACACACATATATGTATACATACATACATAAATACACACACACATACCATGCAAGAGTGGCCAGAATCAGATCAGTAGTGACAGAGGCATCCTTTGTAATGGTTTTGATTAGCTAGGGTGACTGCCTCCCACTTACTTGAACAACAGCTGAGAACATATTCCAGATGCAGTCTAAGCATTCATTCTTGGGTTGCAAGCTTAAGTCATTATACTTTCTCAGACTCTACATGCTTAACAGCTTGTTCTTTGAACTGTGACTGCATGATGGGTGTGGTTTTCATCTAGTACTTATAGATATTTTTACTTCCCACATTTGTCTCCTCTACCCTTGCTCATGTGCTTCTGAACAGTAATGGAGGAAATCGTGCAATAGTGTTGATCATGTCCACTAAAAATTAATGTTATCTAAATCTTAAATGGGCTTTCTCTGCCATAAGGCAATCCTTTTACTCTTTCTTCATTAATTCTATCAGATTCTTGACAACAGTCATTCCAAACTCTCTTCTTTCCTTCCTCTCAGCAGAAGACCTTACCTCATACTTGACTGGGAAAATAGAGGTCATTCATTCTGAGGTCACTCTTCTCCACAACTCTGTATCTCATATCCCTTGACACCAACCTGTATTCTCTCATCTTTTAGCCTTTGATGGAAAAGTAATTCTCTTCTTTACTAACAACAATGCCCTCCTGCCTTTAATCACACGTCCTCCCATCTTCTGCATCACAATAATTCTTTCTCTTGTCATTAGTCTTACCCTATCTCCAGGTTTCTTCCTTGTTGCCTACAAACGTGCCCAGGTGACTCTGTCCTTATAACCTTCACTTTATCCTACTATCACCTCCTGCTACTGACCTATATCTCACTACTCTTTCTCATCTAAACTTCTAGGAGAAAATATGTCCAATATTCATTGCTTCTACTTCTTCTGTTCTCATTCACTTTGCAACCCCTTGAGACCCAGCCTATCATCTTATCACTCCACTTAAATTGTTCTTTCAAAAGTTATCAGTGACCTAACTGCAATGTCTAATGACCTTTTTTCAGTCTTCATCTTGCTTGACATCACAACAACATTTGACATGATTAGCCACCCACTCAATCTGGATATTCCTTCCCTTTTGATTTGCATGAGACTGCTCTCATGGTTATCCTTGTGACTGTTTAGTCCTTCGTAGTCATATTTACTGGATCATCATCCAAGTCCCATTCCCTAACTGTGAGTGTACATTAAAGTTTGGTTATGGGCACTCTTGTCTTCTTTTCCTCCATTCCATTTTTAGCAGCTTCATCAATTCCTTGGGTTCAGTTATCATCTCTTTGCCATTTCATAGATCTATTTATTCGACCCTAGTCTCTTTCATATATCACTTCCTTCCAAGTGGATATTTTGAACAGAGTACCCAGTAGATATCTCAAATTCAGCATATCCAAAAAAAAAAAAAAAGGATTCATGTTTTTTCCACCAAACCTTTCTAGCTCTCCTAATTCTTTTGAGGGCTCCATTACCCTTAACAATAATTCAGGATCTTTTTTAAATTTAAAATTTCTTATTTTCAATTACAAATTCCCTCCTTTCTACTCCTCCCCTGCCCATTAAGAATGAAAGAAATATGGTACCTATTATATACATATATCTATATCTATATATAGATATATACACACATATGAGAAATGCAAAACATTAGTCATGTGATGAGGAAAAAAGAACAATAGAGGGAAAATATGTTTCACTTTGCTCTTAGAATCCATCAGTTCTGTTCGGGTTCTCAGTCTTTTTTTTCTTTTAAAGTAGGATTTTTTACATTTAATTATTATATAATATTTGGAGGATAATTCACTTTAACATGGGAGGATGCCAATGGAACATGTTATTAAGCAAAGATGGATGACATCCTCCTCTAGAAAGACTAAATAAATTGATTGACAGATATCATTCTGAAATAGTTCAATTGTTATGCTGTCTGGAGGCAAGGAGAAGGACCAAATGAGATATCTTTTAGCTTTGCAATTTTCTGACAATTACTTTTGTATAATCAAGTTCAGTCTGTTTAATTTTTTCTGTCTTCAAGCTTTGCATCTAAACTCCTTTTGGTTTAAAATACTAACTCACTTGTTCTCATTCCTTCCATTCTCTTTGCACACACAAATTTAGGGGTCCGATTATAACAGAAAATTTCTGCTACAAATGGAATTCGTCTATGAAATCAAAGAATCACAGAATTGAAAGTTTCCTTCATTGTCCAATGCCCATCTGAAATGTGAACAAGTGGTTATCTAGCTTCATTTCAAAACTTCCACAAATTGTAAAGTTTTAAAAAGCATTTAGGGTTTCCTGTGTCTAGGGTGGAATAGTATTCCACTCGCACACAAATGTGACTTGGGAGATAAGCCTTAAGGAACTTCTTGAAGAAAAGTTCAGATAATTTGCCCAGGATCACAAACCTAGGGAGTTTCAAAAGATAGATTTAAACCTAGGCTTTCCTAACTCTAAGCTTAGTACTCTAATCATCATACCAAGCTCACTCTTAAGGCTAAATATGCTTTCATGTTCTTAGTCTTGAAATCGTCCTTAATTCTTCACTCTCCCTCGTGCCACGTATCCTATCAATTGCCAAGTCTTATTGATTCTTTTCCTACAATATCTGTCCCATGTGTTCCCTCCTCTCAATGCACACAGATACCATCCTAATTCAAGCCTTCATCACTTCTTGCCTGCAATATTATTTAGCTTCCTAGTGGGGCCCCTTCCTCTTAGTGTCACCTCTCTCCAAACCATATTCTACCCAGCTGCTAACGACATATTCTTAAAGCATATGCCTGATAGTGTTACTCCTCCCACCATGCAAAAAGCTCCAGTGTAATTTCTTCCCTCCGGGTTGAAATACAAACTCCTTCATGTGACCTTATAAATGCAGGGCCAATCCAGCTCTAGCCTTCCATTTACCTATTATTTCCCATCCTGTTCTCTGTGGATGTAATTGCCTTTCTTCACATGTGAGAATCCATCTTTTCTTTCTGTGTCTTGTACAAGCTGGACTACATTTTCTTCTCAGCCTCAGAAAATCCTTAGTTTCCTTCAAAATTCAGTTCAAATGCCTGTAGCACCAATTTGATAATCACAGTGCCTACCACAGCTATGAATATGCCAGCATAATTCTGAATTGCAAAACATAACAGACTCTCCACATGGAAGACAGAACCAAAACTTTTATTCAAATACAAGAAAGCCGAATCCTGACACCAGAAAGTCAAATTTATCATAGCAACAGAGAAATCTATACACAATAACAATGCAGAGGCACCACCATCCCCAAGCCTTCCCGGTGCTAGGACCTTTTCACAAGCAAACACTCCCAGCTTGCTGCATGCTGCCACTCTCTCCCTCAGCTCTAATTGCTCTAACCAACCTCCTCTGGGCTCTGCTCTACCCAGTCAGCAAGCTCTTCCCACCACTGGCTTCATGTGACTCAAACTCATGTTACTTGAGCTTCCATGTGACTTAAACAGATCACATGGGCCTATTAATGGATAGGAAAGATCTTCCTATTAAGCAAAAATACATTAACATTACCATGCCATTTCTTTGCAAGTAATATTTATGAAAGGAAGCAAGATATAGCTTTCAAACCAGGAGTGATCTGATTGGCAGGTCTATGCCTCCCTGAACAAGGCACTTGGCAACTGTCTAAGAATACAAGTTGTAGGCCTTCATTGGTGGAGTGAGTTTCTGCATACAGAATTTCTTTTGATCAACAAAATTATAGGTTCAGTCTCTATCCTGACTTTAAATATAGTTTGGATATACTTATGTATCATTTCCCCAACTGAATTAAATTCTATGAAGGTCCACTGCTTTGTTTTAATCTCTGTATTTCCTGTGGTCAACACATAATTGGCATTTAAATGCTTATTGGTTGGTTGATTAATTCCTAGTAGACATGCATGTGCCAGAGGAAGACACACATGTTATTCATAACATCATTAAATATTTGCTGAATGCATTTTGTGGGAAGATACTTTGCTAGTCACTGAGTGATGCCAACATACCTATGGCACAAAAATAAAAAAAGTTGTGGTCTTTGTCCCAAGAGGATGTGTATGTAGATATAGATATGGATATAGATATAGATATAAATATAGATATAGATGTAGGTATAGACATAGGTATAGATATACAAATAGATACAGGTATACGTATACATATACATATACATATACAATGAACCAGATTATAAGTCCATGAGTGAAATACAAAGATAATGTCATGAGAGCAGTTGGTTGGTGCTGCATGGTCAGAACTAGGAGAATTAATGGAAGTCTTTTTTGAAGGATAGGTAAAACTTCTATCAGTGGAGCTAGGATTATGATGACATTCTAGATATTGGCTGCCATGAGCAAAAGTACTTATGTCAGAAAGATTAGGAATGAAGAATAGACTACATACAAGAGGAGGAATGTGAGATTAAAGTGGAGAGTTAGGGTGAAGCCATATTGTAGGGGACCTTGTATACCAGGAAAAGGAATTGTGTTTTGTTTTGTTTTTTCTACATGTTCTAAAGACCTCCTGAAGGGTTTTTTGGTTTGGTTTGGTTTTTTGGGGGGTAGAGGGTGAGAGTTTCAGAAGCCATACACCTGGTTCCCATGAGTTATCTTAACAGTATTATAGAATGAGATGTTCTTGTTAATCACACATTCAAGCTGAGTCACATATATTCAGTCATAGGTTACTAATATTTGAAAAATTAGGACACAATAAACTATAACACAAAAGTTATATTGAAAATTATTATACTTGCTTTGCTGATTCAGAAACATTTGTAAATCTTCTAGAATCCTAGAAGAATCACTATAAATATTCATTGTCAAAATACAGAATGACATACATATATTCATGATCAAGAAAATGCCATTTATCTGAGATCATTATATTTTTCCCTGCTAAAACAAAGCACAAGAGAGTGGGCCTCATTTTCCCAAGTAAAATAGCTGATAAAGGGAAGTAGAGAAGGCCATCTTAGGTTCATGTGAAACAACGGCCATGGGACTCTCACTATAAAATCTAGTTTTAGAACTAGAAGGGACCTTATAAAGGCCATCATGTCTAACCCCTTTCTTTTGCAGATGAGGAAACTGAGGCATAGAGAAGTTAAATGGCTTAAGTCAGGTGGCTATGAAATGTAATAGGCTCTGAAGTGAGTCTTCTTCACTCCTGCTCTAGCAGTGTGCACCATGCTGCCTTACATGCACCATGTTGCTTATTCAAAGCACCATGCCCCACATTGCTATAGAAACTAGGAGACATGACAAAGAACAAATAAATGAAGCTAAATAAAAATGCATATCTGAGGGGAAACAAATTAATAAATAATTAATTTAACTATTATTAACTGTAACTATATAAACTATATATATATAACTATATTATTAACTGTAATATAAATAATATATTATATAGTCATAATTATATATCATACATTTTATATATAACATAACTGTATTATTTGCCACATGATTATATATAACTATGGTTACATATGATATGCTTTATATATCCATATATATGTATGTATGTGTATATATATATATATATATATATATATATATAATTAACTATACAAATATAGGTAGGGTGCTAAAGTACCTAGACTGACTAGAGGTAGAGACATAGCAGAGGGGTGGCTTGAGCAGGATTTTTAAAGGAAAAAAGAGCCAGATCTGTAATCCTGCTTGTAGGAAACTGAAGCTGGTGTATCTCTTCAGCTCTGGAGAGAGCTAAGCCAATCAGGTGTCTTTACTAAGTTCAGCATATATAAGCTGAGTACTCAACAATGGCAGGGGTACCAGGATGCCCAAGGAGGGACAGACTGGATCAGGTCAAAGCACCTGTACTAATCCAAATGAGTTATTCCTTAACTTCCAGACCGAATGAGAATAAAAAGACCCTGTCTTTCAAAAAAAATAAATTTAATTTTTAAAAGGAAAAAAAAAGAGGGTGCATGGAAGGATCATAAATCATAGCTAGAAAAGACCTTAGGGTACATTGTGTTCAGCCTTCTCATTTTACATATGAAGAAACTTAAGGCAGACAAATTGAGGGACTTGCCTGTAGTAATCAATTATCTGAGGCAAGGATTTGAGCTCAGGTCTTCCTGATTCCAAGTCTAGTGTATGATTCAGTATGCCACATACAACATTCCAAGTAGAGAAAACAGCTTTGTGAAAATGTAGAGATGAGAAGGGAAGTGCGGCAGGAAGATTACAGAGAAAGGAGAAGAGACAACATTGGACTTGTAGTCAAGTGCATGCTGAAAGCAATTAGGTATGCTTTGTAGCCTTGATAAATTCTCCTTTGCAGCAAATATCTAAATCACCTCTAGTCCACCCCTTAAGTTTTAAAAATGAAAATGTAAATTGTTAGATAAAGTCTTCCCTAGTGGTAGATTAACATTGTTCCATATATATTCTCTCTCTCCTCAGTCAGGTAATCAATGCAAGAGGTATGAAATGGGAAGATAGGGAATAATGTGAGCACTGGGAGCAATGGTTTTTATGATTCAGAATTAGGCAGAATAGGAAAGAGAGTCCCTTATGTCTTTAAAACCAGTTCTTCTTAAGCAAATTATGTCTTTTTTTAAAGCTTCTGAAATCAGTCCTTGTTCATTTGCTATTCAAGTGTTTTCTGGTTCACATAATACTGAGGATTAGCCATGAGGTGGCATAGTCAAGTAACTTAGTTCAAATCCTTATACTGATACTAATTGTGAACCCAGTCTTTCAATCTCAGTATCTTCCTCTGTAAAATCAGAGCATTTGACTCAGTTGCCTCTAAGTTCTCTTCCAGATTTATAATCCTATGATGTGTGTTTATGTATATGTGTGTGTATATATATATGCACACATATATACGTGTATGTGTGTATATGTACATACATGTACACACAAATATATACATGTTATGTATAGTTATGAGTGTGTATATATTCCTATGATTTGTGCGTATGCATGTACATATGTATACACACATATACATATGTTGTATATAATTATGAGTGTGTGTATATATGTGTCTATGTTTGTGTGTATACGCACATTTATAAATACAGATCTATGTCAGTATTAGGGCTGTTCAGTTATTCATTCATGTCCAACTCTTTATGTCTACATTGGGGTTTTCTCAGCAAAGACATTGGAATGGTTTGTCATTTCTGTCTCCAGCTCATTTTATAGATGAGAAAACTGAGGCCAACAAGATTAAGTGATCTGCCCAGGATCACACCAGTAGTAAGTGTCTGGGGCTGGATTTAAACTCAGGAAGATGAGTCTCCCAACGTTGGCTGCAATAGTAATGAAATTTGAAGATCCCTTTGTATTGCTAAGCTAAGAGGTACTTAGCACCTAGTTTCAAATTAAGCTTCTGTTAAAGAATTAGAAGGTATGAACCCCTGTTTGCTGATATAACAGGAAGGAGCTGAACAGGAAACCCCTCATGCTGACATGACAGGAAGGGGCTAAATAGGGAGGAGCAATACTGTATATAATGAAAAACACTAGCTGGGAGAGTTATAATTTCCTGGTAACTTGTGATGCCAGAGCTTCTTCTGAGGGTCAGCTAGAGCTCCTGAGTTTCTGCTAAGGTTTTCTGAGGACCAGCCAGAGATGCAGAAGACTGAAAAAGCATGACTGTGTTATCAGTACTTTGTCTATTTGTGGCTTTGTTAAGCCTTGACTTCCCAAGGATAGAGACTGTGAAGGATTTAAGGTGGACTGGACACTGTGAGCTCCAGTGTGGGACAGGAATTGCATGGAGAGCTGAGCAAGGAACTGGGAGCTGTCTGCCTTTGAACCCAAGTGACAATTTGGTGAATCCAGGTAGGATCTGGGACCATGGAAGGGGATCCAGGGAATCTGAGAGCCTACCCCAAGTAAAGCTGAAAGAAGGCTTTACTTGGATACTGTATACTGACTGAGAAGATTATGATTTATTGTGACCAAGGGTTGGATGACCTGTGTATTTTCTGATGATTGAATAGTTAATGATATCTGAATAGTGACTGATTTGTAACTTAGTGTGCCCCATGAGTAGAGAACTTTGACTATTGTATTTTGTGAATCTTAAGGAGGCAAATCTCTTTAAGGATGATTGAATGATTGAGTTGATTAAATAATTGTGTTACTAAGTGATTGATTGACTAAATGATTGTACTCTGTTCAAAACTGTGTGACCAGTCCTTTGAACTCTGTTCAAAACTGTGTGATGAAAACTATGTGGCCGTTTTAGTGATAAGTTGTTGTGAATGCTGTATTTTGATTTTCTGTGATAAGTTGTAATATTCTGAATTCTATACCTTGACTTTCTGTGAATGTATTGCTCTGATTTTTATTGAATACATAGAGTGTTCACTATACTGTGTAATCAGAACCTTGAAAGCTATTCACAGCAGTAGTCCTCTGGAAAGTTGCTCATACTTGGCTTTACATGGGCCTAGCACTCTATGCACTGTACCAGGTAGCCTTAAACCACTGAATGGATATTGCCTCAGACAAACTGAGATCTGGGAAAGACCTTAGCTTATAAAGGCCAAAGTCTCCCTCTGCATCTGAAATCATCTTCAGTCATCCTGACCTATATCTTGCCACTGGACTCTGATGACTCTGGAGGAGAAAGTGAGGCTGATGACTTGGTACAGTTCTGCCTCACTTAAGTCCAATTCACCTGTAAGTCAAGACATAAATATCCTGATATTATTGGTCCTCTTCGAGAATGGAGGACAAGCAACAAAAGTATTGGGGCAGTTAGGTGGCTCAATGGCTAGAGTGCTGGGCCTGGAGTCAGGAAGACTCCTGCTATCTGGCCTCATAAATTTATTAGCTGTGTGACCCTTGGCAAATAATTGAACCATGTTTCCCTCTGTTTCCTCATCTGTAAAATGAGCTGGAGAAGGAAATGGCAAAAGACTCCAGCATCTCTACCAAGAAAACCCCAAAATGAAGTTATGAAGACATGGATATGAACAACAGTAAAAAAAAATGTCAAAATTAGACAGTTATGACTGTATTCTGTCCTAGCTAAATCTGAACCCTCTCAACAAGTGACCATTGCTGGAAAACTGGCATGCCGCTTTGACTAGAAGGACTTCTAGGAAGTGTTACCATACTTGAGGTCATTAGAGGCTGCTAAGTGACATAGTAGCTAGTGTGTTGGACCTGGATAAAGGGAGATTTGAGTTCAAATTTAGCCTCAGATACTTACTAGTCAGTTAATAAGCATTTATTAGGTCCCAATTATGTAGCAGGCATTGCGCTAAGCGCTGGAGATACTAAAAAAGGATATAACAAACAAGAAACCACAGTTCCTGCTTTCACTAAGCGTTTAACCCTAGGCAAATCATTCCATCTGCTTTTCTCAGTTTTCTCAGTAAATTGAAATAATAATAGCACCTACTTCCCAAGCTTGTTGTAAAAATGAAATATTTATAAATTGTTTTGCAAACCTTTAAGCACTATTTGAATGCTAATTGCCACTATTGTTATTGTTCTTAGTATTAGTCTGTGTCTCTCTACAACTTATACCCATTGTCCCAATTTCTATAATTAAATTCAACATTCACCAAATATTTCTTAAAGATATGTCACACACAAGGCACTGTTCCAGAAACTAGGGACACAAAGGCAAAAAACAAAACATCTTGTGCCTTTAAAGGATTTACTTTCTAAAGGATTATAGATACAGACCCAGAAGAGACCTCAGAAGCCATCTAGTCCAAAAGGAAAGGTAATTTTATGAATGAAGGAGACTAAGTGACTTACCCAAGGTCTCACAGGCTGTAAGTCTCAGAGATAGTATTTAACTCTTAAGGCAAGAGTTCATCTCTCATTGTCTCCTATGGCATGACTATCAAAAAGTATAGGATAAAGACTAGAGTGAGGGAGTGGGAGCATAAGGTGAAGATTCAAGAACCCTAAAACAAGGCTCTTTGAGAGAGGAGTAAGGGCCAGAAGAGGAGAGAGGGATCAAGGAAGGCTTCCCTGAGCTAAGCCTTGGACAAAGATGAGCATTCTTATCTTGATAAGGAGAAAGAGAGAAATCAGTCTCTTGATGAACTTTTGGACATAAGAGATGGACTGGTGACTCCAGGAAAAACAAATAACTGTTTGACTGGAAAACAGTGTTGATGAAGGGCAGTGGTAGGAAACAGGATGGTCTAGGTATCTAAGGAGTTTTTATTTTATCTTAGAAACAATAGGGATTCACTGATGGTTTTTGAATAGGGGAGTAACATAGTCAGACATGTACCGCGTGAAGATTATTTTGAGAGCTGGATAAAAGGTGGATTAGAAAGTCAAGAAACTGGTGGCCAAAATAATCATTAGGAAGGTATTAAAATGGTATGGATTCAGTGGAGATTCAGTGGATTCAGTGGAGAGAAAAGGGTGTATATGAAAACGACCTGAAAGTAGAACCAATAGAACTTGGAAACACTGAATATGGAGGGAAACGGAAGATTCAAGGAGGCTGTAAAGGCAAGTGTGAGCAGCTTTCCAGAAGAATGCAACTGTGAACAGCTTTCCAAGGTTCTGATTATACAGTATATTGAACACTATTTATTCAATAACGAATCAGAGCAAAACATTCACAGAAATTAAAATACAGCATTCACAATATTACAACATATCACGGAAAATCAAAATATAGCATTCACAACAACTTATCACTAAAATGGCCACATAGTTTTCACCACAGTGGTCACACAGTCTTGAATAATGTACAATCATTTAGTCAGTCAATCACTTAGTAACTCAATTGTTCAATCAACTAAATCATTGAATTATCCTTAAAGATGGGGCACTCATAAGGCACACTCAGTTACAAATCAGTCATCATTCACTATTCAATCATCAGAAAATACACAGGCAGTCTACCCCTTGGTCACAGTAAATCATAATCTTCTCAGTCAGTACACAGTACCCAAGTAAAGCCTTCTTTCAGCTTTACTTGTGGTAGGCCCTCAGATTCCCTGGATCCTCTTCCATGGTCCCAGATCCTACCTGGAGTCACCAAACTGTCACCTGGTTTCAAAGGCAGACAGCTCCCAACTCCTTGTCTAGCTCTCCATGCAGTTTCTGTTCCATGCCAAAGCTTACAGTGTCTAGTTCACCTTAAATCCTCCACAGTCTCTTTTCCTGGGAAGTCAAGGCTTAAAAAGCCACAGACAAAATACTGACACCACAGTCATGCTTCCTCAGTCTTCTGCAACTCTAACTGATCCTCAGAAATCCTCAGGAGCTCCAGTTGGCCCTAGGACTCAGCCAAAGTTTCAGCTGGTTCCCAGAATCTAAATCACTTCATCCATGTTCTCAAAATAAAAATCATTCTCTTCAGCCTGGGCCTCTCTTCTTCAGCCTCCAGAACCTGGTTCCAAGAAAATCTGAAATTCCAGCTAGAGCTTTTCCTTATATACCTATTAGCTCTTCCCTATTCTGCCCCTTCCTATTATATCAACAACTTCTTTTTACATCAGCAAAAAGGGTTCATACTTTTGTTCTCTTAACAGAGGTTTGATCTAATTAATTTCAAATTAGGTGCTAAGTACTTGTTAGCTTTGCCAATACAAAGGGATCAAATTACATTACTATTACAGATGCCTTCAAGATTATGCATCTCTATGACTTGAAGACGGTAGTGCCCTCCATGGGGAGGGGAACTTTGGAAAGTTGAGTGGATTTACAGAAGAAATAGATGAGTTTATTTGGGGTCATATTTAGTTTGAAGCATTGTCAGAACATCCAGGCAGAAATGTTGAGCAAGTATTTGAAGATATGACCCTGTAGCTTGGTATACAGATGTGGGTGTCATTTGTTCAGAGGTGATTACTGAACCGACCAATGGATGTGTCTACCCTCTGTTTTAGAAAAGCAGAGCAAATCCCATTTGCATATAGTAGCTCTACAAATCAATGTCCCTCCTTTTCCAGTATTCTAGCAAGTATCACTGACAATGGCTTAGGGACTATAAACCACTAGTTATTTTACCTAGGATGTAGTTCAATGAATTATGTTGCTTGTATTCATTGATGCCAGCTAAATGTCTTCCCCTCTAGAAATTTAGGCCATAGTGTCCTTTTTCTAAACCCTATAAATCAATTCTCCCCAAATATAAAGTGTATTATCAGGTTGTGCCCAGATTATCTCTCTCTCCAGATTCTTATTCTAGTGAGCTTCCCATTCCTCTTTATCTAAATGCACCCCCCAATATCATTAGTATTTGTGTGCCTTTAAATTTGAAAACAAAGACATCACTCAAAATAAAAAAAGCAACCATAGGCTCTTTTTTTTCTTGTGATAAATAGAATCCCTACAAGTATTCTCTCATTCTGCACATGATAGAAATCTGGATTTTTGTTCCTAGCCAGTATCTAAGGGACCTTTTGCTCTGGAAACTGAACAGTGATACTTGTGCCAAAAATCCTCTCTATAGCCAAAGGGAAGCAACTCCCCCCTCATCCTCACAGGGGATCATTCTCTTTGCTGAACTTACTCATGAACCAGAGAACAGTCTCCTCTTCCTTGTGAGCATTCCGTTGTCAAGAAATCTCCTCCCTCCACGTCCCTTTTTCCCCTCTTTCTCCCATTTTCCCTGCCAACAAACAGAAGAGGCGTTTTCAGTCCCTGGTGGGTCTGGTTAGAAGCAGCTTTCCTACAGGGTCAGTAATAAGAAAAATGAATTTTTAAATAGTTTAAGCATTTTCACTTAGCCAAGTGCTCTGTAAGTTATATAAACAAATCTAAGTATTTTACCAGGCCATTTACTGATTTAATTAGAACATCGATGCATAAATGATTGACCTTTTAAAATCTACTACACTATATCATTGAGAAAGGAAATACAGTATAGTAGAAAGATCATGGGAACTGGAATCAGAATGCTAACTACCCATGTGACCTTGGAATCAGAATGCTAACTACTCATGTGACCTTGGCCAAGTTACTTAACTTCACAGTACTTCTTTCCTTGTCTTATAAAATGGTAATAGTAATTGTATTCCCTGTTTCTCTTTTTTATTGTTAGGGTCAAATGAGTTTATGCATGTGAATTCTTTTGCAAACATGAACTTTTATGTCAATATTACCCTGTCTTATATATACATCTAGCATTTGAAAAACATGACCATACATTTCCACACAGTTGAAAACCCAAAGGTCTTCCCAAGGAGAGCAGCTAGGCTGTTGAAAGGACAGGATATTGCCATATAAGGATCAATGAAAGAACTAACAATATTTAGCCTGGAGAAGAGAAGATGGGGAACACAGAGAATATCCCAAAAATCTTAATACAATTCTCAGCTCAAACAGCTATATTAACTGGCTTCAAGCATTTAAAGGATTGCCCCATGGAAGAGGGATTACACTTGGTCTGCTTAGACCCAGAGAACAGAACTTGGAACAATGCAGGGACAGTGAAGAGAGGCAAATTTCCGTTTGAAATAAGGAAAAATTCATTAATAATGATATACAAAAGTAGAATGGCTTGTCTCTGAAGGCAATGGGTTTCCCTTTACTAGAATCCTTCAGACAAGAACTAGTGGCCCCTTGTCAGCAACGTAGAAGAGAATTCTTTGTTAGACAAGATAGCCTCTGAAATCCCTTACAGCTTTGAGATTCTATAATTTTGTGATAGTAAATAGCATGATACAGGGATGTTGTTATTTTGTTGTTGTTCAGTCATTTTTGAGTCATTTATGATTTTTGTGACCCCATTTGGGGTTTTCTTGATTAAGATACTGGAGTGGTTTTCCACTTCCTTCTTCAGCTCATTTTCCAGATGAGGAATCTGAGGCAAACAGAATTAAGTGACTTGCCCAGAGTTGCACAACTAATAAGTATCTGAAACCAGATTTAAACTCAGGAACAGGAATCTTCCTGACTTCAAGCCCATCATTCTATCCACTATACCACCCAACTGGAGTGGAGGAGTCCATAAACCATGGTGCATGAGGAATATTTGAGGAAAATTAGTGTGGTTAGTCTCAAAAGGAGAAGACTTAGAAGGAACATCAGTGACTCAATCAGTAAATTTTTATTCAGTGCCTAATATATGCCAGTGTTAGTTACAGGAGATACAAAACAAAACTGAGAAGGTCCCTACCCAACAGAGAACTTACATTCTTTTGACAATGCCATTCTTAAGGAGCTTATAGGCAAACCACAACATATAGATAAGGTACATATTAAGTTGGAGATATTCAGCAAGGAATGTACACTTATCCCTTCTACACGGCAGAGGTGAGGGGCTCTGCAATCTGGAAAATTTGGTAAAAATTTTTGACCCTTCCTTTGAGCGAGAGAAGTCTGAAAACTAGTGTTAAGTATTTGGTCATAGATTCTGTGTCATTTATTGGCCTTTGTGTGTTCATCTGTGGCTTCCACAAAACTCCCCCTTTAATTTCTCACACTGACCTGTGATGTATCGAACTCACAATGGGGAAAATTGTGATGTGGAAGGGATAATTGTACTACCCTTATGGGATATCAGGAAAAGTCTCTTGCAGAAGTAGATTTTAGCTGAGACTCAAAGGAGGCCAGGAATACCAAGGAGCAGAGATGAGAAGGGACAGAATGCCAGGCATAGGGGATAGCCAGTGAAAATGTACAGTCAGGAGATAGTCTATATTTTTATCTTCACAGAACTCAGTACCCAATCTCTTTTTTTTAAAGTGCTGATGGTGATTATAGAATATTTGAAATATTATATTTAAATTATTTCATTTGGCAGGCATTTTTAAAGGTGTTTAGCTTTCTTGGGCCTCACTTTCTTCAAATGTTAGGAAAAAATAGGGGAAAGAATATATCTAATGACTTCTAAGGTTCCTTATGACTCCAAAACGAGGGTCCAATGATCTCATCCAGCCTCCCCATTTTAAAAATGAGGAAAGTGAGGTTCAGAGAAGTAGGGTTTACTTGGCCAGTGTCACATAATGAATCAGTGGCATTCAGGATTCCAACTCAGGTCTTGTGACTCCAACTCCAACGTCCTCATCCAGACTTGTAGGCCACTTGTAGCATTTCTTTCCACAGCCCAGTGCTATTTGCTCTTGGTGCGTGGTGGTGGTGAATCTGGAAAGGCCCAGCAGTTTTTAAGTCTTGGTAAGAATTGTTCCCTTCTACTGAGAAAGCATATTTACATATTGTCTGAGAGAAAGAAGAGGAAAAGAATAATAATTAAAATAACCATAGTAACAACTGACATTTCTACGTTCATTTAGGAGAGGATAGAGAGCTAGCCTTGTAACCATAAAGAGCAAGGTTCAAATCCTACCTGGGATACACTTTGGCTGTATGACCCTGGGCAAGACAAAATTTTCATAGAAGGTACCAACCTGCATTAGTAGAGTGAGTTTCCTATGCTAATAAAAGCATAGATCTAAAAAATAAAAATAAAGAATAAAAAAGAATAGATCTAAAAAATAAAAATTTTAAAAAAAGAATAAAAAAGCATAGAGCTAGTCCTTAGCCCTCTGTAGCAGGGGTTCTTAGATTGTTTATGTGTCAAGGACCCCTCACAGTCAGGGGAAGCCTGTGAACTCCTTCTCAGAATAATGGAGTTAAATAATTTAAGGAAATTTCAGTTCATTTTTAGTGAAAATCAAGATGCGTTTTTTGATGCATAGACCCCTTGTGATTCTATGAATCCCAATTTAAATATTCTTACTTTATTGGTGATTTAACATTTGCAAAGCACTTTGTACAAATGTCTTTGTACAAATAAGATAATATCTTAATTGATCTTCAGAGCAAGCCAGTAAGGTAGTTACTAAAAGTATTATTGCCCCCATTTTGTAAGTGAGAAAACTGAGTCTCAGGGATGTTAATTTTATCATGTCAATTAATTAATCAGGTTATCCAACCAGTAAGTGTCAGAGGAAGGCAGAATTTGAACCTAACTGCCTCTGCTCACTCAAAGAAGCAAAAATGTAGAGGAAAAAAATGTAATGAAAAGAAGAGAGGGGCTGGAATAAGGTGGGGAGGAAAAGAACTATATAGTGCCGTGAAAATAGTGTTGGCTCTGATAACTTATAAATATTTCCTGGTAAGAAATTTTAACCAATTAGCATTTTTTTCCAGAATTTAATCACAACATTCTAAGTGACTGAATGGCAGAGACCAAATAGTCTTCCTTTTCATATATCTCACATGAGTGAATGAGTAATCAACCCTCAAGTCTCTCCAACCTTGCATATCTGTGCCTTTCATTAAATGAACTGGAGTTACAAGGAAAACTTTGTTTTTCTGATTCCTCAAAATATGTTATTTTGTCTCAACCAACCACCTGCAATTTGCTTGCACCTAAATATGACAATTTTCTAATAAAAGAATTTGCTTTATAATCATTCTGCTGCTTCTTAGAGGACTGGCCAGATTCAGTACACTGATTCCCTCCTCACCAGTCCTTTGTCTCATTACTTGATATCTCTTCCTTATGCTTATTAAGACTATACATTTTCAGGACAATGGGAAGACAGGAGGGACAGAAAAATACTTTCACAAGCTAAAGTAATAACAGCAAGCCATTATTTTGCTGCAGTGTCTTCTGCAATGAAAAAGAATAAAAATTAGCTGCCATTTAAATAGCTATTCCCTCCCTTTGTTTGATTCAAGCAAGTAGAAAATCAAATATAAAACTAATGTTTTCCACTTCTGGCTACCCTAGATCTACATAGAGCAGTAAGTCTGCTCACTGAGTAGGGTTTTTCAGCCAAAGTGTGGACGTCGGGACTGCTCTCAAGGTGAGGGAGAGAAACTCTGACCCTGTTTACTCAAGTGCCCCTATGTGGGAAGAAGTGCTTGTCTTTTAAAGCTCCAAAAAGCAGCACTGGGGTGTGTGTGTGTGTGTGTGTGTGTGTGTGTGTGTGTGTGTGTGTGTGTGTGTGTGTGTGTGTGTGTGTGTGTTGTCTTATGATGACCACATTTGGAATGTTCTGGGTTTAGATGACAAAAGGCTTTTTATGCTTTCCTTTGTTTATTAAGGGAACGGCGTTACTGACTGTAGATCAGAGAAGATGGGAAGATCTGAAAAGCAGACTGAAGATAGCACAACCTCTTCATCTCCCACCTCGCCCGGGTATCAAAGATGCTCTGATTTCATTCATGTTGGGCACTAATGTTCATGATTCCCCAGGAGTCTAAGATTTAAATTAAAATAATAATCGTGAGGCCACTAGGAGGTTGTGCATAAGTTAATGTAGAAACCGCCATCTAACCACAGATCTCTGCATAAGGCTATTAAAACTAGCCGCCCAAAGGTTGTGCTTCAGTGCTTTTAGGATAAGCCTTAATGAAAAAAATGAATTTTTAAATAAAATATATTTGTGCTTCCCTTTTAATAAGGCGAGTGAAATATATTAACCTGACAGAAATGTGACTGTCCTCTTAGGACTAAAGGCTTCATGCTATTGTTGTTTTTAAATATTCAAAGTTAGATTAAAACTGTAGCAGGGAAAAAAAATGTTGAATGTGTCTTAAGATGATCATTATAGAAAATGAAAAACAAGAAAGCAAATGTGACCCAGGACTAAAATGCCCTTGTAAAAATCCTTCTTTTTCAGATAATGATGGTTTTAGAGCTAAAATGTATGACATTACCCAGCATCCTTTTTTTAAGAGGACTATTGCCGTGCTAGTCCTGGCTCAATCTGTGCTGCTGTCAGTCAAGGTACATTTCTTGTTGTGCTTTTTTTTATATTTTGTTTCACACTATGCATTTGCAAATTATTTTTTCATTCATCCATCTAGCTGAGAATGTAGCAAGCTGCCATCCTTGTCTAAACATAAGCTTTGCCATATTAAAAAAAAATAAGCTTCACCTGATAGGGAAGAGAAAAATCATCTTTAGGAATCACATGTTGTTTCTTTTCCTATTTCAGTGGGATGTTGCAGACCCAGTGACTGTTCCTTTAGCAACAATGTCTGTTGTGTTCACCTTCATTTTTGTCCTGGAGGTATGGTAAAGGACTTAAGACTCTCCAAGTAGTTTCTGCTCATTTTCTGTTACTCCCTTTCATTGGGTATAGATTATAGAATCAGAATATGAGCACTGTAATGGGCATGCCATCGAACCCCCTCATTTTTACAGATGGAGAAGCTTTAGTCACTCAGAAGAGGACCTCTGTGATACCCCAAAGTGGCAGGGCTAGGATTTGAACCCAGATTCTCGGATTCTAAATCTAGCTTTCTTTCCTCTGTACCACACCACCTCCCTTCATTTCATCATTTTCCCCTGTACCACACCACCTCCCTTCATTTCATCATTTTAAGATGGAAGCTTTAAATGAAAACAGAATTTTTCATTTCATTATTTTAAGAGAGTTGCTTTTGAAAACACTCTATTAGAACATCTCCTTTAAAAAAACGGTGGCCTCCATTTGTATAATGAATGCTCTCTTTTGCTTTTCCAACTGCTGAGATACCTCTGTTGACTGCTGTGCCTGAGCTGTGGCAGCATTAGTAATGTCAGCTCAAATATTTAGAGCTAGCTACACAATCAGTGATTTAGGGTATTCAAAATACAGCAAGGAGAGCTGACTCATGGCTTTGCTCTTGACAGAGCCAGGATTACCTTAAAATATATGTTGGATGCACAATCACTATTCAGTGCAACTTTTTTAAGACCCTGGAATTTATATTTCATAAATGTGTGGTACTTGATGTTTCTTATTCCTATGAGTGCTTTACTTGAGGAAGCAAAATATGCTGCTGTCTAAATTAGTGGAGGGGAAAAGAGCATGAAGGAATGACTCTTGCCATTAGTATAATTTATAGCTGATTCAATTTCTAATGAGTTTGTATTTTGTAGAAAGTGACTCATATCTAGTGAGAAATACTTCTTTTAATTTACAGAGACTATTTCAGTTTTTTAAAATACTTCCTAAAACATTTTGTTTGCATTTATGTTTAGTAGTAGACTCTGCTTGTGCTAGGTACATGAAAGTTTTGCTAAAGAAAAAAAATCACATTATCTGTCTTCATTGTTTACCAGGTTACAATGAAGATTATCGCCATGTCACCTGCTGGCTTCTGGCAGAGTCGAAGGAATCGATATGACCTCTTGGTGACTTCCCTTGGTGTCATTTGGGTGATACTTCACTTTGCTCTTCTTGTAAGATCACCAATAGCAATAATACTGTGTTGCTTTTTATAATTAAAGTGAATGCCAGATCAGATTTGCAAATAGAGAAAAGCATAGGTACGGAAGAGGAAAAACATTGGGTGATTCAGAAACGGCTTTCTTTGTCTTTGGAGCGCACATACACACCCTCCCGCTCAGAAACCATACTCACTTATCAACATACATGTTAGAATTGATTATCTAAAAAGAAGTACTGAACCCTTTCTAGCCCACAAACATAAACACATAAAATATATTCACAGACACTACCTCACATAGTAAGACAGGTAGTATATGGTGGAAGGAGTATTGGGTTTGGATTCTGAGAGCCAGGCTTCCAATCCCAGCTCTGTCAGTTTAGCCATCCCTGTGTGACTTTGACCCATCTGTTTTATTCCTATATGAGACTCAATTTCCTCACTGGCCAAATAGGGGGTTGGGCTACAATGTCTCAGAGGTACCTTTCTGGGTCAGTGATCTTATAATAAATAGTATAATTCTTAAGTTTTTCTCTGACATCTAATTAGGCTGACCCAATAAAGCACAAACATCCTTTGGCAGCCTTTTTGGTTTTTACCAGAGTGGTTATTGGTGCTCTGTCTAATGGACTATTACCCTTCTAATAAAACAATTGTACAATTCACTGTAAAGTTAGCAAGGTTACTTTCAGTCAACAAATAATGTTTCATTAGATTGACTGTGTCCTTAAAAGGTCACCTAGCCCCATCGCTGAAAGGAGACATCATACCCAAACCACCCTAGATTAATGAGCATCTGTCTTGTCTTTAAAGATTTGCAGAGAAGGAGAAACCATGATCATCTTCTTGGGTAATGCATTCTAATGTTGAACTACCCTCCTTGAAAGTCTCTCTCTGCTCTAAATCCCATGATCCCTTATATTTCATCACAAGATCTTTCTACCCTTAGGGTCAGTAGAAATAAAAGTCATGTCTCTACCATCTCCTCTATTCATCTGTAAACTCCATGAAGGCAGGGACTGAACCTTATCACAACTTGGAATCTTCCTAGTGACAAGCATACTGCCTTGCACACAGGAAGCACTTAATAAATGATTGTTAAATACTTATTTTATATAATAACTCTTCAATATAGAAGCTGTCTAACCAAAACAGAGTCCCAAGTCTCATTTATTATTTTCATTTTATGTATAATATTTATTCATGAGATGTGACAGTGACCTTTTCAGAACCTCTTTAGACAAATTTCCTATATGAATTTCCACATTTTATTAAAGCAATTTTTCAGTAGACTTCTCAGATGGCTTCAAATGAGAAATGGAATTGGAACTGGAACAAAATCTCTTGTACAAATTATGAAAGTCTCTCTTCTGTTTAAATTCCAGAATGCATATACATATATGATGGGGGCCTGTGTGATTGTCTTCAGGTTTTTCTCCATTTGTGGAAAACATGTAAGTATCTCATAGATTATGTTTCTGGAAATTAATTGTATTGCAAAGACAGAATGCAATAATAAGTTGGCATCAGCTTCCTAAGGAGGGCTTCATATTTAATTAGATTTCTTTCAGGGTTATTAATAAGAAGTTATTCAAAATCATAAGCCTAAGAAGTCATCAATATCAATAGCTATCTTAACCCAGTCTGCTACTTGTGCTCAGCTAGGATTGTAGTTTCCAATATTATGGTTTATTTGTTTGCTTTAATTCAGCAAACCAAATAAATCATCAATTAAAATCTGCATCATCCATAAAATATTTGTCATTTCCCTTTCTGTTACAAACTTTGTTTTTAATGGGAATCTTCATTTATGAAAAAATATCTGAGCATGTTTATTGTAGACCAAAATCATGTCATCTTAGCGTAATGATACTGGAAATAATAAAGGCAGTAAAATAACCAAAACTCAAAGTGCAACTTAGGTAGGCATTGATAATTGTGGAGACCAAAAAGAACTTCTTGTGGTTGAAAAACAGCAGAGTACAGTGAAAGAACATTGGCCCTGGGTTCAAGTATGGCTCCAACCCCACCTTTATAACCTTAAGAAAGTCACTTTACTTATGCTCTTCACCTATAAAGTGAACATAGTGGAATATATAATCTCTAAGGTCCCTTCCAGATCTAAACCTATAGTCTTATGAAAAATTACTCTAGAATGTCTTGTAGGTTGTAAAGTAAAAGATATATGTGTGTTTATTTTCTTTTCCATTGCTATGTTGTGGTTTTTTTTTAGAAGGGACAGTCTAATACAAAATAATGTCTGTGACCGCCAAAGTTTAGCATAAGTTATAAAATGAGCACATTTTTAAAGCTGTTATTATGCAGTGGTTTTAGTGCTATCCCTTCACCACCATTCCCCCCAAAAAACTGAAAAAAAAATCAGAATAACTCCTTACTCCTCTAAGAGAAAGGTTAGATGGTGCTTTTCTCCTCTGTTGGTTTGGCCAAGTTAAAAGGACCAAAAAATTGTCTGAAGATCTAGCAACCAGGAAAAAAAAAGGAATAGCCAGTCATGTGAAAAAGAAGACTAGAGATAGTGGGGTAATGGAAAAGTCACATTGCCTATTGATGGTACTTGATGTCTACTAATAGGAAGGTTTTGAAGTAGATATGGTAGGAAATAAAAATACAGACTGCATATCAGTCCCCTAAGGGATTGGGATCTCTGATCCCTTAACATTGTCATGTCATTGTCATGTCTGCATGGATAATGCCATCATGAATGCTCTTTGAAAACAGGTATTGTTTTATTTTGGGGTTTGTATCCAAACACTTAACTCAGTGCCTGGCACACAGTAGGTGCTTAATAAATGTTTGGCCATTGTTATCTAATACTATTGACACCATAGCCTCAACCCTAAAGCATCCTATCAGCCCTTTTATAAGCTGGCACTTATTCAAGCAAAGCATGGTTTGGTTGCTATTCACATATTCACACCTTGAGAATCTGTTTTATGCCAATCTGCTTAAAGAAAATGCCCTTCCTCTCCCAGCTCTTCTACATGAAAGGGTTATGGTCTTCTTTCTGTTTGCAGGTAACACTGAAGATGCTCCTTTTGACAGTGGTTGTCAGCATGTACAAAAGTTTCTTTATCATCGTGGGGATGTTTTTATTGCTGCTGTGCTATGCTTTTGCGGGAGTTGTTTTGTTTGGTACGGTGAAATATGGAGAGAACATTAACAGGTTGGCATGCCCAGTATCTTTTTCCTTTTTTAATGAAGTATAGAAACCATCCCCATTTTTATATACAGAAGCATATGACTAGTGCCATAAAACTCTGTGTGGTTGGTTGACTGTTGGTTTGGGTTTTTATCTGACAGAGTAAGAAGGACAAAGGTAGTAAATGAGAAACCAAAAAAGAATAAAGCTGCCAGAATTAGGCATAATCATGTTACATAAAATCCATGAGACTTCTTTTTTTTCTACTGAAAACTTAGCACATAAAAGCCCCAGCCTTGAGTATGCACAGTGTTGAGTCTGTATTTCAGTGCAGAAAATAAACTTTAGACATAATTTTGAATTTTGTCTAGACAATAATCACTAAGTTTATAGAGATAAGAGATGTGATTATTGTTTTTGTTTTATCAACTTACATCTTGCTCGAGAAATTAAGTTCAATATAAGTGATTGTGTTTTCCTACATTGAGCCTGCCTCCACAGATTTTCTTGCATCTGTTCCCTTCTTCCCACTCATAATGGTACAGACTCTCATTATCTCTCATCGAGAATACCATAATAGACTCCAATTTGGTCTCTTTAACTAAAATCCTTCTTCTCTTCTATCTATCATTCACACAACCAGCGATGCTATTTTTCTAAAATGCAAGACTACTTATCACACGGCATTGCTGGGGACCCTTCAGTACCTCCCTATTACCTCTAGTATAAATGGGAAAAAAATCTTCTTAGCCATGCATCTAAGCCTCTACAGAATCTGGTTCCAGTTTTCCTTTACAGTCTCACCAAACTGAACTGCATGTTCCCCAAACTCAACATACAATCACTGGAAACTATACATTTGGACAATCCGTTCTTCAGATTAGAACTGCATTACTTTCTTATTGCCACCATTCAAAATCCTTACCTTCTGCCAAGGGCAAATTCGACTGCCACCTCCTCCGTGAAACCTTCCCTGTTGTCCCTTCCCCCAACTCTCTGCTGCAAGTGCTATCTATATCCTGAGGTTTCTTACAGGTCTTTAGCTAGGGCTTTCTTTGGCTCCCACCATTTCCTACACTGTGTTATCTTGTGTTTTTTCCTTCTTTTTCTACCTAGAATTAAGAATATAATAGGCACTTGTAAATGTTTATTGATGAGAATGACACAAACCACAAGATTGTGGCACTATTTTTTTTCGTTTGACTCAAATATTGTTCTTTGTCTTTTGCTTTTTTTTTTGGAGGGGAGAAGGCAAGGCAATTGGGGTTGACTTGCCCAACAAATAGTAAGTGTTAAGTGTCTGAGGCCGGATTTGAACTCAGGTCCTCCTGGCTCCAGGACCAATGTTCTACTCACTGCACCACCTAACAGCCCCATTGCCTCAAATATTGTGTATTCAGCCCCAGCTACATGTAAAGCATTGTAAAGTGCCAGATCTGAGTTTAAATATGACAATGAGACATTTACCTCTTACAAACCTGTGCTTCTCAGTTTCCTTATTTGTAAAATTGAGATAGTAATAACATCTTCCTCCTAAGGTTATTGTGAGAATCAGGTGAGTTAATATTTGTAAATCACTTGCCATAGGCACAGACTAAACACTGTATAAATGTTTTTAAGAAATCATTATTCTTATTATACTAAACACTAAAATTGATACATAGTGCTTCAAAAGACACTATTAAGATGCTATCAAGAAGCTTACAATTTATTAGGTAAGATAAGAAAAATACAGTACGTCACCACATCCTTAATGTATAGTTCCTCCCCGGGATAGTGTCTGACCCAGGGGTGGGGAACCTGCAGCGTCGAGGCTGCACATGGCCTTGAGGTCCCAGATTCCCAATCTGTTCATGCCTCTTTATCCTGTGAAACTCTTTCCTGTATCTCTGCAGTGATCCTCCACGGTGGCACGCCATACCTTGATGGCAGCCTTCTAAGTCTCCATAGTGCAGCACCCAGTCTTTCCTTCTGGCCTCAGATACTTAATAGCTGTGTGACCCAGAACAAGTCACTTAAACCTGTTTGCTTCAGTTTCCTCAACTGTAAAATAAGATGGGGAAGGAAATGGCAAAAAACCAATCCAGTATCTTTGCCAAGAAGACCAAGTTAGATATGACTAAATAACAACAATGTCTTTTGCATACTTATTGCTCAGATCATTATTGGAATAGTCCAAAGACTGTTCATTCTCACCACATGCAGAATATATATGGTGGGTACCATGGCAGGAACATGGAGCTGGGAAGGGTTTAATGGAGGATCTGGCAGTTTCAAGAGAGACACTAAAGATGAGGATTTCACCAAACAGAAATGCTAAGGGACAGAACACTTTGGGAAAATGTGAAAAGATGAGAAAGAATAGAACATATCTGAGGGGAAATGAATAGTACAGAGGAAGCAGAGTATAAGGTAAGACTTCTGGATTCTGAATCAGAAGATCTGGGTTCAAGTTCCAGCTCTGCCACTTAGTATCTGTGTGACCTTGGACAAATCATTTAACTTCTCTAATCTTGAGTGTCATCATTTTTAATATATGAGAGATAAGCTTTGAGGTCCCTTCTGAATCTAAATCTATTATCCTATAGTCTAGTTCATCGGAACACATGACATACCAGAAGCAATACTGGAGAAAAGCCTGGAAAATTACGTTAAAACTGTATTTTGTTGCTCTTGTTCACAAATTTTCTACAGAAAGTTTGGCATCCCAGCTCTAGGAATGAAGGAATTGGTGGCCTTTCTGTGAGCACAGTAGTAAATAACATGCCAAAAAATGGACTGATTGTTAAGATACCCCATATAATTTTCAGTTTATTGGTGTTGCTGTAGTTGTCACATTACATGTAGAAAATGGCCCTTCCTTATAGGTAAGGGAGAAATATGAAGAGAAGTGTGGTATGCTGAAAAGAGTGCTGGTTGTGGAATCAAAAGGACCTGAGTTTAAATCCTATCTTGACCTTTACTTCTTGTGTGACCTTGAACAAGTCACAATTTAACCTCCCTGGGCCCCACTTCCTTCATCCTGGTTCAAAATTAAGACATGCCAACTTGGTTTTGCAAAACCTGCAAAACGTTTTGGTGCCGATGACCTCTTAGGTTCCTTCCAGTTTTAGGTTTATACATCTGAAATTTTTCTGTTTCTTTTTAAAATAAAATAGGCACGCAAATTTTTCCTCAGCTGGAAAGGCCATTACTGTGCTCTTCCGAATAGTCACAGGAGAAGATTGGAACAAGATTATGCATGACTGTATGGTAAATATGAACTAATCAGAGACACTGCTTTAATTTGAATCCGTATGGATCCAATCAGCAATTGAGTATTTCACAGTAGCGTTGGTTCTTTGGTTATATATAAAAAATTGGTCCTTGTATCTTTACCTTTAAAATTAGATTTGCCAATTTGTACTTCTTGTCACATAGACTTTCTTTCTGTTCTAAAATCGGCTCTTTTGTTTAAGTCAGAGAAACAAAAGACTCCTTACTTCTTTGTCTGTTGACACAGGGTTTGTATGAATGGTCACTAATCAACTGGAATGGAAACCAGATTTCTTCAGTACAAACTTTTTATCCAATTTAATGCACTTGAGACAGTATGAAAGGCATGAAATACAAAAAAGATACAAAAATATCCTTTTATTACTAGTAAAATTGATGAGATGACCAGTGTGTGATCATCTTTAAAAATGACTGTGACATTTATTATATCTTGTTTGTTTGGGAATTTTTTTTTTACTAAATACAGTCAATTAAGTATAGATTCTCTACTACCTCCCCCTCCTCCCGAAAAGGTTCAGCCTCCATTTTGTACACCAGATGATTTCAAATACTGGGCAACAGACTGTGGAAATTATGCTGGAGCACTTATGTATTTCTGTTCATTTTATGTCATCATTGCCTACATCATGCTAAATCTGCTTGTTGGTAAGTGATATTCTTTGAATATAAAATCATTTACCTCTTTAAATCTAGGAACTAAGATAATTATACATAATTTTCAAGTAATTATCTGGGATTGCTTGGGGTGGATATTTCACAGAGTTAATTATAAAGTGTTGACTCTTAATCTGAAAGATGAAGAATCATTTCATAGGTATGTAAATGAAAACTGATTACAAATTCAAGACTTGCACTATTCAGTATAAATTTTAATTTTAACACAGTTGCTCAGGTAAATGAACATTATAGTTTGTAGGGCTTGGGGTTAATGTTCTTAAACAAGCATTCATGAAGGTCTACCTTTGCATCCCCAAAATATAATGTGTTTCATCTTTGAAATGATTAATTTTAGTCACCTAGTTGTGAGACCACCCAGAATACACCTTGGCCTTTACGAATCATACTGGCACCCCAAGTAAGAGAAGAAGCCAGTTGGCAGGAAATTGTGTACACAGAATCTATGTTTGTTCTTGTGACCCTTGTGTTTTGGAAAGACAGAAGCTTACATAAATAGCCTGGTTCAATAAGACATGCCAACTTGGAGACCGGAGTTAAGGCCACTTTGAAAATGTTGGTGACAAAATCTATTATGTTTAATGTGCTTTACTTTTCTAAAAGTCATGGAAAATTAGATGAAATGTTTAATTGTATTTTTTCCTTTTTAGCTATAATTGTAGAGAATTTCTCTTTGTTTTATTCCACTGAGGAAGACCAACTTTTAAGCTACAATGATCTTCGCCACTTTCAAATCATATGGAATATGGTAGATGATAAAAGAGAGGTAGGAAATTTGATGATGCTATTTTGTACTGTAACTTTCGCATTTCACCCCCCTAAAGCATTTATTGTAATGTCTCTACCATTCTGCTCTCCTTACTGTTAGTAATTGAAATGCACAATATCTTGATTGGCTCAGTAGGGAATCACTGACATTTTAAATCAAGAATTCATCAAGATCTGCTTTTTGTGTGTATTGGGAGGGGGGAGGTATATGAGACTAGCCTAAGAAATGAGACTTCACTTATAAAGAATTTAGCGAAATATTTTTCTTATATTATCTAAAACCCTCACCAGAGCTTGAGTTAAAGAGAAAGGAAAAACAAAACCAGAAACAAAATTATTCTTTTCTATGCCCCATCATATTCCTAACCTTAAGAAGACAGAGAAGAAAAAAAGAAGAAAATGGAAGGAAAAGACAGGAAGCCAAAGGGATTTTGGAAGATAAAGTCTATCAAAAGCACTTGTTTTGCAGTGTTCTCAGCTTCCCCTTTTCTTTTTCCACACTGGTGTGCCCTTATTCCTCAAACAGGTATCTACTTCCTTCATGATATGATTGCCCAAATCCTCAGTCGAGGTTCCCAACCCATACCTGCCCTTCCCCTTTATATGGTGGACATCAAAATTTCTTTCTCTATGCTCTTGCTATCAAACTGACTAGTTTTCTACCCTGCTCTTACCTACCTAATGTAATGGAAGGCTATTTCCTGCCTCATAATAGCTTACTGCTTAATCCCAGTGCTTTCTGCCTCAATGAAAGTGTATGTTTTTGTCCAAATGAATCATAGTTAATAAATCGTATGCCTACCTTGACCTATTAAGAGGTCATTTGTAAACTAATAATTTTGTAAACACAGAGAAGAGCTGTGAAATAATATATTTAATGATAATAATACATAAAAATTTATAAATATTGTCTTGATCATCACCATACCAAATACATATAATCTTTGATCTATGTAGAAGAAATGCTTTCAAAATATAGAGACTAAGAAAAAAATAAAAAATATATGGGAACAGGTAGAGGTACATGATGTCTATAGAAAATGAGCTATTATCCCAATAATTTTATTCCCTATCAAAAAGCAACTATTTTGTCTACTTATGTGTAGATTAAACATAAAAGAACAGGATAACATGTCCCAGGATCAAATGATTAGTACAAATTAATAACTCACGCATGTCATGATTTTAAAGTTTAGTCAGAGCAAGCAAGTGAGCATTTATTATGTTCTTACTCTGTTCTAAGTACTGGATGCTAAACATTTCCTGCCCTTAAAGAGTTTACATTACAATGGGGAAATACAAGATGAAGAAAAATTAGAGGAGAAGGAGAATAAATGGGATTCACAGTCAGAGATATCTTAAAATCACTATGGAAGCCAGAGACCCAACAAATTGAAGCCAAAGCTGATTTATCAAAGTCCAGGAAGATCTGAATGGAGGAGCAAAATATTCCAGTGCGGAGGGAGTGGAAATGATGATTCAAGGGAAGACATTAAGGCTAGAGATATCCAAGAAGGGCCAAAATTATTTCTTGTCAACAACTGTGTGACATAACTAATACAAGTAGTATTGTCCATGTTTTATTGAAGAAAAAATTGAGGTCCTGACAGATTGCATAACTTGTCTACAGTCATACAGCTAGCAGGTGGGACTCCAAGTCTATGGTTCCTTCCCATATACTCTGCTGTAAATTGTTGAAGAAGCAGAAAATCTATAATTAATATTTAGACGTTCTGATTATTAGGAAGAACTGAATAGAAAATCATTCTTTTCAGTTGTGTGTGTGTTTGTCATTATACCCAGGACCAGACTTACCAATGACCCACTCAAAGAATACTAAAGAGAATTAGAAGACAGTGAAACCAGTAGGAAGGCCATTGGCTAATGGCATAAACTAGGCTTACTTAGTGTACAAAGGAACAGGAGCTCCCTTCCTTGCTTCAGGAATCCATGTGTCTATGACTGTCCTGAAGAATGAGGAGAGATACATCCAGCAGAATCTGTTATTGCTAAGCATTAACATCTGGTACTCACCTGAGAATATATAATACATGTAAATGCAATCTTTAGTAAAGCAACAAAACATAGCTATTATGTTATCTTTGGAGAAGTAGTTTCTAATTTGTACCTGAAGCAGATGCCTGAGTGAATTGCTATCTTCTAACAATGATTTACAAGTCATTACCCCATGTTATTTCAGGGGGTGATTCCAACTTTCCGGGTCAAGTTTCTGTTGAGGCTGCTCCGAGGGAGGCTCGAGGTGGATCTTGACAAAGACAAACTTTTATTCAAGCACATGTGTTATGAGATGGAGAGGCTGCATAATGGTGGTGATGTCACCTTCCATGATGTGCTGAGGTACCAAGTCAGGTTTTCATTACTGGGGCACTAATGATTCTCTGAATTAAATCCTCAACATTGTGTATTTAGATTGATTTTTAAATATAGGTTCATAGAGTTAGTAGGTATTTCAGTGGCCACCTAGTTCAACAACCCCCATTTTATTTATTTTAATTAGCAAAAGTTTTTCTCTCCCTTCTACCCCCCTCTCTAACTAATAAACATATTAATAACACAGGGCAGAATGTTAGAACTATTTCCCCCACCCCCATTCTGAACAAGATAAAGCCTAAGGTTGTCATTGTTCTCTGCGTTGTCATACAGCTTATTCCTATTAAACTTGTAGTTCACTAAATCTCTCTTCCCATGAAATGTTATCTGTAGCCATTTGGTCCCCATTCAGTATACAACAGATTGTTGAACATAAGTAAGTTATGCTATCATAGTTATGAATAGGATCATATTCCCCCAGAAGGTAATTGGGCATTTACTTAATAGCCTGTAGGATAACCTGTGCTCTTCATTATAGTCTAATAATGATGACCTAAAAGTTGCTGAGCAATGCTGGAGGATTACTGGCATGGTTCTGTAGGAATTTCCCCAACCTGCTTTGTGAAGATAGACCAATTATGGTTAAAATGCAGGTAGGGAATTTTTGTTAGCAGATGAGAAACCACTCTGAAAAAGGTGAATGTAAAAATAGCTAAGGTTCTGAACGCAATAATATGTGATTTATCTTTAAAACATCCAGTAATTCCATTTCTAGTAGCTCTAATTATCAGAAAGTTTTTCTGTCAAGCCAAAACTGAATCTCTATAACTTTTTACCATTACTATTCATTCTTTTCTTAGGTCTAAAAATCTAATCCTTCCGCATGATAATCTTTCAAATGCATACAGTCAATTACTATTATTATATTACCATGGGTCCCATAAGACTTTTTTTAGGTTAAATATTTCTAGTTCTTTCAACCAACCCTTTCATGGGATATTTTGAGTCTTCCCAGCATCCTCACTGGCTTTCTCTCCACATGTTTCAGCTACAGTATCCTTTCTAACATATAGCCAGTAGAACTATACATAGAACTCTAAATGAAATCAGGGGAGGGTATATTAGAACTATTTCCTCACCCCCATTCTGAACAAGGTAAAGCCTAAGGTTGTCATGGTTCTCTGCATTGTCATGCTACTGACTCCTATTAAGCTTGTAGTTCCCCAAATCTTCCCTCCCATGCAATGTTGTCTGTAGTCATTTGGTCCCCATTCAGTATACAACAGATTATATATTGAACACAAATATAAGACTTTATATTTATCCCTATTAAATTTTATCTTCTATGATAAATCTCATAATTCTAATGATATCATAGTCTTTGTGGACCTAATTCTGTCATTCAGTATATCTTAGATACCTACTGCCTTCATCTCAGGCGTCTAGGTGGTACAGTGGATAGAGTGCCAGGCCTGGAGTCAGGAATTCATATTCTTGAGTTCAAATTCAGCCTCAGAAACTTAATAGGGTGTGTGATCCTGGGCAAGTCAGTTAACACTCTTTACCTCAGTTCCTCATCTGTCAAATGAGCTATACAAGGAAACGGCAAACTACTCCAGTATCTTTGCCAAGAAAATCCCAAATGTGGTCATGAAGAATCAAATACAACTGAACAACATAACAAACATTCATCTCATAAACAAATTTTCTAAGCATTCAGAGCCTTTGAGTAATCAATTTGAAATTGATCAATTTAACATTGGCTCCAGACATTCACAAAGTTCTGAAACCTCCTTCCCATGTCTCTCCTTTTTTTCACATTCGTTATGAAAGATATCTCCAAATGGCTTCCTGAAAATAATTCAACTGGTCTGGTCCACTCCTCTTTGACACCATGATGTCTTCTGGTATCCTTTACCATAGGTTAATGTCATTCTTTTCCCTGTCAGTATGCTCTCATACAGATCTGTTGACATCAGAAAAAGTTTGCAGTTGGAGGAGCTCCTTGCTAGGGAACAACTGGAGTACACCATAGAAGAAGAAGTGGCCAAGCAGACTATACGAATGTGGCTGAAGAAGTGTTTAAAGCGCATCAGAGCAGTGAGTTGAACAGGAAGCATGTTTATCGTTTTGCTGTTTTGCTTTTTTTTTCCTTTAACATAGGGAAGAAAAGGGAAAGTAATGTTAAGTACCTGTGATTCTAAACCTTTTAGGGCCAAGAGCCAAATTCTTTTCTTTTCTGACTAACTTCTTAACTTTTTCTTGAGTATATAGGATAATGTAGCTCATTTGGTTCTATCTACTGATGATAAAGCTAATAATTATTCAAAACTTAATTCTAATTAAAGGTCCTACTGTCTTCAGAGCTGTCCACTTCCAGCTTGTTCCAAAAGCATGCACTTTGAATGAGGTGTTTAAATTTGGAGGCTTTTTTAAAAATAATTTTACATAGAATGACTCTTTGAAAAAAGTATGTTATTTGTTTGATAAAACAATTGAGAGAAACACAGATAAAATCCATGTATTAACTACCCATAGATTTTTAGCAAATAAATTCTATTCATCACTAAAGAGGCTTCCAGCATAATGTTGGTGATGTTTAATTTCTAGTAAAGGCAAATCTGCCTTTAGAGTTTCCCATTTCACTCTGTCTCCAACCCTAGTGTCTGAAATATCTGTTTTTAACATGATGATCTTCATGAATTAATGTTTTTTCATCAATATCTTGTTAGCATACTCTACACATAGGAAGTTCATGTCATTTATGTGACTGGTCTTAGGAGCTGTTAGGATTTCAGAAGCTTTAAACCTACCTAAGATTTTTGGACAGGAAATTCAAATTAGCTACCTAGTGTTTCTCTATGTTATACATTTTCAGTTTGTTTTCAAAGAGAAGCATAGTCCTTAGAAACTTCAGAATAATACCTGCCTATTGGGAAATGATAATGAGAAAAAGAACAACAGTAAGAATAACAATTAGGATTTATATAGACATACCTACATGTTATCTTTTTTTTTTTTTCCTTTTTGGAGGGCAGTTGGGGTTAAGTGACTTGCCCAAGGTCACACGGCTAGTTTTTTGTGTGTGTGTGTTAAGTGTCTGAGGCCGAATTTGAACTCAGGTACTTCTGACTCCAGGGCCGGTGCTCTATTCACTGCGCCACCTAGCCGCCCCCTCTACATGTTATCTTGCAAAGCACTGTACCTATGTCATCTCATTTGATCAATATCTAAAACCTAGATAAAATCTAGCTTGAGATTTCCAAAACAAAAACCATCTACGGTAAGGCCAATGAAACACCCAGACAAACAACAGCAGTCATGCAGCATCGTTCACAGACTTCGAGAGAGTCAGCAACAAGAGCTGCATGACCCATTCATGTATTTTGGCCTATCTGCATAGATATAGTATTCAGTTGATAAGCATTGATTAAGCACCTACTGTGTTCCAGGCAGGCATGGTGCTGTATACTGAGGATACAAGTACAAAAAATGAAACAAGTGCTTCTTACATCCTAATAGAAGAGACAAGTACATCAATTTAAGTAGCAAAAATATAAAGTGAATAAATACAAATAGGTAAGAAGTAGTTAAATATAAGGTTGTTTGGTAAGGAAGGCATTAACACTTGGGAAGATCAGGCAAGATTTCATACGGAAGAGGGTGCTTGAGCTGGATCTAGAAAAGAAGGGATTCTGTCAGGTACTGGTAAGGAAAAAGAGTTCATTCCATGTATGGGGAAGAGCCAGTGCAAAGGTACAGAAAGAGATCAAATATCATGTGAGAAGAGCAGAGAGAAGTCAAGTAAGGCTGAACCACAGAGAAAGAGAAAGATAAAGAGAGAGAGAGAGAGAGAGAGAGAGAGAGAGAGAGAGAGAGAGAGAGAGAGAGAGCGCATGATTGTGTGCTCATTTTGGGGGCTGGGGTGCTATTGTTCAATAATATTCAAAAGATAATTTAAGGCCTAGTTGAATAAAGCTTTAAAAGGTTAACAGATTTAAGGATAATATCAAGGTTATAGACTTGAGAGTCCAAAAGAGAAGTTTAGGAGTGGAAAGGAGGAAAAGAAAATGAGCTCAGTTTTAGACATGTTGAATTTGAGACCTCTAGGATATCCAGTTTGGAATGTCCAACAGGCAAATTGATGATGTAGAACTAAAGCCCAAAGGAGATGGTGGGACTGGATGGATACAAACAGACATGTTATAGATATGTAGATAAACATAGATGAGTCACATGCATAGAAATTATAATTAAACCCATGGGAGCTGATGATATTATCAAGCAAAAGAGAATGTAAAGGGAGGAAGAAAAAAGGGGCAGGGAGAGAACCTTGTGAAAATACCCACAGTTAAGTAGTGCGATTATGGGAGATGAGCCAGCAAAGACAACTGCAAAGCGTTCAGTTTAGAACCCAAGTCTTAATGACTCCAGAGTCAGCTGTCTGAATGCAGAATGAAGCAAATTACTTGCTCTCCCTCTCTTTTTCATTTTGTTTTGTTTCTTCTTCCTCATTATTCATTCCATTGATTATAATTCTTCTTTACAACTTGACTAATGTTTAATGTGAAGGTATTTGTAGAACCTATATTGGATTGCATGCTGCCATGAGGGAGGAAGGATGGGGGGGGGAGAAATTTGGAACTAAGGGATTGTGGAACTGAATGTTGTAAACTAAAAGTAAATAAACAAATCAATTCAAAATAAAAAAAAAGAATTCTCTCCTGCTCCTCCATAGTCTTACTAACTCTCTAATTCTTCTAGATTACAAATGACTTGAATCTAAGCAAGATCAGACTACCTAAAGCCAAGACACTGAGAGTGGAATAGTAGAATAAAACAAGGAGGGGAAAAAGACAGACAATAATAATGAACATAGACAGATGTATACCAAATAAAATTTCAATAAATATGTAAATACAAATGTAAATCATATGTATAAATATGTCAATAAAATGTAAATAAAATAAAATAAAATAAAATAAAAATCAATGCAAGAGGCATGAAAGTGGATAGAAAAATACTACTGTTCCCAAGAGCTCATTTAGGTCAGCTGGAGCCTTATCTCTGACATTGTTAATGAAAGCAAGTTAGAAGATGGGATTCTAGAAGTCTAGACAAAATAGAACTGGGACTCGGATGATGACATTTTGTGTTATCAGGATGCTGAGTAGGCGCCCCCCTTTATTAAATAACAGTCTGTGTGTACACTCACAGATACACATATATATGCCTTCTTTTCTGCCTTAGAAACAACAGCAGTCATGCAGCATCATTCACAGCCTTCGGGAGAGTCAACAACAAGAGCTGAGCAAGTTTCTGAATCCTCCCAGCATTGAGACAACCCAGCCAAGCGAAGATATGAATGCTAATAACCAAGATAACACACAGCCAGAGGTATGGGTCCTTATCAATGCCTATTTTTATTTTTTAAAAATATAATAATAATCTATGATTGCTGGTCACAAAACTGCTTGAGACAAAATGCCAATATTCCAAATAACTGAGTCTGAAGGAGAAAAAATAGAAAATACTCACTAAATACTATTGTTGAAGTACTCACTGATCCAGAGCTTTCCAGTTTGTATAATACTAGGAACCAGCTAATGCCTAATTTTTATGGTTATCAAAGTGAGACTCAGTGCCCTAAAGTGAGAGTGAGAGACAGCTTTAGGCTAGGATTAATGACACCCCTAGAAGAACTTGATTTGTTTCCAGGGAGTACCTCATGTATTAAGAGAACATAGCTCACCTACCCTAGATACTATGAAATATTTTCATTCCTCTCACCAAGTCGTATGAACTTCTTATAAAGACAGCGAAAAGCTCTATAATTGGCTTCCAACATACTTAAGTGGGAAAATACACTGAGGACTCATTTTTCCTTGGCTGGGCATTGGGATAACATATGGATATACAGCAGAAATTATCTCTAGGACCTACTATTACTAGGACATAGCATAATTTCATCTACAAATCCAATCATCTACAAGTATATTTTTAAAAAATACAGACAGTAATCAAGATCCTGGAGAGACTTGTGCTATTAGCAACAGCTGGCAAAGAACTCCCATTCCTTCCCATCAGCCTTTGTGATGGTGCAATTGTCATTTGAGGTTAATGACCTGGAGTAAATCCAGCATTTTGAGATGGGATCTCTGATGGCAGGAAAGCTTTGTGATGTATTTGTACCTTCATCAGATTCTAGAGATAAATCCATCAGTCTAAAACATAGCAAACCATCAGGATGCCCTCATTGTATTGTGTGTACCTTCAGAATGACATAAACTAGCAATCACTACCAGTACGGTGATGCTGACTCCAGAAAATTTTATCAATAACTAGACTTACAAAAAGTTTCCCAAGGTGGAGGTCACTTGTACTAAAGCGTTCTAACCCATTTGCTTGAGTTACCTAGTCTGAAGTAGCATGGTGTAGTAGACAGATGGCTGGTTTTGGAGTCATTGAGACCTGGGTTCTAATATTACCTCTGATACATACTAGTTGTATGACCATGGGCAAGTTGCCTCTTGATGCTCTGGGCAACTCTTGACAGTTAACCATCCACTTCAGAAGAGGGGGATCCTTATGCCAAGAAATCATGGGTCCAGAACAACAACAACAAGCTCACAGACAAAAATCTAGACTAAAATAGCAATACTGAATACGGTAGTTGGCAAGAGACAGGCAATGAAAGGAGAAGGTTATGACAAAAGAGGGACATAAAAGAAAGTAAAAGGAGACTACAAATGATATTTTTATTTTCATGAAGGAAAGCACCATTGTTGTAAAAGAAAGCAGAAAGGGGAACTTTCAGAGAGGCAGGACTGAAGTTGCAGAAAAGCTATAATTTATGAGAGGTAAGGCTAAGAAAGAAAAGATGGGAGTGGAGGATTAAAACAGACAAATTCATCTCTGCCAACCAGAGCATTTTCCATACTGGAATGCAGATAATACAATTAAACTGGTCTGATCAGCAGTATCCTCACTGGATATATGCCCAGCAAATATACTCCAGTAGCAAATAGATAAAATCTAGTAAGACCTTTAAGAAAAAAAAGTATAGGAAAAGGCAATGGGTAGTCTTCCTTCCTCAAATTTAGACCTGGGGCCTCTTTTCCTTTCCTTGATACTTTTAATTCATTCTTTTGCTTTGTTTCTTCATCATACTACTAATCCATCTTCCTTGTCTCTTCACAATTCATTTTTTTCCTGTTTTTCTTTCCTTTCTTTATGTATAGAAATCAATTCAGCACATGGCAACCCAGATTTCCCTAACCCAGAGTAATCTTTTAAACCAGCAATGGGCTGAAATGGTGGTTCAAATAGGTAGCCATGGAGAAGAGAAAGGAACTGAGTGTGAATAATTAAATGCATGATCTTGGTTTTTCTCCAATTATTTAGACAAGCAGCCAACAGCAGCTTCTGAGTCCCACTCTGTCAGATAGAGGAGGGTGTCGGCAAGACACTCAAGATGCTGGAAAACCCCAAAGGAAATTTGGGCAGTGGCGGTTACCTTCAGGTAAGTCTATTAATGTCTAAATCATTCTTCCATTCAAGGATCATAAAAGGATATATGTGTTTATGCTTCAAAATTGTGATTTACATAAAAATGTTTTTCAAAATATATAAGAAAAGACATCTTCTTACCAAAGGAAAGCCAAAAATTAGTCAAAGCCTAAAATTCGAGACTTCAGTGTCTTGATTTTATTCTATTAACAATTAGGAACCTTTGTATCCAGTTTTATCACTAAGAAATATGTAGTATGTTTTGGAGGGACAGAAAGAATTGTTAGGTGGCATTCAGGCATGAGAAGCAGAGGGCTAAAACTCAAGGGGCAGCAGCAATAGTAAGGAAAAGCACTTGTTTCTGTTCTGACTAGAAACCCTGAGGGTCTTCAACCACCAGATTGATGGTGAGTTGTTTTTGGGGTTAGGGTTTTTTTTGGGGGGACTAGGTAAAAAGGCAATTTTCTACCTCATTTCTTACCTAGCCTTAATCACTGAATGAGCATTGCCTCAATCAGATTGAGACCTGTTAAAGACCAAGGTGCCCCACTGCATCCTGGGCCATCTCTAGTCATCCTGATTGATATCTGGACACCAGACCCAGATGGCTCCAGAGGAGAAAGTGAGGCTGGTGACTGTGCACAGCCCTCCCTCAATTAAATCCAATTCACTCGCATGACACGGCATCACCTCCCTGATGTCATGTTCCTCTTCCAAAACAAAGGACAAACAACAACAAACCTTAAAAGTACCGTATAAATGCTAGCTATTATTTTTCAAGCAGGTAGGTGGCACCATGGTCAGAGCACTAGATATTTCAAATCCCACCAAATATTCTTCCTTGGCATCACCCTGCACAAATTATTTAACCTATCTCAGCTTCAGTTTCCTCATCTGCAGAATGACAATAAAAATAGCATCTGCCTCATGGTATGTTGTGAGGATGAAATGAGATAATATGTCAATCACTTTGCAAAGCCATGAAGATTATATGTATATAGACACATTTGCAGATGTTACATGTGTTACACATATGTGTGTGCACATGCGCACATGAATGTGTATATGTGTATTAGAACTGAATCATAAACATGTAAATAATATCTGAAGCTTAGCTCAAGGTATAGCAACGTCTACAGAAGGCGCCAAGAAGGCTCTCAAAAAGCAGCAAGAGCAGGAAGGGCATTGCCTCTCAGCATAGAATAGAAGCCTGGGAGGAGATTTTCTTTAGTAATATGTTGTTCTTTAGTGTATAGTTCATTGTTTTGTTATTTGTTAAGGTGGTGGCTAGTGGAGCACAAGCTCTTGTAGATTATTCCACAAGCTGGAAAGGAATCAAGTATAGGTACAAATGATGGACCAAATGGAAACTGTTAGAGATTGGCTCTGCCATTTACTAACTCTGTGACCATGGACAAGTCATTTTGTTTCCCTGTTCTTTAATTTCCTCATCTGTAAAATGGGGGAGAAGGGATGGATTCCATAACCTCTAAGTTTCCTTTCAGCTCTTAAATGTGTAATTCTATGATCAGCCTGACTAAGCTCAGAGACATTCATCTCTAGGCTGATCAAAGAGTGACTGATTTTTTTGGTCATGGCAACAGCTGAAGAACATCTCCAAAATGCTAAGGGGGTTAGCATTTGTGTCAATGAGCAAGTACCCATGAAATCACATCCGTGAAGTATTGAAATATTTGTTTGCCTTGATTCCATTTGGCACATATTTCTGTATATTTCATAGGAGGTGAAGTTTTAGGAGGGCGTGAGTCGTCAAAAGCACCAAAAGACAAGGGAAAGTCAAGGGTACTGTACAGGGGATGAACCAGAACCTTAGATATCTGGAAAGTCTAACTTGTTATAACATAATTGCCAGATCTTAATTTCACACTAATTTATAGAGACCTCATCTTATATAACTGTGCCCTAAAGATAAGTAGTTCTCAAGTTAAAATTTCAGAATTGGCTATGAATACAGAATCACTGTCCTCCTTAGAGGACACTGAAAGTTCTTGTGCCAATTTACAGGAAAATAAAACTTACCTTGATTGGCTCTTTCTATCCAATCTATTCCATATCTCCTTTTTTTTCCTTTCTTTTTCCCCTCTGGGTAATTATGTACATGAATGCATACAACTCTACACACATCAATTTCTCTAGCTCCTCGTCCCAGGTCATAGGCTTTCATGATAACTAACAGGTAAGTATGTTCTTCATGGACTGATTGAGGCATTTTTCAAATATAAAAAAAAGTATGACTAGGACAACCTACAACAGAATTAGAAAATCCTTTTTCAAATATAATGATTATTTCACTAAGCAGAGTTCACATTCATAAACTGTGCAAAACACATTTGCCAAGAGTATTAGTTATATGAATGTTATGTCAAAACCAATTAAGGGTCTGCAAAAAGGACTCAGAGCAGAAAACCATAACAGCACTCTCTCATTCCACAGCCCCAAAACCAATAAGCCATTCTGTGTCTTCGGTCAACCTGAGGTTTGGCAGTCGCACCACCATGAAGTCAGTAGTATGCAAAATGAACCCCATGACCGACACTGCTTCCTGCGGCTCTGAAGTCAAAAAGTGGTGGACAAGGCAGCTAACTGTGGAGAGTGATGAAAGTGGAGATGACCTTCTGGATATCTGAGTGCAGACCAATACAAATGAAAATCTCATTGTTAAACCAGTTTTCAGATCCCCTATTCTTTCAAGTGAACAAGCTGTAACTAATGTATAACTTCAATCTCTCACAAGATTGGTTGTTTTTCCCCCCTCAATATATCACCCTACTGTCGTTGAGAACACAAAGTGGGCCTATCTGATGATGCTCTGTTTGGCCAGTTGGCTATTTACATTCCCTCAAGAAACCATGTATGATGATGATATTAATAAAGTTAGAAATTATGTCTTCAACAGTTTTAGATCATTTAAATGTCATGTACCTTGCTTCCATAAACTCAGATGTATATACAAATATGTCCTCCTGCATTGTTAGCTCCCCAAAACCAAGTGGCCCAAAGTAGCCATTCTGTGGTACAGGAGAAAAGGCTTTACTTCATGTTTTTCCCAATTCATCTAGAACTACTCCTCTTGGGAGAATGTATTATTTATGATTGATCTGAAAAGGTCAGCACTGCACTCATCTAAGAGATAGCATTTTTACACACTATAAAGTTTGAATTTTAAAAGATACATCCTTTTTTCTTAGATTTTTTTCTAAATATGCAAAAAATATTAGAAATCAGAACAAGTCAAATTCTAGCCTCAGTCATTCTCACACAACTTCCCACCTGTTTCAGGGGAAATTTGTGTGTAGATATCAGGCAAAGAATTTGACCCACGCAAACTAACTGACTTAAGACAAACCTGTAAATAGATAATTTGGGGACAACATTATACAAATAGCTTGACTTCCATAAAGAGCCTTCAACAAATAACAATAATAATAATTAAAATAAAATAAAGGAAACTGTGGGATTCCATTCCATAGGATTCACTTGTATGATATCACTGTAGACATCATTCCTTTTTTTTTCTAATTACAAAAATCTGACTTAGCAGTGAGAATCTCAGTGCAAGACAACTTTTCTTCAACCAGAATTTCCTGTGGAAAAAATGGTCCCTCCTAAGAGTCTGCCTACTGCTCACAACAGCTAGGGTACATGACAACTTCTGTTCTTGCCAAGGTCAGTGGTGTACCTCCTCTGAGAAAGTCTGAAATGTAGAATGACTGGAAAGCAGGATTTGTGGCATTATTGCTGGCCCTGGGAAGCAAAACTGGATCTAGACCATATAATCCATCTTTCTGGGGTTTTCAAATTTCTTGTATAGGACATTTCATACTTTCTTTTTAACTGGAACTGTCTCATACTCTTTTTCGGTGTTTGATTTACTTTAAGTTGATTCAATTATATAATTTCTTAAAATAGGTACATTTGACTTTTTCTGTATAACATCTATGATGAAGTGTTGACAGTCTGTCGTTAATGAGATTACTTGTGACTATGAGATTATGGAAAACTGATCACTGTGGTCAGAAAAGGATTACATTTGGTTTTGTGTTTGTTTTGAAGTTTACCTTTTGTACATAATTTTAAAAAAGATAAATTCCATTTATAAAAGAACCAAGTCTGCACTACAAGTTATTGTTACTTATTTTTCCTGAGCTGATTAATAAATAAATCATAATCATCTGCCATTTTTGCCAAAACCCAGTGGCAGATATATAATACAATTAAAGAGACATTATTTTAGATAAATTCAGCAGGCCAGAAGGTTTCCATTCACAAGTGGATAAGATTGGGTGGAAGAACACTCATGCTGTTGAAATCTTAATGAGGAAAGATATATGTCTGCCCAGGACACAGACTTAGGATTTAGAAGAGAGCTTAGAAATTATCTGATGTAGTGCTGCTCAGTGTGTGGTCCAAGGGACAATGGGGGAATCCATGAGGTCAAAACCTTTCCATAATAATACAAAGACATTATTTGCCTATTAAAACACTGCTCACCTTTGCAAATACATCTTTGTGTAAAGCCAGATTTTCTTTATGAATGTCCACCAAAACAATACATCTCAAGAGTGAATGCAGAAAGAAAGAGTTCAGATGTCTTCTATTTAGCTGATTAGAGAGATTTGAAAAAAATAGATAAAATTATAATGCTCTTCTTAAATGTTTTCATTTTGGGAAATATAGAATTTTTATTAAAATATTCATATATAATGGACTTATTATTATAAAATGTATCAGTTTTAATATTTAATATTTAATATGATAAATATTGGTAAATATAACCATATAAACAAAAGCTCTTTGGGGTCATCAATGATATTATAGAGTATAAAGGGCTCCTGAGATCAAAACATTTGAGAACTGCTGATTTAAATCAACACCCTAACTTTATAGGTCAAAAAGCATTTATTAAAAGTACTATCAGACTCTGTTAGGCACTGGAAATACAAAGATACAAATGAAATACTTCCTGGCCTCTGGGAGTTTTCATTCTATATGGAGAGAAAACATGTACATGGATAAAGATTGATAAGATACATCCAAAGTAATCTTGGGCTATAAGGGCACAAATAAGCGATTGGTTCCCCATTCTTTGAGGTCTTTAAGCAGAGGCTGGAGGGACACTTACTTGCCAGTGGGGATTTCTTTCATGTATAGGTTGGACTAAATTAATTAAAAGCTTACTATGTGCCAAGCACTGGGTATACAAGTGGAAAAAAAGGGAGACAGACGCTGTTCTCAAGGAGATATATGAAAGACAATCCATTAAGAGAAAGTTTAGTTGTAGAAAGGATGGACAGTCTTAAGGCCATATGATAATGCAAATGATTATTGAGGTCCCTTCCCCCTCTCAAATTCTGTAATTCTGTTATTCCAGATGAAACAAAATCTTAAAAGCTAGCACGTGAGCTGAGATGAGGAAACTGAGGTCCAGAAAAATGAAATTACTGGCCCTCGGTCAAGCAGATAATGAGTAGACAGGATTTGAACCTGAGCCCTTAGAGGTCAAATGTAATGTACTTTCCTCTACTTCATACTTCCTCTCAATGTCTCATGGAAGATTTCTGTTTTTGGTTCAGTGCACTTGGGTAATAGAACTCCATTTTCCCAAGACTGCTGAGCCCTCTCTGAAAAGTCTGCAATTAAGGTTCAGCAGAGGCAGGCTTTGTTGTTCATTCTTCAAGAAAGTGAAGGATCTAATAGCAGCTGGAGTATTTAAAGGCATAGCATCCCTGAAATATCACAAGGGGAAAAGGGGACAATCCACTTGTCACTATGGCAAGCAGTGCTGATAGAGATGATGAGTAGGAATCTTTTGTCCATTCTTCCATTTCTCCACTAAATATGTATATACAAACTAAAAGGAAAGGGTTACACAGATGGAAAAACATGACAATAAGCCATAGCACTCAGGGAGGCCAGACTTCAAGTACTAATCCTCTCATTATACCACCCACTGTCTCTAATCAAAACCATTCCATTTGATCTGGGAGCATCCATTAAGTGTAAGGGGTAGGAGATTTGAAATGAGACCACCTCATATGCACTGGGCATCTGGCCCAATCAGGGAAATCCAAAGGAAAGAACCAATGATGGAGCAGAGGCAAGTCATTATTACAAGCAGAGTGCTGCTATTAACCCAGTCCCTTTTTTTTTTTAAATAACAACTGAAAACCAGGGGTATGGGAAACAGCTGGCTACAGAATCAAACACCCAGCAGTCAGCCCTTTGTCCTCTGCCCAAACACAAGGAGACAATCTGGTTGTCTGTCTTGTGTAGCTAAGCTATTGGCAACAACCACACCTGGGCTAGGTGACAGTCAGGAATGACTGCTTTGTTAATTTCCTTTTCCCCTCCCTATCCCAACCCAAATATACTGAATGAGACACCTAACCCCCTTTATTTTCTAATCTTCCTTCAAGATCCTGCCAGTACATTACTACTATAACCAGACTACAAAAAATTAAGGTCTTATCAATGTTTGCCAACAACAACAACAACAATAAAAAAAACAGACAAAAAAGGCACTGATTCTGTAGGTTCAAATCCCCACCTCTGACACTATCACCTTGGCAAGTCATTCAAGTTATTTTAGGACTGTAAAATAAAGAGGACTAGATTCAACAGCTGCTGGGGTCTTTTTTTTTTTTTTTAACTTTCTCTATATGATCTTATGGTCTGGGATAGCTGTCTACATTCAGAGAGCCAATGATTTATTTACAGGATCCCAGAGTGGGACAGACCTCAAAGTCTTCTCTTTTCTCCTATATCTCTGCAACCTAGAGAGGAAAACTACCTCAGGTCAAGATTTGGACATTGAGGTGATTTACTGTTAAAATTGATTGGATAACAGCTTTGCTCCACTCTCTAATTCAGGTCAACGTCCATAAACAGTAGTTCTATAAACTTATAGCCCTACTGCCAGGACATACAAAATGAATTCCTTGCATGAGTTCTGCTGTCTTGTATTTTCCCCCTCCAAAAGTAATGACTGTCTCTACAGGGTGGTGTCTGGGTAAAGGCATAAGTATTCAAAAGAAACCGTCTGGAAACCTTCGTGGTCAATTTATTGTACAAGTTTTCTTACGCAATAAATTGAATGAAACCATGAGAAGATGGATGCATCTTGCCTCGGGGCAGAAAACAACAAAGACCTTAGTTATTAGGTCAAGTGCTGTTGCTCCCTGGGTGTCAGAACATTGTTTTACTCACAAGAAACCTCTTAACTTCTATTCCCCCTTACATGGTAATTTTTAGTTTATCTGCCTCATTTTGCCAGAGATTTAATACTGAACTTGGGAAGTTCAGAGGGAGACAGAGTGGTACCTAAGAAAGATCACTAGCCTTTTAGTCAAAGGGCCTGAGTTCAAATCCCATTTCTGACATTATGTGCCTGACTTGACATTTCCGAGTCTAAGTTGCTTCAACTATAAAATGAAGGAATTGTAGCTGTTGGCCTCTGAGGTCTTTTGCAGCAATTTGATCCTAAAAGTTATGACACATCCCTATAGTCAGAGAACCAAATATCCATGGACTCACAAAACTGGGCAGATCTCAGAGGCTCTCTATTCAAATCTGTACCAAAATGGGAATCCCTTCCCCTACATCCAGGTTCTACTTAAAAGATCCTAGTGATGGAGAACTCACTACCTCTAGAAGCAACAAATTCCACTTTTGTCCAATTATAAATGTGCTTAGAGCTCTATGCCTATTTTGTGCCAAGACAAAAGGAAAAACTGTCCCTGTTGTCAAGAAGCTTACATTCTACTAGGGAGAATAAGAAAATAAAGAGACAAGTAAGAACACGTGATTATTTGAGAATGGAAAGAGTATTCACTGGGGGTGGGGCAGTATGCAGAAAAAAAATTCCTCTAGGAGATAAGACACAAGTTGAGCCTTAAGGGAAGAAAGGAATTAATTTTAAGAGGCAGAAGTGAGGAGAAAGAGCATTTCAATAATGGAGCAAATTTGGCAAATCTGAGGAAACAGAGAAGGTAATGAAAGAAAGGGTGAAAAATAATGTTGTCTAGTGGAGGACACCTCATTTATCAGTGCCTCCTTCTCAGCACTTTTCTTGACAACAATCTATTCCTTCATTCTTGCCTCAGAGAAACAAAGATCTCTCCTCCCCTCTAGAGCTGTCTCAGTGGTAGTCTGGGTTTCATTTCCTCCCACATCCTGGGAAATGTGTTCCTTCTCTCATCCATTGTCTTCCTACTATTTTTAATGACCCGTCACTATTCCCTTCCCTTCTGCTTTTCCTGTCAAAAAAAAAAAAAAAGGATGTCCACTGCAACTACTTTCTTCCACATCCAAGTTCCTCTACAATGGTCTACAACAGTTCCTTCCATTTCCTCACTATTCATTTTCCTAAATCCCTTGAAATCAGGCTTTTACTGAAGAAATCCCCATTATAACATCCCTGACAAGTAGTGGTCCAGCCTCTGCTTGAAGTCCTCCAGGATGGGAGCCCATAACCCCTTGAGACAACATATTCCTTTTCTTTAGAGAGCTCTAATTGCTAGAAAATAGCTTTTGTTTTGTTTTGTTTTGTTCTCCCTGACATGGAGCCCAAATTGGATTCTTTGCTCTACTCATTGCTCTTGGATCTGCCCTGTAGGGCCAAACAGATTCCAAATCCAGTTTCTCCTCCACATGACAAACCTTCCCAAACTTGAACAAGGCTATTACATTCTCCCTGAGTCTTCTCTCCTCTGGGCTAAATGTTTTCAGTTTCTTCAGCTGATCCTATTTCCAGGTCACTGATTACCTCTTTTGGCTCTATCTAATGGATTATTTCCATTTATCAGTTCATCACCACTATCCCCTACTCTTTTCCTTGAGGCTCTTTTTGCTTTCAGTTTCTCTAACACTGAGATCTTGTTTTATCTCACTATTCATTCTCTAACCGCTCTTCTATTCCTGCCCCCTCACTCTTCTAAACCAGCCTTCCTTCACCAGGTTCCATTCTTGGCCCTCTCTCATTCTCTCTCAATACTGCCTCAAAGCTCTTCCATTCTTATAGCTTCTGGGTTGTTGATTCCCAAATCAACATCTCTAGCACCAACCTCTAAATTGAATTTCACACGTGCATGTATTGCTGCCCAAAGTATTTGTCCATTCCAAGTGAGAAAACTAAAATATGGACCTGGAATCAGGAAGTCCTGAGTTCAAATCCTGTATCAGACACTAGCTGTGTAATTCTGGGCCAATCACTTTCAGCCTCAATTTTTTCATTTGTAAAATGAAGATAATGATAGTAAGATTTTCTATGCAAAGTGATATGCAAACCTTAAACTTCCCTATTTCTATCAATGTAATGACTGTGTCACCAAACTGAAAACCATGGAGCCATCTTTAAATTCTTCTCTCCTACATTCACCTAGTCTGTTCCTCAATCCTGTAAATAATTAATTTGTGACATCTCTCAGATTTGTTCCTTTTTCAATCTCTTACTACTGTCCCCATTTTAACTTTTATGAATTCACATCTGAATTACCATGAAAGCTTCTCTCTGAGGCAGAGGATAGTACAGTGAATAAAGAGCCAACCTTGAAGGCAATGACCTGGGTTCACGTTCTTCCTTTTACACAAATTGGCTCTGAGACCAGAGTGAAGTCACTTAACCTCTTGGTGTCTCAGGCAATTTTGCTGAACATTGCATAGGCATTATAAATTGGAATGTCCTCATTGATATTTCTGAATGTCTGTGAAGTCACAAGTGTAAATCACCCCATAGCCCCCTCCTAAAAAAAAGGTTTTTCATCCAGGCTCCTGGCCTCAGGACCTTTCCCTTCTATTAATATCATTCCATCATTAAAAATTCAACAAACACTTAATAGACACCTATTGCTTTCAAGCAGAATCCCTTCCATCATGGAACATACAGTCTAGGAAAGGGATAAAATACAAACATTCATAATAATGATGTACAATATCATGTAAGTGCATTAGAAAGGTGATAAGCAGATGCTATATGAGGTCCAAGGAAACTCTCCATATTCCCTGAGGGGCTTTAGAGACAACTTCATGAAGGAGGTAGCATTGGAGCTGGGCTTTGATGAATGGGGAAGAATTTGTCAGGACAAAAGAGGACAGAAAACATTCTGTGCACAGAGAATAGCTTGAACAAATATAGAGAGTTATAAAAACAAAGGAAATAACGGGAAGAGAGAAACTTAGTTTGACTAAAGTGTAAGGCAATATAGGGCAATAATAATGATGAAGCAAGGCAGGGAAGGCAGAGTGCTGGCAGACTGTAGAGTGCCTCGAATGTCAGGTAAAGGAATATGAACTTGATCTGGTCAACAATAGGGAACCACTGAAGGTTTTTGAGCACAAGAATGACGAGAATCTATAATATCAGCTTTTATAATGTAGCAAGCCATTCTTCTATTCAAGAAGCTATGATGGCTCTCCAGTAGTCACTAAATGATTATCAGAATTTAGATTTATCTTTCCTATCTAAGCTTGTGTCTGACGCTGCTCAGTTTGATCCAGTCTTCTTTCTCTCTCCTGCCCACATTCCATGTACTATGGTACTTTTTCACCTCTGTATCATCATCTAATGCCCTGGACCAGGGATGGGGAACATGTAACCTTGAGAAGCTGCACATTTCCTTCTAGGTCTTTAAGTGTGGCCCTTTGACTTTGGGTTCAGTCGAAGGGCTGCACTTCAGGACTTAGAGGTACACATGTGGCCTGGAGAGGCCACACATTCCCCACCCCTGCAGACTATTGCAATAGCTTATTGTCTGATCTCCCCCCCTCGAATCCCCACTCCAGTCCATCCTTCACTCAACTGTCAAAGTGATCTTCCTATGTTCCCACAGCACTTAATAAGCTCCAGTGGCTCCCTCTTACCTCCAGGATCAAATATAAAATCCTTTGGCTTTAAAAGTCTTTGATAACTTAGCCCCTCATGACCTTTCTGTCATCTTACACTTTAATTCACTGCAAGTACTCTATGATCTAGTAACTTGCTATTCCTCAAACAAGTCCAAATTGCATTTTCACTAGCTGTCCCCCACATCTGGAATCCTCTACCTCCTCATCTCTTCTTCCTGGTTTTTCTGTCTTCTTTCTAGTCTCAACTAAAATCCCCTCTTCTGCAAAGAGAAAAACAAAAGCACCTTTTTCCCAGTTATCTAAAGGTGATAATATTTATAAATCACTATATAAATGATCGCTATTATTATAGGCAGCTAAGCAACATTGTAGGAGTGATGAATCTGGAGACAGGAAAACCTGAGTTCAAATTTAGCCTCAAACACTTACTAGCTATATGAATCCGGACAAATTATTTAGTTTCTGTCTGTCTCAATATCCTTATCTGCAAAATGAGGGATGTTAATAAGGACCTACCTCCCAGTTTTTTGCAAGGCTCAAATAAGATTATTCTTTTTTTATCTTTTTTTTTCTCTTTGGAGGGGGGAAGGCAGGGCAAGTGGGGATAAGTGACTTGCCCAAGGTCACACGGCTAGTGTTAAGTGTCTAAGGCCGAATTTGAACTCAGGTCCTCCTGACTCTATGGCTGGTGCTCTATTCATTGCTCCACCTAGCTGCCCCAGTATTCTTAAGGCACTTTGCAAACCTTAGGTAAATGCTAGCTATTGTGCCTTCCCTCTGAGATGATTTCCTCTGTAGTTTGTCTTCTATTCTACTTGTCTGTACACAATTGTTTCAGTATTGTCTCTCCTATTAGATTATAAGCTCCTCAGGGACAGAGACTATCTTCTGCCTTTCTTGGCATTCCCAGCACTGAGGACAGCACTTGACATGTGGTGGGCACTTAATAAATGCTTACATACTTGATATGACTTGACTGTAATTTTACTAATGCCACATCCTGTCTCCTGACATGTTTTCTGCCTTCCTCTGTATGAGTACAAAACCAACCTATTCCTTAAGTATTCAGTTCTCATTTACTACATGAAGACCTTCCTAATTAATCTTTTTTAACGATAGTAAAATGTATAATGGAAAAAATATATCATCTTGCAAGAAGAAATAGCTAAAATAGTGAAACATTTCAGCACGTTTTAAACCTAAATGGAGGGGGACGTGGAGATTGTCTAGGTATATCTACCCAGTTAGATGCCATAATGAAGCAGATATCACAAAGGAAAAACAATAGAGATCTCTGAAACTCACATGAGATAAAATCCAAAAATCCAAGAAACAAACCTTCAAGAAAACTCCTGGTCTTACATGTCTACACATAACCACCAAATCTGGTTAATAAGCCAAAAGAATTAAAGGTCATAATGCAAGGAGACAAATAAGACATTGCAAATATCATTGAGATATAACTTCCTAGATATAGCTTCCAAGATATAACTTCCTAGAGTCATATTTGAGTCATGGGTCCCATTCCTAGCTATATGGGTCCCATATGGGTCCCCATGGGTCCCATAACTCTAGGAAGTTATATCTTATTTAAAAGGAGTAAGATAGACAATGCAATGGGGGAAGGTGGAATGGAATTGCATATATCTTGATAAGATATACTCATATAGAGAAATCCCATGACCCAGACACGGGAAAGTCTGATCAAGAATACTTGGATGAAGATCAAGGCAAGCAGAAATCAAAGCAATATTATTACCAGCATATAATCCTCACCACTTAAATCCAAAAAAGGAATTTGGTTGGGGGAGGAGAAAGGATGAGATGAAATTGGGATGGGGGGGAAGAAAGATGGGAAGACAAATCTCAGAAACAAATCAAAAGGTTGGCATGAAAGCATAATATAATAGTGCTTTAAAATATTTTGGCATTATTTAATCAGTATGGGAAAGTTCAAGCAAGGAAAATGCTCCCTCTAAAATTTTTGGTGTTAAAGGTTTGTTTGGAAAATCAAGAGGTTAAGTGACTAGCCCATGGTCATGTAACAAGTTAAGTGTCAGAGGCTGAACTTAAACCTAGGACTTCCTGATTCCAATCCTAGAAGTGTTTTTATTATATATAGTACATGTTGTCTCATAGTAGTGATACGGGACTTCAATTAATAAGAAAATGTGCTGGAGTTTCTTTGACAAAGGGCAATTAATGATTTTCTGAATTGGTTTAATGATAATTTCATCCTTCTTTAACTACCAAATAGCTAACCATTTATCTGATTGTATTCCCAATAACAAGCAGGTATTCAAGTGCTAAGAACTTCTGATAGCGATATGCTTTGTCCAACACCAAAGAGAGCTTCAGGAAAGCTTTAGGTCTATTCTGATTCTCCCATTGTTTGACTCTTTTCCACCTATCCTCCACATCTTAAATTGTATAATCAGGGCCCAGAGGTTGTCATGTACAGCATAATTATAACTCCTGTTATATCTAAAATCATAGAAGGGCCACTAAGGGGAATAGCTATTCTGGGCCTGCTTGGTACCAAGAAGAAAGAATTGATTGCTAGGGAAAAGATGATTGGCACCTTAGTAAGAGAAGGGGTTGCTCCATATTAGAATTTGCAATAAAAGGAGAAGAAATCTGGCATACTCTGACATGAAATGTGGATTTAGGGAAAAGAATTTTGAAAGATTTCTTTTTAGAAAGGACAAGTTGGATATCCTGGCCTAAAATTCTACAGGTGAAATTGACCTAGGAAAGATAAAAATCTTTCAAGAGTGAAACTTTGAAACACAAAGTTAAACAATTCCAAAGATGAAGAAAAAGGGGAGTGGCCTAAAAAAATAATGTCCATGTATAGAGAACTCATTGACTGTCTGGGATTTTTAAAAGCCAAATAGAAAAGCTAAAAGCAAGGGTAGTAAGTGAGGATTATAACAAAGTATGACACTAGACTACATCCATATTGTCAGGAGTGTTAAAGCACAGAATGAGCTGAAACTGGAAAGAAAGGCTAAAGGCATTGAAATGTGGAGGATTTTTAAAAAAAGCTATATTGGGAAAGAGTGAGAAGGAACAAAAAAGGAATAGCAGTGCTTTGCAGGGGGAATGGGACAATGATAATGAACAATGGAGAGAAGACAGAATTTCCTTAACTCCTAATCTGCTTCCCTTTTCTCTGTCAAAAAGAATTAATCTCTGAATTGAAAAAGAACTGAATGAAAATAGCTCAGGGGGCTCAAACCAAAGACAGGTAGCAAGACAGTAATAGGGCATATAGTTAACCCTTCATGAACTGAAGTCAATAAGACAAGATGAACACAAAAGGAATTGGAAAATGGAAAGGCAGAGACCTTGTCAGTGATCTGTGAATACATGTGGAGAAAAGGAGCACTGAGTAACTAGAGAGAGGAAAATGACCCCATTTTCAAAAAGGGTAAAGGAAAGGAGCATAGGCCAATGAGTTTAGCTTAAGTTCTTGGAAAATTCTAGCACTTATTATTAAAAGGTGGTCACTGAACACCTAGAAAAGGTTGAAGAGACTACAAAAATGAAACATAGCTTCCTCAAGAAGAGGAAAGTTGATTTTCTTTTTATAGTATCCCAAAAGAGATAATATATGTAAAGCACTTCACAAACGTTACAATTTCTGGAAAGGATGAAGCAATATTTTTAAAAGAGTTAAAAAGTGCTTTTCTATAAATGAAATAAAAGGACTCGAGGGGAAAAAATGGAAAAGACATGAGGGTATGAAAGAACGAATTGGGAAGGGAATTAATAGCTTGGCGTAAGAAGAAGAAAATTATGCCAAGCAACACATTCTCTGAAAATTAAAATGGAAGCAAGGACTCCATGAGGCAACAGGATATATTAAAACAAAGTCAAAAAGATGAAAAATACAGAAAAATTTAAGGTTTCTCAGCAAAAAACAAAAAACAAAACAAAAACAAAAACTAACCTGGAAAACAGAGCAAGGAAAGGAATTTAACAATCATTGAGATATCTAAATGCTATGATCAAAAAAAAAAGAAAAAGAGAGAGAGAGCCTAGTCATTATATTTCAAGACATCTTCAAAAGAAAATTCTTTAGCTCCCTTAGAACCAAAGAATAAAGTGGAAATTGGAAGAATTCACTGGTCATGTCCTGAAAGAAACTCCAAAATAAAAACTCACAGGAACACTATAGTCAAAATCCAAAACTTTCAGTTTCTCCCACTCCCCGAAAAAAATACTCCAAAAAACTAGAGAGAAAAAAATTAAAGTACTAAGGAGTCACAGTCAGGATCATATACTATTTAGCAGCCGCCACTATAAAGGAGTGGAGAGCTTGGAATATATATTAGAGAAGGTAAAAGATATGTGCCTATGGACAAAAATAATTTAACCAATAAAACTAAAGTGTTGAAACTGTTTTTTGTTCTTGTCTTCCTGACCATTCTACCCTCTAGTCAGTGTAGTAAATTTATAATCAGCCAGTATAAAGGGCCAATAGCAGGAAATAAGATTGCAAAGGAACATCTAGAAGTCATGTTCAAGCCATTCCAAAGATCAAAGGAGTATAATTTACAAAAAATATCATATATTAATCAAATATAACATCCTGGGAATATGTGAGGAATCAGGGCAACCATCTAGATGCTGCTGTCAAGGTTTCTCATCCTATAATATTTAAATCTCAGATAAGTCCCACAGACCACCAAAAGATGCTGAAAGTTTTGAGATGATGTGGCCATGTTAACTTTACAATTTTACCAACAACTTTGAGGTGATTTGAATACATTAATGAACTAGACCCAAGGTGGAATGGATAAGAGTTAGTCTAGTCACCTGAAAAAATCCTATAAAAATGAGATCTCAAACTCCTGCTCCCCCTTTCCCTGACCACTCTTTCATTTTCATCAAGTTGATGCTGCCTAATGCTCCCAACTCTAATTCATGATTATGTGAGTAAGACCATCTCCCTCTGCCCCTTCTCATTCTCTTCCTCACACTGCCTTCCTTTACCATCCCCTCTTCCCATTTCCACACCATCTGCCTCTGTACCTCTTTTGCCGCTCTTTTTTGTACCCTCTATTCCTTATTAAAGGGTAATTGAAGCTGTAATTCCCACTGCCATCATAGGCTTTCCCAGCAAGTACCCAAAGAACCAGGCATTCCTGCCCCCCATTTTACCATTTCATAAATTATCAATTCAACTGAATATAGTGCTATAGGAGAAACAAATAGACAAATCTCTATAAAATAGAGTAACTTCAAGAATTCCTGACAAAAGAACCAAAGCTGCAGAGAAATCTGAAGTTTAAATACAAAAGGAAGAGAAACATAGAAATGTAAATCTGAATAACGATAAAGAACTATTTAAATAAGGATAAAATAATTATATTAGACTAAGGGTAATTGATACCCTTAGTAGTTGTACCCTCTCAAGCCTTTCATTATCAGGGTGCATAGATGGAGCATAATTAGACAAGGTCTGAAAGTGGCTCTATGTCTTAATGATGTTGAGAAAAGAATGGAAAGATAGGAGAAGAAGAATATACTGGGGACAGGCAGAGGAGAGGGAAAGGAAGTTAAGGAAATTATCTCACATAATCTAGGAGCACAAGCAGACATTTATGCAAACAAGTGCACTGACACTTCTGACACTTGAATCTCACTTTTATCTGAACTGGTCAAAAGACGGAAGACTACACATACATACACATGCAGTTGGGTACAGAAATACACTCGATTCAAAGGGGTAAATGGAAAGGAAAGAGAAAAGGGAAGAGTGAATTAAAGAGAAAGTAGATTAAGGAAGAGATCAGTCTTAAGTAACAGAAATTCTAATAATAAACAAAAGTACTTGTAATTCTATTTGAGATGGCAAAGAATGGGAATCTGAGGAATTACAAATTTCTATAAAATTCTATAAAAATATTTATAGCTCTTTGAGGTGGAATGAATGGGAATCATGGATGTTTCTGGGAGTCCACAAATGGATAAACAAGTTAAGGTATATAAATGTCATGAAATACTATTGCGCTAAATTCTTATCAGCATAATGACTGATTGGAATTGCAGAGGACTAATGATAAAACATAGTCCCCATTTCCTGAAAGAAAAAAAAAGACATAGAATGCAGGGGAGGGAGGGGGGGGAGGGGCGGGGAGATAGCCAATGTGGAAATTTGTTTTGATTGACTGTATATGATTAGAATGGGTTTTATTTTGTTTCGTGTTCCCTTTGGGGTGATGTGGAGGCCAGGGTTTGAGGAGGTAGAGAATGAGAAGACAGATCTTAACTGACTAAAAAAATTAGATGCATATGTGTGTGTATGTATGCATACACACATATACATACATTTTTAAAGAAAGTGACTAGATTCTTCAGCTGGAAAGTTTTGCTACTACTGTGAACATTCTCATCTTCCATGTTTATAAAAGCCTGAAGTCCTGCAGAAGCTACCACATGATAGCTAGTCCTTACCTGTCTTTAGGATTTCCGCTTGACATAGCTGGCCAGTCTGGAAAATGATCTTTGAATTCAAGGATCAGCAGAATTGTGAGCCTGGATACAGACTCAAGGAACCCAGATAATACCTAATAGTACTGGCTATTAAATATTGGTGATCAAGAGAAATAAAGGTTGCAAAAAGGCAGATTTAGGATTAATAAGAGGAAAAACTGCCTAACGAAGCTGTACAGAAGTGGAATGGGTGGCTTTGGGAGGTACTAGGTTTTCAATCACAGGGGATCTTCAAGAAAAGGCTAGATGACCACTTGACAGGTATTTTCTAGAGATTTTTCTTCTTTAGATTCTGTTCAGACTATGTGACTTCTGAGCTAACTTCTAATTCACCTCTGGAATTCTGTGTAATCATCCAATAATCATTCAGTATCAAACATCTTCTGAAATGTTCTGTGTATTGCATGTGATCTGTGTATCACAAACTGTGCTATTTATTGAGGGGTTAAATTAAATAGTCCCTGCCTTCAAAGAGCTTACATTCTGTACCCTCTCCAGTGAAATGTACTCTATTTGCACTTAAAATCCATATGACTAGGCCTAGTTCATTGCTCGGAATACAAAAGGAATTCCCCTTCATCAAATCTAAGAAAGTACACTCGAACCCCCACCCCCCCCCACCCCCCAGTATCTCATCAATCCTATTCCACAATATTTCACTAAGTAGGGCTGTAATTAGGGCAGGTAGGTAGCAAGTGGATAAAGCACTGGGCCTGGAGTCAAGACAACTCATCTTTGTGAGTTCAAATCTGGCCTCAAACACTTACTGTGTGACCCTGAGAAAGTCACTTAACCTTCTTTGTCTCAATTTCCTCATATGTAAAATGAGCTGGAGAAGGAAATGGCAAACTGCTCCAGTATCATCACCAAGAAGAGTCAGACATAACTGAAGTAACTGAAAAACAAAAACAGTAACAAAGGCCTATAATCAGTCAAGCGTGAGAAGGTTGTGTGGTGCTATGGAAAGGGTCCAAGGGCCTAGTTTGAAGAAACATTTCTAGCAATTACTAGATCGATGACCCCCTGGGAAAGTTCCTTCTTTGAGATTAGTTTCCAACTCTGTAAAAATGGAGGAAATGATACCTGTCCTACTTGCCTTCCTGGGTAGTTCTGGGAGAAGTGCAATAGAAGAATGAGCTCTTACCTTGGAATGTTAGAGCTGGAAGGGACATCACAGATATAGGCCACCTGGAAAGGTAAGTCAATAAGGTTCATAAAAAGACAGTCTTCCCTATGCCCACTCATTCAAAAGCTTTGGGTTTGAGTGAAACGTCTGGCTTCTGCTCACAGCAATCTAACTGTGGAAAGTGGGAATAAAATGAAAGACAAGTTGTTTAGTTTAGAAATTGAAAATCCCAGACCTTTACAAGGGCAGCCTCTCAAGTCATCACCTGATCTGCTGCTTTCACCTCAAACAGAAGATTGCAGTCAAGGTGGTTGTTTTGAAATGGGGAAAAAATGTCAACAGAGAAGTGATTGCTCAATTGTACTCTGCTACATATGAAGTATGAGCCTTAGTGTCTTATTTTAGTTAAGTGCATTGAAAAGTTAAAATGTTTTCAGAATAGGACAACCAGGATGCTGAAAGGACTAGACATTGCACCATCTGGATATTGACTGAAAGAACAGGGAATACAAATTTCATATATTTGAAGTGTTCTCATCTGGAAGAAGAATTGTATTTATTATCCTTAGACTCAGCCTAAGCACCATCTTTTTCTACATACCCTCAGATGTTGGGATCCTTTCCAACAAAAGCACCTTGTATGTATTTTGGATCCATATATACATACAAAATAGACACCAACACTTTTTAATGCCTAAATGTGCTACATGTTAAGGATGCAGAGGAAAAAAAAACTGAATCAGTCCCTGCCCTCAAAGAGACTACAGTGTAAAAGAGTAGAAAATATATTCACATACACACACGTGTGTGTGTGTTCTTAATCACTGAACGGGCATTGCCTCAGTCAAAGTGAGGCCTGTTAAAGATCTGAACCTGAAAAGGCCAAGGTCTCCTACTGCATAAAGGGCCATCTCCAAGCATCCTGATATGTTTCTCACCAGTGGACCCAGATGGCTCCAGAGGAGAAAGTGAGGCTGGTGACTTTGCACAGCCCTGCCTCACCTAAATCCAGTTCACCTGCATGTCATGTTATCACTTTCAAGATGCCGTGGTTTTCTCTGAGAATGAAAGATAAACAACAATATCCTGTTGGTATTCACATATGGATATAAGGATAGAAAGGATGTAAAATACAAGTATAATAGCATACAGATACACACACACACACACACACATATATATAAAGGAGAGACACAGAGAAAGAGAGGGAGGAGGGACAGAGGGAGAGAGAAAGAGAAGATACATATATATGTGCCTGTGTGTGTATGTATATGTGTGCATATGTGCATATGTGTGTGTATATATTCTGTATATGTGTGTGTAATATAGCCTATATATGTATGTCTATATATTTGGGTACATCCTGTATATGTGTATATAGAATATACCCTATATATATTCTATCTATATATGTGTCTGTGTCTATATATATCCTGTATATACGTAGGTGTAATATATCCTCTATATGTATATCTATCTATGTATGTGTGTACATCCTGTATATATGTATATATAATATGCCCTCTATATGTACATCTATATACGTGTCTGTGTAGATATATCCTGTATTTGTATATACACACATATATAAACTGAGAGTGACAGAGAGGTAAAGACGGCTATATTGTCTTCCCTGCTAAAATGTAAACTCCTTGAGGACAGGGACTGATTCATTTTTTTCTTTGTGTCCTCAGCACGGAGCACACAGTAGGCACTTAAGAAATGTTTCGGGGGTAGCTAGGTGGCACAGTGAATAGAGCACTAGCCCTGGAGTCAGGAGGACCTGAGTTCAAATCAGGTCTCAGATACTTGAAACACTTATTAGTCATGTGACCTTGGGCGAGTCACTTAACCTCAATTGCCCTGCCTTGCCCCCTCCAAAAAGCGAAAAAAAAAAAAAGTTTGTTAATTGATTGGCCTAAGAGGGCAGAACTAAGAGTAATGAGTGGAAAGTATAGAAGTAAATATGGGATTGGCGTAAAAAAGATTCCTAACTAGATCTATCCAAAAGAAGAAAAAAAGCATCTTGATAAGTAATGGAAATATTACTGGAAGTCTTCAGACAGAGAGTGAAGAGGATATGGTATATGGTGTATGGTACAATGGTAGTGTATGACTACAAGCGTGTTGAAATCCTGACTCTGTCACTATCTGTGTGACTTTGGGCCAGTAACTTAACCTCTCTGGGCCTCAGTAACTTCCTACTGGAAAATAAATGGGTGGAACTCAGTGATATTTGAGATCCCTTCTCTCTCTAAACCTATGAACTTATCAGGGATCCTGATGGAAAACTAGGAGGAGCAGATTCTATTGAGGTACAGGTCGGACTGAAGTCCTTTTCAACTTTGAAATTCTGACCTATCTCTAACCATGATTTTTCTCCACTCTTTCCCAGTCCATTGATAGTGAATTTCATCATAGAGACCACAGACAGCCTTGAATTTCATATATAAAAACCAGGAGAGAAAAATAAAGTCTGAGCTTAACTGGACTTATGTAGAATTTAAACCTCAGGATAGATATTCTTAACTCAACTTCAGTTAGCCCTAGACATTGCCTCATTCTCCATTAAAGGCTATTATGCCTGGAAACACACAAAGTTTGGGGTCCCTCTGGGCAGAAGAATCCTATTTCCTCACCTACATACATACCCATACATATACATACATACTTACATACACACACAGAGCTATAGATGTAGACAGAGATAGGATATAAAGAAACCTAAAAACTCTGAGGTTCTTTTATCCTGATAGCTCAGGACCCAAAGAGAAAATCTGGTCCTAAATGAAATACCCAGAAGAAATGATCATTTATGTATATTACCTACTGTTTTTCCTCCAATTATTCATTATTTTGAGAGGCAGCATGACATTGTAAGTATACAACAGGCCTTGGGGTTAGGAAGACCTGAACCCAAGTTCTGCCTTTGACATTTATTTACAATTCCCTTACCTTCTCAGTGACCCCTAGACAACTCTCAAAGATTTCAAGTCACAGAATTGCCTACCTGCACTGTTAGATGGAGGTTTCTCACTGTGAATTACCTATGGCAATAGATGTACTAGCCTGTTAGAAAGAAAATTCATTATTTTGTGGCCCTTAGAGCTGGAAATAGAGCTCATGAAGTCCAGTCTCCTATTTTCAACAAGAACAAACCCAAACAATCCCATTAGGATCAGAGGCACTGTGTTAACAGTAAAAAGAACATATGTCAGTCCTTTGTTCAATCTCCCTGCTTTGACATATACTAGCTGTGTGACTGGGCCTCAGTTTCTCCATCAGTAAAATGTAAATAATAATGCTACTTACATTACATAGTTCTTGTGAGGAAAGTGTAAACATGTAAATCATAAACAGCTATACTATAAAATGTATTTATAACTCTTTCCATCATCATATTAAATCAATGCTTCAATGTATGTCAATTTTCTTTCTAGTAGCTTTATTCTTCTATTTTAAATAAAATACTATAATCCTTTCACCTAAAGTGTTCTAGAAACTAACTGAAGATTGTTCATGTGAAGCCTCATTTTGTACGTAATTTACATGTTACCCATTATGTTTCTTAAAATCCTTTGGTATAATCCCCAGTGAAATTCTGTTTGAACACTAGAGGGCTAGCATTACCTTTCCATCAGATTAAGCAAAGAATAGTGGAGTCTAGGGCTGGGGTAGAGGTTGTTTACAATCCTCTTGCTCTGGGCTAGCAGCAGTTCGAAGATGATAGAAATCTTAAAGCTTGGTTACACAAAGCAACCAACCTAGGAGCTGAATAATTTAGCTTCATTCTGTTTCTTTCTCAAATTGATATCAGTAGTTCTCAATTCCTATACGGTATGAGCAGCGACATTCAAGTAACATTTATGAAGCGAATATACTTATTTTGGAGCATTGTTCTAGTCACTGTTCCTGATGTTTGATCTGCCAGTTGGCTGTTTAGTATTTACATATTGTCAAACACACACACAAACACACACACACACACACACACACACCTGTAGTTGCTGAAAGGACCCCAAGTCCTGAATAAGAATTACATATCATCTGTGTTTTCTATAAAATGCTGTCAAAAGCTTCTCAGCTCTCAGAAAATAAATACATATTAAAGGCTGATACTTTTGTATTCCAGCTCAAGCCAAGTCAAATCAATCTAAAATAATGAATCAACAGACTGAGCTAAAGGCTGCCAGCCAGAGCATTTTCCAACAAAAGTTCTCTGTGGCCAGGATCCCACAGCAGGGAACTATCCAGATAAATCAGGCCAAAGAGGGGTGTTGTTTCTGCCTGAATAATTTGCATAATGACTGCCATTCTTCACTTCATTTTAGTCATGGAGACCTGGGGAGAAGTCTGTGTGTGCACATTTGTGATAGAGAGGAGGAATTCAATCCAGTTCATTTCAGTTCTGCAACCTACTATGTGCTTAATTCCTATGCCTTGTGCCCAAAAAGTTTACAAGAGAAAAGACATACCCGTATCACTACAATATAAGGAAGAGGGAGAAAAGTGGAGAAGAAAGGAAAAAAGAAGGAATAAGAAAGCAGAGAGAAAATGAGGAAGAGGAGAAAGACCAGATTCCATTCAACAATGACAAGTCACTTCCTGACAGTGTCAATATTCATTCTTTCAGGTAGCCAGGGAACCAATTAGTCCACTGGGTCCATGGTTCTCAAATTTTCTTAGTTCATGGTTCCAGGCAGCAAAGTAAAAGGAACATACCTGTTGGGCCATTCGAAAGTCCACATGGTAGAGTGGATAGTGTGCCATATGCGCCATACTTGGCATTGGAAAGAACTGACTTCTAATACTGATTCAGAGACTTAACTATGTGACCCAGGGCAAGCCACTTCAATACTATGGGCCTGTGCTTCCTCATCTATAAAATTAAAGGGTTGGGCTCAATGACCTTAAAGATCCCTTCTAGCTCTGCAACTATTACTCCATTTAACACACACACACACACACACACACACACACACACACGCACGCACTCACCCTGGAAAAAGTACTTCTTGCTTTACTTTGGATCAGATATCACTGTAAGATGCAATTCAAGATGATATAAATTTATGGACACAAATCTACTTATATATATTCATGCTGCAAGAGACTTACTCATGGTCCCTCAGTGGTTCCTGGACCACATTTTGTGACCCATTGCTACAGAGATCCTGGGATTATACCTTCCTGAGCATCTATTTAACTACTAGGGAGTGACTGACAGAGGCAAAAACAATTAGTCTCAATATGGGTCTTGTTTGTATGTTTTCTACTGGCCATGAGCCATGACAAAGTGACTTTTTCCAGTCATTCTTGTAAATGTTCCCAGAGGCTAAGAAGCCAAGAGTGCATCCTCTCCAGGAAACAGAATGAGTATCATTTTACTATTTAGTATTTGGTTCATGTACCCTCAGAAAAGAACCACTTGCCAAGTAATCATTTATGCTGAGCAAGGAGAAAAGAATACAGATTTCATTCATGCCAATGTTTGCATTCCTCCATGGAGACCAAGAGCATAAAAAGAAAAATGTGTATGGATTCCACCAAAGTCTTCCTCACTTCACTGTAGCGTGAAGATGACCCTGAGTTCCTTGGTAGAACACAATTTTTGGCAAGTCTTATCAATCTCCTTCCCCTGTATAAACATTTCATATGTATTCTGTATACATCTATTTAGTACAGCTTTATATATGCATATTTTCTCTCTCCCATCAAAATCATTCATTCTTTTTTTTGTCTTTGTGTCTTCCACACTTAGCACATGATAGGCATATGATGAATGTTTGTTGGTTGAATTATTGAATCTAAAAACACTTCAATAACACGTCTAGCATCACAGTATATTTCTATCTTCTAAGAACTAGTTTAAGGGCAGGTTCACTGCAAAAATGTTCACTTCTAGGTGATTAAGTCTGGGCTACAGTAACTCATCAAAATACCTACTAAGTCTCAAAAGATTTGTGATCTTTGTTGGTAGAACATGGGCCTCCCATAAATATCATGTCTCTTTGGAGTGTAAAAAAAAAAATCACCTGTACTGTTGCTCTATTGGTAGCAATTCCCCAAATTTTCATAATATAGGAGTATTATGTCACATTTCCACAAGGAATAGGCTTTACCATCACTGTTTTCATAAATTTCACAATTCAGAGGACTAGGCCCTGTAGCACAAGGGCTTTGCTGAGCCCTTTCAGGACTGCTTGTCCACCTCTGAT
>CM053600.1:87975686-88016643 GCA_028646575.1 Pseudocheirus occidentalis
ACACGCTACGCTACGACGTGATGTGATATCATGTAATGATGCTAAGTCCAGCACTGATAGGGTGAGCTCCCAGAATCGAGGCCACCAGACTGACTAAGAAGCAGCAAAGGGGCCCAGGTCAGAAATGGAGGAGGTCAATATGTCCATACTAATCAAAGTGGGATTAGAGCATATTAGAGTAATCTCAGCATTTCCAGCCTGGGTAAGATAAGGAGACCTGTCTTACAACGAATAGAAAGAGGGTGAAGCAGAGAGGACAGCTGTGAAAATGTCTGGATTCTGCTGTGTGTTCCTCCTGGACAAAGGCACAAGGTCTAGCAAGGAAAATAATGTTTTCAGGCTTCCTCAGTATCTGATATGAAAGCTAATAGGCATATAACCTGATCCAAGAAGCCTACAGACCTCTCTCCGCTACATTTTGTTGAAACTTTCAAAAACTTAGCTATTTCATAGCAAGCAATGGAAGCATCCTTTGGCTGCAGAAGCATCAGAATTTCTTTGCTGTAATTATAGCATCCTAGGAGTTAGAACTGGAAGGGGCTTCAAAGTTTATCAAGTCTAACTATCTAATTTTTCACATGAGGAAACTGAGACCCAGAGGGTGGCAGAAGTACATGTCAGTTCTTCTGATGCCAGAGCCAGCATTCTTTCCACTGTACCACTGCATCAAGGAGGAAAGCCAACAAGATCTTAAATCAAGTTGCCTTTTTTTTTAACCTAGACAATATTTTCTTTTGCTCAGCATAAAAAGAGTGAAGGCTCCAGGGAAGATGGGAATCTGGGACTTCATAAAGATCCTGGCTTATAATTCCTCCATTGGAAAAGGGCCCTTACCTTGTCCGCGTGTCGGCGTCACAGATCCTTTAGTCTCTCCCTAGAGGACTCCCAGAAGGGTCTCTGTGTCCATTTCTGCAACTGTCTCACACCCTTGTCTAACTGTTAATTAGAAAACTCATCTCTTGGCATGTGCATGGGCCTGGGCCATCTGCTTATTGATCACTTCTTTCTGAGTATATTGGATTTCAAGGGATCTAACAACAAAAACAGTTTCTATTTCAGATGGCCTATTACCCAGGTTTCTCCACACCAAGCCTGAGAGTGCAAACAGTGTTATGACCTGCAGTCATGGATTTGAATCCACAAGTTACAGAAATGTTGGCTGTAAAACGCAAGGACTGACAGTATTATGAAACAACAATATAGAAACACTTAAAGCTTTCTCCCAATTCACTACAAAATAACTGCTATGCAAAAAAAAAAACTACTTAATGAAGTGAATATTAAGATTCCAAATCTAATCACCTTGACAATTCTCATAAATCCAGTATCTCTCTCAATTTCTCAGAGAAGGAACAAGATATAGTGGTAAGGGATCTCAACTGGCAATCAGAGGACTGTGGTCAAATGATGGCTTTGCTATTTACTACCTGTATGTTTAAGTTACTTAATCTGTCCAGGCTTCAGTGTCTTTGATAATGTTGGAACTAGGTGACTGATTTCTAAAATCCATTATAGCTATAATTCTGGATTATCCAAGTTCTTGTTTCTTCTCATTTGGGGGCAATAATAACTCCATAAAAAGAACCAGGTAAATAAAGGATAAAACTGACTTCAATTACCTTATCTCCAGATTAGTAGCTCTGATCAAGTATGGAAGGGGGGAGAATCAAAGCTCCATCCTGTCATCCACATCAATAGAAGCAAGCAGAAGTATTTGTAGCCCTAAACAGTAGATAAATCAAAACTCACGCATATTTGACTTTAGAATATATTTTGTTTTGTCTTATTTCATTTTTTAGTCCCATTAAATTATGAGTTTATTAGTTGTTCTGTGAATTTACTTCACATTCTTGGATTTTCAAACTAAATAATGAAACAAAGCTAAGATTTGACTCAGGCTGTAATTTTGAGTCAAATTTTTGACTCAAAGATCCTAAATTCCTGTTCAACTCCTTTCACTGGGAAGGAAAATAGGTTTGTTCTGAACAAACCAATCATTTATCCCTGAGATTTGTACAAAGTACCAACTAACTTAAGCAAAGCTTTCAGGCCTTCTTTAGAGCAGAAATGAAATATGTGTTTGTTTCAAAGAATCTCCCTTTGAGAATACAAGCTTCTTGAAAAGCTAAGGCCAACGGATTTCATTTAAATACAACAATAAGTCAACTAAATTATCCCAATACGCTCGGAAGCCAGACTCATTTTTAAAAACCACAATTCAGACAATTTACTTATCATTGGTATAAAATTGTGTGGCTTGAAAGAATGTTTGGAGAGTATCTGTGGATTTCGATTGTCTGAGCTCTTTCTATATTCTATCTCCACAGGGAATGGGTTGGACATATGTAAAGTCACTGAAGGTAAGCCGAAATGCTTCTAATTCTACCTGTAGATGGGTCATGATTCCCCTCACCCAGTCCATGCTTCTGTCTCTGACTTACTTATCCCTAGAAGAACTGGTTGAGCAGTGCTTAGTTTATTCATCTCAGCCGCCCGAGTAATTGCAAGATGAAACAGAAGGACCATTAAACAAATAGTGACAGATTACGCAGGCAACTGTGGGAGGCTGTATGTCCTCCGTGTTCTTAATAATAATGTGTTGGGGTTTTTATTTTTCTTCAGCTGAAGTCTACCGGACTTGTCAGAGAATGAGAGGGTCCTGGGGAAGGAGAGAACACATTCATCGGCAAAACCCCCCAAATCCCAACCTTGGACCAAACTCTTCAGTACAGTGAGCACAGGGAGAAGAGCAGGGTGTGGTTTTGCTATCTGGGACCAAAGTGGGAATAACACTTTGTTCAGCAAACACAATAAAAGAAGCCTAGGAAGCAAAGTTTTGTTTTGTTTTTTTTCAAAAACAGAGGGAGGAAAATCAAAATCGATGGTATCGGGAGGAAAAAAGTAAGGAAATCTATAGCAGAGGGAAACAACATATTTGGTGCAATTTGAAGGATTCCCCCTCCTCCCTCAAGGAACTGTTCAATAGGCAGCGCAATGTCAGATGGATGAAGGATTAACTAGAAGGGTTATTGATAGTAAGCTAATTTACGTCAGAACTGCTGATATCAAGAAGACCATTCGTTAAGTCTATATAAAGAAGCTACCCATTGAAATCAATGTGAAGAGTATTGAGCAAGACAGACCAAAAAAAGAAATGTCCACTCACAAAAATTCTTGGGACATGGAAAACTCCTTGAAATATTTTCCCCTCAATTTATGGCGGCAGATTCCATATCAAATGTAAATTCCTTGAAAATTGAGATGATTTCATTATTGTCTTTGGATTATCAGGACCAAGTATGGTTGCAGGACCATGATAGAAGGTAAATAAATGCTTATGGAATAAATGATTGTAGTTGTTTATTTTTTGTTCATGGCGAAGACCAATGACAACATGATGTTTGGTTCAAGGTACGGTGTGTTCAGCTGTGACTGATCAATCTAATACAAACTTGGACAGCTTTACCACAGGTTGGGTACAAATAGTCTGTGTGAACATTTGGGATGGAGATGTGTCTAGATATGTGCATCTCGTGTTTCCTTTGTGCTACTGTGATTCTGCTTTGCTCATGCAGTAGAGTGCCTTCTTTGATGCAGGCAAGCCATGCTGGGAGATCTTGTGTCAGTGTCTCCCATGACTTCATTTTTGTATGCCTATTAAACCTGGGCAGTCTACCGGCACCAAATCAGATAACTGAGCCACTTCCATTTGAATTGTCTTGGGAAGATTCTGAAGATCACCTGGCAAGATGAAGTACCAGACATTGAGGTCCTTTCTCAAGCTGACCTGTCAAGCATTCACGCTTTACTGCAGAGAGTGCAACTCTGATGGGCTAGCCACATTGTTCGAATGCCAAACATATGTTTCTCTAAAAGACCATTTTACAGAGAACTTATATCAGGCAAGCACTAACATAGAGATTAGAAGAGGGAGTACATTGCTTTTTGGAGGGGGAAAGGCAAGGCAGTTGGGGTTAAGTGACTTGCCCAAGGCCACAAGGCTAGTAAGTGTTAAGTGTCTGAGGCTGGATTTGAACTCAGGTCCTCCTGACTCCAGGGTGGGTACTCTATTCATTGTGCCACCTAGCTGTCCCCAGATTCAACATTTTAAAGGTAATCTTTTCTTGAAAAGATTTTCAAGAATGGAAGGTCTCTCTGAAAAACTTTTAGTACGAATGATTGAACAAATGAATGAATATGCATAGTTAATATATATTGATGGAAGGAGTCCTTGATCATTTTGATGAGCTATGGAATGCTCCCAAAGGAGATGGGATGAGATAGGATGGGATGGGATGAAAGAATAAGTTTAACATTAGCCATAGAACTACCTCAGTCCTCTCTGAGACTGGATCTACATGGGTGGAAATATCATCAGTGAATAAGAGTATATTCATTAAATTGATTGCTGTGTGCAAAGTACTGGGCTAAATGTTGAGGGTACAATAAAAGCATGCAAGACAGTCCTTAGCCTGGTTCAGTAGACAGAACATGTCACCTGTAGTCTGGAAGCCTGAGTTCAAATCTAGCTATAGAAAATTACTGTTTATAGGGTGGCTAGGTGATGCAGTGAATAGAGCACTGGCCCTGGAGTCAGGAGGGCCTGAGTTCAAATCTGACCTCAGACACTTAACACTTTACTATCCATGTGACGTTGGGAAAGTCACTTAACCCCAATTGCCATGCCTTCTCCCCTCCACAAAGAAAAAAAAATAAAGAAAATTACTAGTTATGTGACCCTAATCAAGTCAGTTTTCTTATCTGTAAAATTAAGATAATAATCTTATTATTATATATTATGATATATATTCTATATCATTATATATTATATATATTATAATTATTCTTATAAGATTATTCCAGGATTGATCTGAAGGTCAAATGTTATAACGTGTGTAAAGCACTTTACAAGTCTTTTAAGTGTTATGTAAGGGATAGCAATTAGAAAAACAATTCAATGGGGGAATGCACATAAAGTACAATTAGAGGGGGTGAAAATGGAAGGTAACTGAGAGGGGATCACTGTTTATTAAACAGCTGACTGAGATAGCCAGGTAGGTAGAACACCACACCCCAAACCAAAAAGACTTGAATTCAAACCCTGACTTGGATACTTAGTAGCTCTTTGACCCTGGGCATGTCATCTAACCTCTGTCTGACTCAGTTTCCTTATCTATAAATTGAGGATACTATTAGAGCACCTACTTCCCAAGATTGTTACGAAGATAAAAATGAAACATTTGGAAAGTGTTTGAAAGATTTAAAGAAGCCAGGCAACTAGGCTGCAGTGCTGGGCCTGGAATCAGAAAAACTCATCTTCCTGAGTTTAAATCTGGCCTCAGGAACTTACTAGCTGTGTGACCCTGGGCAAGTCACTTACCCCTTTTTACTTTATTTTTATAACCTATAAAATGAGCTGGAGAAGGAAATGGAAACCCACTCCAGTATGTCTCCCCCCCCCCAAAAACAAAACAGAAATAGGGTCATGAAAAGTCAGAATGAAAAATGACTCAATACCATCCAAATTTTTAAAAAACAACCACACAATAATTGTAACTAAACATGACTTGGTTGAACAAGGAAAGAGATCCTCACTACAAATACAAGAAGAAGGAAACACGTGAAGACTTAAATCACTGGTTTCTGACCATCCCTCCCTTGTGCCTCTAAGATCATAGCTGACCAAAAAGTTAGCATGAGTTATAAAGAAAATCCTTTCAAGAAAAGATTATCTTTAAAATGTTGAATCTGGGAGCAGCTAGGTGGTACAGTGAATAGAGCACCCACCCTGGAGCCAGGAGGACCTGAGTTCAAATCCAGCCTCAGATACTTAACAATTACTAGCTAAGTGGCCTTGGGCAAGTCATTTAACCCCAATTGCCTTGCCTTGATCCCTCCAAAAAGCAAAAAAACAAACAGGCAAAAAAAAGTTGAATCTGTAGTAGTCAAATTTCACTAGGATTTGCCAATAAAAGGATCTATCATTCAATCAATACTGGGAATGAGCTATCAGATGATTCGTTTCCACAAAAGAAATTTCTTGTCCCCTACTCCATGTTTGCATGATGCTTTGGGGTTTACTTTTAAATCTGTCAAATCAGCTTAAATAAAACTAAGTCAGAAGTTGGCATGGAAAATAGTGACTTCTCATCCTAATCTTGCTTTCACCTCCTTGTCAAGTGAACAACCAACATGTAGGGGCTCATCTCCCATGACCCAATCTGATTTTCAGAAACATAAACAAGTTCTACCATAGCTTCTCCACCAAAGTCTAATTTCCTTCTTTTCTTCTATAATATAACAGAAATCTCCAACAGACTGTGGCAAGTAAAGGTTCCATTGTAGCTGTCAAATGTTGAATGCTGTTACATCTCAATAAATAGACATACCTCAAGATTAAAACAATAACTGAATTGTTACTTCTGGTCCACTTTTCAGTGGACCAGAGGGAAAAAGGCTGAAATGTTAATGACATGTAGATAAATGTGTTTTCGTCTGTCAACATCCCTGCTTGACCTTGCCTGTAAGGCCCTATAGAGAAGCCATTAAAATAAAGGTTAAACTGGTAATAACGTTTTTCCCCTCTTATTTAATACTTTATTTTTCCCAACTACCTGTTAAAATAATTTTAACATTACTTTTTTTTTCACAATTTGAGTTCCAAGTTCTCTCCCTCCCTCACCACTACCCCTCCATTAAGAAGGCAAGCAATTTAACATATCGTATATGTATAGTCATGTAAAACGTATTTCCAAGTCATTCAGTGAAAGAAAACACAGACAAAAAACTCAAGAAAAATAAAGAAAAAGTATCTTTGACCTTTATTCAAATTTGCTATCTAGAGATGGACAGCACCTTTCATCATAAGTCCTACAGAACTGTCTTGGAACATTGTATTGCTGAGAATAGCTAAGTTATTCAGAGTAGATCATCAAACAATTGCAGTTACTATGTACAACATTCTCGTGGTTCTGCTCATTTCACTTTGCATCAGTTCACATAAGCCTTTCCATGTTTTTCTGAGAGCATCTTACCCATCACTCCTTAAAACACAATAGTATTCCACTGCAATCATAAACAACTACTTGTTCAGCTTCCCCAATTATTGATACCCCTTCAATTTCCAATTCTTTGCCACCACTAAAAAAGTAGCTATAAATATTTTATATACATGGATTTTTTTTTATTTTTATCTCTTTGAGTATACAGACTTAGTTGTGGTATTGCTTGGTGAAAGGAAATGCATGGTTTTATAGCCCTTTGGGCATAGTTCCTAATTGCTCTCCAGAATGGTTGCAGCAGTATACAACTTCACCAGTAGTACATTAGTGTTTGAATATTTCCACATCCCCTCCAACGTTTGTCATTTTCCTTTTCTGTCATATTAGCCAATCTAACAGGTATGCGATAGTAGCTCAGAGTTGTTTTAATTCTCATTTCTCTCATCTAAAGTGATTCAGAGCATTGATTATAGATAGCTTTGATTACTTTGTCTGAAAACTGCCTGTTCATTTCTTTTGATCATTTATCAACTGAGGAATGGCTCTTATTTCTACAAATTTGACTCAGTCTTCAATATGTTTGAGAAATGATGTCTTTAGCAGAAAAACTCAGAGTAAAACAAATTTTTCACAATAATGATTACCAACTATGCATTTCTTTCCATCCTATTTCCTCCATTTATCCTACTCTCTCTCTCCCATTACCCTGTCCATTCTTGAAAGTGTTTTGCTTCTGACTTTTACCTCTCCCAAACTGCCCTCCATTCTATCAACATGCCTCTTCTCTTATCCCCTTCCCTTCCTACTTTCCTGTATGGTAAAATAGATTACTACACCCAACTGAGTGTATATATTATTCCCTCTTTGAGCCAATTCCAATGAGAGTAAGTTTCAAGTGATCCCCTCCCTGCTTCACTCATTTTCCCCTCCATTGTAAATCCTCTTTCAGACCTCTTTTAGGTTGATAATAACTCTTTTATTGCTATTGGATTCACAGAATCAAAAAATTTCAGAGGAGAAATGTTCATTTTCCTTTTGTCCAACCTAGACGTGATAAAGAATTATTTCTACAATATAACCCAAAAGTGATTACTGAGCTGTTAACTAATAGATTAATATTAATAGATTCAGCCCAATATTTTAGACCAGAAGAAATTTCAACCTGCTACCTTTTTGTACCATTGATGAGCTAAGAATGATATTTTTTTTACTTTAAAAAATAAAGTATTATTATATTTAAAAATATTAAAACCAGTCTTTACTTGTAGACTATACAAAAATAGGCCAAAGGCCAGATTTGTTGCTGAAGCTATAATGTACTGATTCCTATCTTAGACTGTCTTCAAGTACAGACACTGCTTATCCATCATATGGACTATAATAGACTACTATATGCTTAGAATGCTAAACTCTAATCCTTCCTTTACTCAGTTGCAAAAAAAACATGACAAAAAACATTTCTACAAATTATCTCTGACCAACTTTGACCTCAAAAACTGGCTTCCTCTTACCTCAGAAAATTTAAACTCCTTTTAGGTACTTCATAATATGACCTCACCCTACCTTTCTAGGCCCGTTCCTTCTTTTTTTAAAAATTAATAAACATTTTCCACCCTTCCATCTCACCCCATGCCCTCTCTGGGGAAAAAAGCAAAATCTTTGTGACAAATAATCAAGAAAAAAATATTCCCACATTGTTCTAAAAATATGTCTCACTCTGCATCTTAAAGCCATTACCTATCAGGAGACTGGTAGCATACACATAGATCCCTTACATAGAAAAGAGAAGAGGGGAGAGCATTTCCCAATTTTCCCCCTAGACCATGGTGGGTCATTATTCCTAGCCCAGCAAGAGCTAAAGTAAATTATATATACATATATATGTATGTATGTATGTAAGATATACAAAAGGATTTCGTGTCACCTGTACCCCCAAACTAGAAAACACTTAAGAGAATTATTGGTCTTTTTAAACTGCATGGAAAACCTAGGCATTCCTTTATTTTATTTTGTTTTGTTTTTCATCTTCAGGTCTCTGAAAGGCCAACCTCGACACAAACTGAAGAGAAGTAGTTACCATCAATCAATGTGTTTGCAGGGAGGAAGACCGGTCAGGTTTCCTGATGATTTTAGTTCTCAAATCCACTATATGAAATTACTGTTCAGACTAATGCTGTCTGAACTTTTAGTAATCTCATGGGTAAGGATATAAGGAGCAGGTTGACAATTAAATGTAAAGGGTTGCCTTTTTGAGATGCTGTGTGGCAAGGAGCAGGAAACTCAGAAAACAGGACTAAACATTAATATAGACTATATATTTGCCTAGGATCGGTGATAGTCATAGAGAGGTTTGGTTTTTTTTTTAATATTTTATTTTCTCCAATTACATGTAAAAACAATTCTCAATATTCATTTTTAAAATTAAGTTCCAAATTCTCTCCCTCTTTCCCCACTCCAAGCCCTCATTAAGAAGGCAAGCCATTTGATATGTGTTATAGATGTGTATTCATACAAAAAACATTTCCATTTTAGACATATTGTAAAAGAAAACAGGCCTAAATTAAAACCCAAGAAAAATAAAAATGAAGAAAGTTTTAAAGGTATGTTTCAAACTATATTCAGATAACATCAGTTCTTTCACTATGCATAGAAAACATTTTTCACACCAAGTCCTTCAGAGTTGTCTTGGATCATTATATTGCTTAGAATTGCTAAGTCATTTACAGTTGATCATCTTACAGTACTGCTAATACTGAGTACAAAGTTTCCCTGGTTCTACTCATCTACTCAGTTCATGTGAGTCTACTCCAGGTTTTTCTGAGAGCGTCTTGTTCATCATTTCTTATAGCACAACGGCATTCCATCACAATCGTATACCACAAATTGTTCAACCATTCCTCAATTGATGGACATCCCTTCAATTTCCTTCTGCCACCAGAAAAGAGTTGCTATAAATATTTGGGCATAGTTCCAAATTGCTCTAATTAATGTTCTGATCAATTCACAACTCCACCAATAATACATTAGTGTCCCAATTCTCCCACACCCCGTGCAACATTTATCATTCATCTTTTCTCTATTAGCCAAACTAATAGGTGTGAGGTAGTACCTCAGTATTGTTTTAATTTGCATTTCTCCAATCAATAGTGATTTAGAACATTTTTTCATATGGCTATAAGTAATTTTGATTACTTCATCTGAAAATGGACTGTTCATATATTTTGATCATTTGTCAATTGGGGAATGGTTTTATTTTTATAAATTTTACTCCCTTCTCTACATATATGAGAGATGAGGCCTTTATCAAAGAAACTTGATTTTAAAAAATCATACTTTTGATTGCTAACTGTATTTCTGTCAATCCTATTTCCCTCAATTATTCTGTTCTCTCCGTCCCTTCACCCTGTCCCTCCTCAAAAGTGTTTTGCTTCTGACTGTCGCCTCCACTAATCTACCCCACCCCCTTCTATGAGCAAACCACTCCCATTTTCTTACCCCAATTCCCTCCTACTTACCTGTAGGGTAAAATAGATTTCTAAACTTAATTGAGTGTATTCCCTCTTTGAGCCAATTCCAGTGACAGTAAGGTTCAAACATTCCCCACCACTCCCCCCATCTTTCTTTCCACTATAATAGCTCTTTCTTGCTTCTTTTATGTGAGATAATTTACCCTCTCCCTTTCCCCTTGTCCTAGTGAATCCCTCTTTCTCTCTTCTTAATTTTATTTCTAAAGATATTGTTCCATCATATTCAACTCATACCTGTGCCCTCTGTCTATGTATACTCCTTCTAACTGCCCTAATAATGATAAAGTTCAAAGGAGTTACAAGTAATCATCCTTCCATGTAGAAATGTAAGCAGTTTACATTATTAAGTCCCTTATTATTTCTCTTCCCTGCTGACTTTTTCATGTTCTCTTCTATCTTATATTTGAAACTCAAATTTTCTATTCATCTCTAGTCTTTTCATTAAGAATGCTTGAAAGTTCACTATTTTATTGAATGTCCATTTTTTCCTGGAAAGATCATACTCTGTTTTACTGGGTAGGTAATTCTTGGTTATAATCCTAGCTCATTTGCACCCTGGAATATTATATTCCAAACTCTCCAATCCTTTAATGTAGAAGTTGCTAAATCTTTTGTTATTCTGTCCATGGTTCCATGATACTCTATTTTTTTTTCTTTCTGGCTGCTTATAATATTTTCTTCTTTACCTGGAAACTCTGAAATTTGACTATAATTTTCCTGAGTGTTTTCAATTTGGGCTCTTTCAGGGGGTAATAAGATTCTTTCAGTTTCTATTTAATTCTCTTGTTCTAGAATATCATGACAATTTTCCTTCATAATTTCTTGAAAGATGATGTCCAGGCATTTTAAAATCAGCTTTCAGGAAATCCAGTAATTTAAAAAGGATCTATCTTGGATCTGTTTTCTATGTCAGTTGTTTTTCTAATAAGATATTTTACATCATCTATTTTTTTGTTCTTTTGGTTTTGCTTTATTGTTTCTTGATGTCTCATGAAGTGATTAGTTTCTATTTGCTCAATTCCAATTATTTTCTTCAGTGAGGTCTTGTACCTGCTTTTCCATTGTCCAATACTATTTTTAAGAAATTCTTTTCTTTGGTGAATTTTTATGCCGCTCTTTTCTCATTTAGCCAGTTCTGCTTTTAAGGACATTCTTCTCTTCCTTGGATTTTTGTACCTCTTTTGCCATTTGGTCTAGTCTGTTTTTAAGGTGTTATTTTCTTCAGTAATTTTTGTGCCTCTTTTACCAAGCTGTTTGCTTTTTTTCATGATTTTCTAGTATCATTCTCATTTCTCTTCCCAGTTTTTCCTCTATTACTCTTGCTTGATTTTTAAAATTCCTTATGAGTTAGTTCTTCCATGACCTAAGACCAATTAATATTACTCTTGAAAGCTTTGGATATAGGAGTTTTGACTTTGATGTCTTCTAAGTGGGTGTTTTAAACATCCTTGTCACCATAGTAACTTTCTGTGGTCAGAATTTTTTTCAGTTATTTGCTCATTTTCCAAACCTATTTCTTAACTTTTAACTCTTTGCTAAAGTGGGGCTCTCCTTCCAGGGGGCAGGGTCCACTGTCCCCAAAGCTTCAGAGGTTTTATGCAACAGTTTTCAGTGATACTTCTAGGGACCTGTCAGTGTTCGGTTTTTCCAAGGTGGTATTATCTAAGGAGAGGTGTGTTTACTACACTTTTGATCTATGACTCACCACTACACATAATCTTTTCTGACCTGGAACTGTGATGTGGGTCCCTGTTCCACTGAGGTTACAAGCTTTTGTATGGTAGTGCTCCTAATTGCATTGGTACTGCTACCCAGGGCTTCAACCCGGATTTGAGTATGGGTAAGTCCTTTCCCCGGTGCCAGCAAAGAGACACCTGTCATCTCCTTCTGACCAGTTGTTGGACACTCTTACCATCTGTGGACTGAGAGCTCTGAGAGCAGCTGCTGAAGCTGTTGATTCATTCATTCCCAAGGCCTGCTCCTGGCTTACTGGAGCCTAGTCAGTGTTGGGGTGGTATAATGCCATGCACAGGCAGCTTCCCAAAAGAATGCCACTGTGAACAGCTTTTAAGATTCAGATTACACAGTGTAATGGAGTGTAGTGAACACTCCATTTATTCCATTACAAATCAAGGTAAACATTCACAACAAATCACAATGTAACATTCACAACAGTACATTTTATCACAGAGAATAACAATATAGTGTTTACAACAGCTTAACATTAGAATGGTCACATAGTTTTCACTACATTGACCATGGTATTTAGAACAAAGAACAAAAGAATAATCATCTGGTTTTCCTAAGGAGGAAACCCTCCTTAATTAATCATTCAGTCATCCCACAATACAATAATCAATCTTCTACATATGCACCATAAGTGGGGCAATCATAAGTTAACAAATTCACAATTACTAAGAATCATTAATCACTAAATACAATCATTAGAAAATTACACAAACCCTCCACCCCTCAGTGTCTAGTAAACTTCAATTTTATCACTCATTCTATATCCAAGGAAAGGCCTTTTCTTCATTTTGACTATGGGTGGTCTCTCAGATTCCCTGGATCCCCTTCCATGGTCCCAGCTCCTACCGGAATCCACCAGTTACCTGGATTCAGAGGCAGACAGCTTCCAGCTCCTTGTCTAGTCCTAGGAGCAGTTTTTATTACATACTGAAGTTCACAGGGTTCAGTACATCTCAAAATCCTCACAACTTCTGTTGCCAGGAACTCAAAGATCAACCAAGCCACAAACAAACAAAGGCTTATGCTGGTCATTCTTCTTCAGTTCTCCAGCAGTTCAGCTGGCCCTAGGACCCAAAAGGAATCTTAGCCTTCCAGGAGGCAGCAACTTCAGCCTTCACTAGACTCTGGTCTCAAGAAAAACTCCAACTCAGTCCTCAGTCAGCTTCCAGATGCTGGGAGAGAAATTCTCTCTCTGTCTCTCTCTCTGTGTCTCTGTCTCTGTCCTCTGTCTCCCTCCCTCCCTCTCTCTCTCTGTCTCTCTCTCTCTCTCCCCCACCCCTCTCAGCCAGCTTCAGTCTCCACGATTCTTCCTCCACTGGGAGCCAGCCAGGAGAAAAATTCCCAATTCTATCTCCTTTCCCTGGAACTCTTCTTAGACACACACACACACACACACACACACACACACACACACACACACACACACACTCTGATGCAACATACCTATCCTGTCAAACTTTTATAGTTGTCTTGGGGTAGAAAATTGTTTTGCCTCATCCTTTTGTGGGTTTTGCCATTCTAGTATTTGTTTTATCACATTATTTAAAGATCTTTAGAGGGTTTGGGGGGAAAGCTCAGGCTAGTCCCTGCTTTCTCTCCACCATTTTGGCTCTGCTCCAAGTGAGAGTTTAAAAACAAAAAAACAACTCCTGGAAAAGAGAGTGGATACAGTCACCTCTGAAAAATGACTCAATTACTGAGGATGCTTCTTTTTCCTTTCATTTTGTGCCTCTTCCAGACTGCAGTAAAACTGGTGCATAGATTTGTCTTTCTTCCTCCCAACTGATAATGAATAGAGAAACTCATGGCCACAGGAGACATGTGGTAGCAATCTGAGAATTGTATTAAAATTTTTTCCTTTCTGAACACAAGTTTCTGGATTTGAGAGTTTCAAACAATGGGTCATTCCAAGAAATATTTGTAATTTGATCTTCCCTGTGGAGAAAAAAAAAGAAAATTCAGTTTATGGGGTAGCAGCCCACTTATGACACAGTCACCAAAGATTTCAGTACTGTCAGGAGCTAGAGGCAGCAGAGACCACAACTAACTCATCTGCAAGAAATGCTACTGTGACAGATGAAGGGGGAGGGGGAAAAGGAGGGTAGTTCAAAGACATTAGTTGCCTTGCAACCTTATAAGCATGAAACATGCACTCCTCCTTGCACCTACTTGAACCATGTTTCCTATATAGGTGCCTTATCTATTCATGACCTCTGTGTGTCCACTCTTTTTTGTTTTTTGCTTTTTGGAGGGTAGAGGGCAGGGAAACTGGGGTTAAATGACTTGCCTAAGGTTACATGGCTGTAATTATCTTGGAGTCAGGATTTCAGGTGGAATGTTGCAACCAGCCAATCTGGTAGGGTAACTGGGAAACCAGGGTTCATGAGACTTGAATCCAAAATGAGTTTTAAATTGAAACTTAGGACTGTGCCATATAGGAATTGAACTAAGCTATTTGTATATTTGTTCTTTTGCCGTTGAAATAATTTTTCTTTGTAAAAGCTGATCTGGTTGTTAGTGGCTAAATGGAAATGATGTTCAGGGAATCCTAGCCCTCCAATTGAGAGAACGTGATAATTGGGAACCAGAGCTGTTGGCAGAGAGCCTAGATGAGCCCATTTATTTAGAGGTACTGAAGAATTCTGGGGGAAGGGTAAATTGTAATATACTTGGTCTTCAGGAAATGGGAGTAGTGGTAGTTAATGTTATGAAAGAAAAAAAATTGTGGGGTGGCTAGGTGGTGCAGTGAATACAGCACTGGCCCTAGGGTCAGGAGGACCTGATATCAAATCCAGCCTCAGACACTTAGCACTTCCTAGCTGGGTGACCTTGGGCAAGTCACTTAACCCCAATTGCCCTGACTTCCCCCCTCCAAAGAGAAAAAAAAGAAAAAGAAAAAAGAAAAGAAAAAAAAGGAATGTTTTCTTTGGTATTTCAACTTCATTACACTTCCTTCTCCCCCACCCAGAGCTCTATCCCCTATAATAAGAACAAAAAAAAAAGAAAAATACATTTCAGCAAACACAAACAGCACACCAACCAAGTACAATAGCAAATGTTGTGTTATGAGGTGGGGGGAGAAGAGATAGGTGCATTTTTCCCCTTGGGGGAAGCTTGATTATATTTTCACAATTTAAATTGGGAGGAGAGGTTGTTGCTTTTCCTATTTTTATTGCTTTAGTCATTGTGGATATTGTTTTCCTGATTCTGCTACTTCATTTTACATTAGTTTATGTCTTCCCATAATTCTCTATAGCCTCATGATTATCATTTTTTACAGTACAGTAATATTCCATTATAGTCATGTATGACAGCTTGTTTAGTCTTTTTCCAAACGATAGGTACCACTTTATTTCTAGTCCTTTGCTGCTACAAAAAGTGCTGCTAAAAATGTGTGGTAGAAAGGGGATCTTTCTTTCTGTCTTTGACCTCCCTATCCACCTAGTAGGTGGGATCTCTGGACCAAAGGATATAGACTTTCTTAGTATCATGCCAAATTGTTTTCCAGAATGATTGGGAAAAAAAAATCATAGCTTCAACAGAAGTTATATGTCTGTCTTCTAACAACTCCTCCAACATTAACTATTCTTCTCCTTTTATATCTTTGCCAATTTCCTGAATAAGAAGTGAAACTTCAGAGTTGTTTTGAATTATATTTTTCTTCTAAACAATCCTAATCAATTCTGGTGTGGCTTTAGTCTGGAGGACCATTGAAGGAGCAAATCCATTTAATTCTGTTTAATTCTATCATAGAAAAAGGTACACAAATATACTGTTGACAAAACTATGAAGTACTCCAATTGTTCAAGAAAATAATTTGGGGAAAATAATTAAACTAAGTAAGTCACTAAACTTGACTTTTTCATCCAAAAATCCAACTACTGGGCACATACTCCCAAGGAAGTCAAGGAAAGAAAAACCTATGTAGAGAAAAATTTTCACATAGTATCATTTTTTAAAATAAAAATCTGGACACAAAGTTAATGCCTATTAATTGTGGAATGACTAATAAAATTAGTTATATGAAAATGGAATATCACCATGCCACAAAATAATTATAAAGCATGAGGATATCAGAGAAACATGGGAAGACTTATATGAAGTGACCAAAAGAAAAAAAAGCAGAGTCAAGAGAACTATATATATATATATAAAATGATTATCATAATGTTAAAAAAAGAAAACTAAAAAAACACCAAATTTTAGACTCACTGACATCTTGGTTCCAGAAGGCCAACTATTCTCTCCTTGTTAGGGAGATAGTGGACTAAGGATGGATGATGTTGCATGTCATTAAGAGTCATTGTTGTATCCGTTAATTTTGCTTGTTTGCCTTTGTTATAAGGGATAGTGGTGTGTATGTGTGCGTGTGCATGTGTGTGTGTGCATGCATGTGTGTTCATGTATAACAAAAATGTCAATAATATGTGAATAAAATATGTTTCATTCCATGTTAATCTTCTGGGGTGAATTCAAAGGATTCTGTGCTTGGACCCCCAGACATGGAGTTAATTTCATCTTCCAAGTATGGATCCTCTGAGTCAATCCATCCTCAGAGAAGTAAGAAAAAAGGGTACCCTTTGGAGGTGGCTAGGTGGCACAGCGAGTAAAGCACCAGCCCTGGAGTTAGGAGGACCTGAGTTCAAATCCAACCTCACACACTTGACATGCTTACTAGCCATGTGACTTTGGGCAAGTCACTTAACCCCAATTGCCCTCCAAAAATTTTTTTAAAAAAGGTACCCTTCACTCAATAGTCACGTGACTACTTTTGTCATGTCGTGAAAATTCAACATTATTATAGGGGGAAAGGGACAAAAACTAGGTCCTACTCCTAGAGGGTCAATGGTTGCATTATGCAAGGAGTACAGACATTCTGATTGTCATCATCATGCCTCTCTTTGGGGCTCTGGAATTCAGATTTCCTGGGATAGAAAGGAGCTCCCAAACCATGTAGAAGTGAATTTCATTCAGGCATGAATTAAGAGTTATATTCCTCTGCTTTGATCTCAGCTCCCAACCAGATGAGAGAAATCTATCTACTGAGTCATCTAGCTGCCTATAGTTCCTACAGGTACATAAAGGATTTACCTTCTGGTTTGAGAGTCTAATACCATAAAACTCCTGCTGTAAATTGCCCCACTGTTCAACTACTCCACAAATTCAATTCTGCCACAGTTAAATCCTATCACATGAGCATACAGTGTTGCCATGCTCATCTCTGTCACTGCAAACTTGGAAAGTCTCAAGGTTGGGGGGGGCCTTACTCCTTTTACTCCCAAACTTCTCTGAAACCACTCCATAATTGGGAGCTACAGTATCTAGTTATAATAAATGGCCCTTATCACCATAGACACTAAAAAGAATTTGAAAACCAAAATCTCTTTTTTTTCTCATAGGACAAACTGCAAAGATATAATCTAGTTAAATGAAGAATGCAACAACCAGTTTTGGTAATTCTTTGTCTTCCCTATCCCTGACCACCTTTTTTTAGTCCCTTTTGGATTTGTTTCCCTCACTCAGACATCTATTAATAATGATTTCTTCCGCTTCCTTAAATTAGTCATAGGAGCCCAAAGACACCAGAGCTCTAAATACCTGTGAGACTATAGGACTGAATAAACAGAAACCTACAAGACATCTTGAATGTTCAAACTGAATCTAATTTCTCCCTTTGGCAAATGCTGCTTTCTGAATATAATATGTGCAACCCTTACCATTTTTCTAATGCTGCTTTGTAATAACATAATCCCTTAACGCTTGTTTTTTTTTCTTCTATGCAAGGTAATAAGGATGGTGGAAGGAAAAACACCTGACAAGACATGGCTTAAATTAATGGACAAAACATGATTGCAGCTTTGGTCTCTTTCGATAATGGGAAATGCGAGAATTCCAACCCCCTGTGACACCTGAAACTGAGTAGAAATTAATTAATAGTTCTGTATTTGGATTGGTCAAGCAGCATCTAGCAGCAGAGTGACCATAGCTGACTCACAGGAACCCTTGGCTTGTTGTTTCTTGGTAACACTTCTTAACTATTGATAAGCCCTATGGTAAAAATAACACTAATGGCAGCTTTCTGAAAAGCCAAAAAAGTAGACCACATCAAATCCATGTCTATGAGGCTGCCAGTGATGGACAAATGAGTCAAGAAACCGCCCACAAGGGTAAATGCCAGACTTGTTCATTAATTACCAGACACTGACTAATCAGATCAATTTTTTCTTGAAAATGTAAAACAAAATTCCTCAATCTCTCCAAATCTAATAGGTGACAATATTATTCAAGAGGCTAAGACATGTGCCAGGAAGTAATGCAAGGTAGTAAAAAAAAAAACAAACAAAACCAAACAAAAAACCTTCTAGATTTTAATCAAAAGACCTGAACTCTGATGCTTATTAGATGTATGATAATGGGCAAGTCATTGAAGTTCCGTAGACCTCAGGCGGCTTTGAAATGAAGAAATGCAGGAAACAGTTTTGATTGGGATATTTTCACCTCTAAATCCTAGGATTTTATAAAATTACAACCCTAAACTTCTTACCTGAGCTCTGTACTACTTAATTTACACTATTAGGTACATAGTGCAGAAATTTAAGACAACAATGAATATGAAATTAAGAAAAATATAAATAAGAATATGAAAAAAGGTTCCAGACTTAAGTGGAGTATGAATATTATAATTCCATAGAGTAGATCAAGGATCAAAACATATAAAATATTAATTTTTTCAAATACATTTATAAAAATGAGGCAATATATCAATACTTTTGAGATACCGTCAAAGCCCTTCATAGGAAACATACCATATTATTTGATATCTCTAAATTCTTCCATATGCAAAAGAAAAAAGATAATTTAATTTAGTATGTGATGAATTATAAACTCAAAATACTCAAAAAATAATTGGTTCCAATATTACATGAGTTAACTGCAAAAAAAAAACCCCAAAAAACAGAGATATAGGCTCCTTACCAATCTCCTATTACAAGGCAAATATATATGGTGCTGACTTCCCAAATGACTAAACACAAAGCAAAGGGGGAGAGGGGGTAGGGGAACAAACAAAACAAATAAAAAAAACCTATAGACTGTTTGGAGCCAAGACTTTCTGGAGTCTTGGCACACTAGCTCCCCAGTTCTACAAGGTCATTAGGCAGATATGTAAGGAAAGTATAATCTTGTTGGGTGGATGCTCTCATTGGTTTCTTGAATATCTAAAGAAAGTACTGAAAGTTAATTTGAAAGTCCTGACTGGGACTCCAGGTTTGTTGTGCCTCCAGAGGTGGTTCTAGGATAAAGATCTTAATGAGTGATTAGCCTTGGGCTGAGGTCAGGGAAAGGCAAGACCCAAGTCATGTAGTCACCCCTACAATAAGGAATATAAGCTCTATGATTTTCTTGTATCTTTGACTCAGTATGGAATAGTTCTGCAATAAACAGACTATGAAATACATCCCCGTCTCTCTGTCTCTTTCCTTTGTTCAGCTGGAAGCTTTCTCTCACTCTCTCTTTATTTTTCTCAGCTGGTAGCTAGGCCCAGCCTGTGCTGGCCGCAGCAATAGACCAACATCATAGACTATTGTAGAGAGCCAGCTGATACAATGGATATGGTGTTGGGTTCAGAGTCATGAAGACCTGAATTTGAATCCTGTCTCAGACATTTACTAGTTATATGACCTAAATAAGTCACCTAACCCTTTTCAGCCTCAGTTTCCTCGTTTGTAAAATGATTATGATAATCATACCTGCTTCACAGACTTGCTGGGATCAAATGAAATAATGTATGCTAAGTACTTGGCAAATCTTAAAGCCCTATACAAATGTTTACTATTAATAAATATTGCTATAAAAATATCAAACAAAATATGAGCAAAGAGGCCACAATATTATGTTCAAAAGGTAATTTTTGATGATCAGGTTAGATTTTTTTTACCAGAAACATAATTCAACCTTAATGTTGGATATGTGACAAACATGTGTAATGGACAACATAAATAACAAAAACATTAAAAATCATATGATTATATCAAGAGAGTAGGAAAAGTCTCTGAGAAAATATAGTACTTGGATCCTTTCTTAATTGTTGTAGGCCAAGACTTTCAGGGTCCTTGTCCACATTAGCTCCCCAGTTCTACAAAGGTCATTAGGCAGATATGCAAGGAAAGTATAATCTTGTTGGGTGGATGCTCTCATTGGTTTCATGAATATCTAAAGAAAGTACTGAGTTAATTTGCAAGTCTTGATTGTAACACCCTGTTTGTGCCTCTGGATATGGTTCCAGAATAAAGAGCTTAACAAGTGATTGGCTTTGGGTTGGGGTAGAGAAAGATCGAGACCAAGGGTGGTTCCTTGCATTCTGCTAAGGGTATATAAACCTTGTATCTTTGGCTCTGTATGAAATAGGTCTGCAATAAACAGACTCTGTCTCTGTCTCTGTCTCTGTCTCTCTCTTTCTCTCTCTCTCTCTCCCTCTCTCTCCCTCTCCCTCTCCCTCTATTCCACTCAGCTGGTAGCTAGGTCCAGGCTTGCTAGCCACAGCACTTAATATCACAAATACTATCTAAAAGAGAGAACTAACAATATTTGTACAGGAAAAAACGACCTAGAAATCTTTATAATTAGATTTGGGGCAAAGCATAGATGCCAATTGTCACATTATTATTTGATATAGTTAGTTCTAGAAATGCTAGTGTTAGCAAGAAGAAAAGAAAAGGTTTAAGAAATAAACTCAGATAAAGAGGAAACAAAATTATTTCTATATATGTGATATTGATGGAATTCTAATAAAGGTATCCCCACCCCCAATATTCTATCTTCATTATAGGTATGTCCCCACTAAACAGCAGCCCCACTGTACCTACCTAGCCCACCCACCAATGTCCTAACTTCATTGCTCACCAGAACAACAGGTGTGTCCCTGAACTCTTGGTTCCCACAGAAACAGCAAGTATATCCATGTAATGAGAACCCAGCTACTGCCTCTACCTAGTCACTGCTACCAGATTTATTCCCACAGAAATAAGTTTGTTCTTGTACTCAATCACAATCACATCATGCATCTAACTCAAGACACGACCACAATATCTATCTGTCTTGATCAGACAAGACCACAATAACTAGTCAATTGGAGAGCAACATAAACTAGATTGTTTAACCACTGAACCATAGATGGGACCCCTCCTCAATAATCTAATGCCTTAATAAACTCCTCCTGTTTTTTTAATATTAATCATATTCCTATATGCTATGTAAATTATTATTATATAATACCATCTTTACCCTATAAAAAATCCATCATGTTTTCTTTGAAGTTACTGGTTCCTCTTGGAACTAAGCCCACTTCATGAGAGACTTCAATCTCAATAAATGCCTATACTTGGAATAGAGATGGTTTGGCTGAATTCTTTGAGATGGTTCCATTACAACACAATGAAATTCCAAGAGTTTTTGGGTGGGCAGAGCCCTCACTGCAACAATATGATAGTTAGATTAAAGAAATCTAGTTATTCAATGGAAAAATTCACTAAAACAATGAGTAATTTCAATTCATTAACAGAATATAAAATAAACGCACACAATCACTACATTTTCTGCCTGTTACTAACAGAGAAAAAAGAAGTTTCTTTCACAATAATTACAGGATATGTGAAATCTGTGGGTCAGTCTACCAAGACATAAGTTTTAGATGAATAAAAGTACAACAATATTATTTACAGAAATAAAGGAAGATAAATAATTGGAAAAAGATTCATTATTTATGGATGTTTTGTGTCAATATAATTATAATGGCATCATTACAAGCTGATTAATTTACGTACTGTCATACCAACCAAACTACCAAGACTGAACTTTATAGAAATAGACAAAATATTTTTAGAATTCATCTAAAAGAAGAAAATGGTAGATGGTAAGGGAGATTAAGATTTTTCAAAAAGAGAAATAAAGGGGTCCCTTATTATTTAATCATAATATTAATATTTATTCTCTGACACCAACCAAAGCAATACTAAGGGAAAAAACTGCTACTGTTTTTTTAATAAAAATTGATTAATTGAATAGACTAGGTAAGAACCCAAAGTAATTAAATTCAATAACCTAATATTTCATAAGACCAAGGACATCCAATATTGAGGTAATGGGCCCTATTCAACCAAATTTTCTGGTGAAAATGGGAAGCAGACTGAAACAAATTAGGTTGAGACCAGTTAAGCTTCAAATGGACATAATGACTAAATATAAAACTATAAAACTTAACTTAAAAAAAACTGAGGAAAGTAGAGTAAGTTACACTGCACAAATGTGGCTAATAAGAGAATTATTAATTCAACAAGGGATGAAGGTGATCATAGACAACAAAATGGATGATTTTGATCACATAAAACTGAAAAGCTTTCTATGAACAAAATCAATGCAGCCAGAATTAGAGGAAAAGCAGTTAGTTGAAGGGGGAAAGAATTACAGCAAAATCCTCTAGTAAAGATCAGATATCAAAAATATAAAGATGATGTATATATACAGTAAATATATAGCAAATATAAAGAATACACATTAATATGCATAAGTATTCACAAATACATTCATATATACATATTTGTATGCCTGTCTGAGCATATATATGCTTATATAAATATGAATATAATATGTATATTATAGATATTATATACATACAAATGTATAAGAGCCCTTCCCCATTAGGTAGTCAAAGGACATAACAAGCAGTTTTTTAAAGAAGAAATGTAATCTATCAACAGCCTTGTGAAAGAATACTCCAAAATATTAATAATAGGCAAAATATCAATTAAAATACTCTGTGATTTAACTTTATAACCAAATTAGCAAAAAGGACATATAATAATTATGGTCAATATCAGAAGGGCTATGGTAAATCATGCACATTAATGTATTTTTGGTTGAACTCTGAATTGTTCTAGAAAAATTTTAGAATAATATACTGAAAAAGTCACTGAACAGTGACCTCTGACCTGATAATACCACTATTAGGCATTTATTCTAAGGATATTAAAGACATGGATATGGTCCCATAAATAGAAAAATAATTACAGCATCACTTTTTGTAGTAGCAAATAAATCGAAAGCATTTTAGGTCTTTTTCAGTTGGGGAAAGGTTAAACAAATTGTGGTGTATTAGCATAATAGAATTTTTTTCTGTGTCATAAGGAAGGATAAATAAGAATTCAGAGAAAACTGGGAAGATTTGTATAAACTGATCCGGAGAGAAGTATAACCAGAACAATATGAATTAAATGCTTCAGTCCAGAATCAAGTTGACATGAGTTCAAATTCAGCCTTAGACACTTATTACCTGCATGACCCTGAGCAAATCACTTAACTGCTTGCCTCAGTTTCCTCATGTATAAAATGTGGATAATAACAGCACATCCCTTGGGGGTTGTTGTAAGGGTCAAATGACATAGTATTTGTAAAGTGCTTAGAATAGTGTCTAGTACATAGCAGGAGTTACATAAATGCTTATTCTATTCTCTCTACCCTAATATCTCTCCATTCCATTTGATCCTATATACCACAAACAAGGTCATCTTTCTGAAGTCCAGCTCTGATCACTTCATCTTCCTTCTTTAAAGCATTTCATTTGTTTCTCATTGTCTACAGTCTAAAAGCAAAAGTCTAGCTTAGCCTGGCATTAGCCCACCCTAGAATGGCTCCAAAATGTCTTTCTAGAGCTATTTCATACATTTTCCCTTCCTAGCTGAATACTACTCACCCACTGCTGAATTTATCCCATAACTTTCCTTTTGCTATAAGCCTTTGTTGATACCTTACCCTGAACATAAACTGTATTCTCAATTTTTTTGTCTCTGAGAGTTTGAATCCTTCCCATCCTCTGCCCCTGTACTCCCTCTACACCTCTGCTGAATCTTTCCCATATTTCCAGGCCCCACTCAGGTGCTACCTCTTAGATTATTTCTTTATGTTCCCAAACTGAACCCTACCTCTCCTTCAATGTCTCAGCTCTCTCATGCACTTGATTGCAGTAGTTGTATTGTTATCATTTGTGTTGGTCTTATCTCCCCCTACTAAGATCCTTCAGTACATGCTGCCTTTTTCATTTTTTTCCACAATAGTGCCAAGCAATATATTCACACATCAAGTTAAGAGGTAATGCAGAGATAGAAAACCGGCTTCAGAGTCAGAGAGGCATGGGTTCAAGTCCCCTCTCTGACATATATTCATTGTGTGATTCCAGTAACTTTTCAGCATTCTGGACAGTTCCCAAAGGTTCTGAATCATTAAGAAAGTGCCATCCTACACTGGCAGATAGAGTTGTCAAAACCAGGAGTTTCCTATACCAATGAAATCACAGATTCAGTCCCTATTCTATAGAATTTAAAGTTGTAAAGAGATCCTAGAAATCCTCTCATCTAACACCTTCTTCGTATGTATACATACTCCTCTGCCTCTAAACCTTCACTCAGAAGAGTTATTCCAACAGATAACATCATTTTCTTAGCTAGTATCTATGTAGGATTTTAAGGTTTGCAAAGGACTTTACCAATATTATCTTCAAACAACCCTGGGAGTCAGGAGCTATTATTATCTGCTTTTGCAGATGAGGGAACTGAGGTAAACAGGGGTAACTTGCCCAGGGTCACACAGGGTCACACAGCTAGTCACACCTATTTGAACTCAGATCTTCCTGGCTCCAGGTCCAGGGATCCATCAACCATACCAACTAGCTGCTTCATTCATTCATTCATTCATTCATTCAATCAATCAACCAATCAGCAAAGATTTATTAAGTGCCTACTCTGTGCCAGGCTCTGTGACCAATACTGTTTCTATCACCATTTTACTATTTCAAGCCATCCCCATTGTTAATTAGGATCACAAATTTAAAGTTGAGAGACATTAGCAACTAATACACCCCCATCATTTTACAGATGAGGAAGCTGAGGCCCACAGAAATTATGCCAAAAATAACTTAGGCAATATATGAGTAGAACCCAAGTCCTCTGACTACATAAGGGCAGCTAGGTAGCACACTGGATAGAGTACCAGATCTGGAGCCAAGAAGACTCATTTTCCTGAGTTCAAATCTGGCCTTGGACATTTACTAGCTGTGTGACCCTGAGCAAGTCCCTTAAGCTTGTTTGCTTCAGTTTCCACATACCTAAAATGAGCTGGAAAAAGAAATGGTGAACCATTCTAGTATTTTTTCCAAGAAAACCCCAAATGAGGCTTTAAAGAATTAGATATGACTAAAATCCCTGAACAACAACCTCTGACTATACATCTAATACTCTTTCCACCATACTGTATCACCTCCATTTCTTGCTCTGTGTTTTTAGAATATTCACAATACACAGTTTCTTGGGTCAGTTGACATCTTTAATCATTTTTACTATAAACAAACCCAAATAAATGCTTTGTTGCTTCTATAACTCAGGCCCAGTTGTTAGATGAGAATGTCACTGGGAGAAGGGAGCATTAGAGCCATTTCAGCCTTTAAGAGAAATATTTAAAGACCTAGTGCAGGATCCCTGCCACACTAATGAGCAAAATTTCTACCCAAGATAATAGATTATTGCTCTATTCTACCTGTCATCTTCAGGCCTATTTTGTATGTTTAGTTGTCATTTTCTTCTTTAATCCCCAGGATCTAGCATTTTCATCAGACTCTTACTACACAGGGACTAGAGAAGCATCAAATTTCTTTCTTACTAATGGCCAGCACAGCTAGCCAAATACAACACAAAACAGTCAGACTCCAATGGTGGGCTCAGCATCTTGGGGCTTCGACTGGATTTTCCCATTTGAGGCTTACTGAAGTTTAAGCAAAACTTGAAAAATTGCAAGAGGGGTTAAAACAAAGGTTAAAATAAGCTTCCTTTTTCAGGCATTCCCTTTGGCCCTCTCTGAACTTCAGTTGAAGTGAGTCCATGTTTTCTAGGACATAAGGGGGGGTACAAGCTTGCTTTGTTGTTGCAGACTGGACAATAACAAACCCACTTTGGAAAAGCAATGTTCCTAGCTCCAGCCAGATCCACAATTGTCCCACACACAGTAGTCAAAAAAATCCAGGACTAGGTTTCTGATCTCTATAGCAAAGAGACTGATGAAAGAAACAGGGCAATAAAATGCTTCTTTTCCTCAACAGAAAGGGGTACAGTAATTCCATTTTTACTATAGGAATTGAATCTTCCCTGAGAGAGATATTGCTGATATTATTCAATTACATAAATTACCACTTCTTTTTCTTGGGCAACCATTTTATGGTTATGACTAAATATCTTCCTGCTGACAATCAATTACTGTAGTTCTCCAGTGAAATGTAAAGACAGGGGTACTGTACCAGCAAAATGTATTAGCTACCCTGGTATGTTGGGATGAAGAGAGAGGATGGGTTCCAATGTCAAATCCCAGAGGTCTATGATTTTATTTTCAATTCATGGGGCATAGAGGGTGAAAAGAGGAGGAAAAATAAAGCTTTGTCTCTCTTCTCCTAATCATGGTAAAAAGAAAAGGTTTGTTCCCATGATGGCATCAATAGTCCTTGTGACATAAAGCAATGTTTTGAATGAGTTTTGGAACCCCAGATTCATTTCTTTTTTTGTGGATTATAAGAACATATAACCACTTAACAGATATGGTTCCTTTGATGCCTACAGGAAAGACACCTACAGGATTATATGACTGATGGCACCGTTAAATCATTTTATAAAATGCCAAAGAGATTTCATCCCAAGCTTGGCATTTCTGAGGAAGCAAGCAATATTAAATATCATATCCTAAGGAAAGTAAAACAGATAAGCAAGGCTTTTGTTATGTGAATATTTACTTTCTCAAAGACTGGTGCCAAAACAAGGAAGCAGATAAAGAGAAAAGATTAATAAAAAAAAATATGCTAGTGACTCTATATGAGAATTCAACCAACAAACTTTTATCACTCTACTATAATGTGCTAGGTGTTTTACTAGGTCCTGGGAATGTAAAGACAATAAGTTAAATACCTCCTACTCTCAGGGGACATTGGCTGTTCAAGAAGAGGACAATTGTACTTCAGCTCCAAGAATGTTAAAAGGAAAAGGAGAATTTAGGCAGGCTAATGAATTTTCAAACTCAAAAAACTAAGTTGTTGGGGGTTTTTTGGATAATAGAACATTAAGTTTCCTTCTGGGGGTAAAAATTCAAGAAGGCAGAGTAGAGGAAATACTTCAGTTGAGCTCTCCCAACATTCCCCTCCAAACAACATACAATAATGCTTCACATTGAATTATAAAGCAGCAGAGCTAACAAAAGGTCAGGGTGCAACATTCTTCCAGTACAAGACAACTTAGAAAGTTGGAAGGAGAGATTAATGACACAGTGGTGGAGGCTAGCCTGGTGCCCATGTGGATATAACACTAATGATAGAAATTAGTGGTGAAAACAGCAAGAGCAGCAGTTTAGGGAGTTCTCAAGCCAGAGACAGTAAAAGGATCAGGCAGCTAGTCAGAAAGAGATTACAAGGGACCTTTGTGCTAGCACTGGGCATAGGACTGGACACTATTTGTAATTCCATTGCCTATTCCCACTTCCAGGGTGGAAAAGAACACTTTCAGTCACAAAGGAGCAGGGACTTGAAGAAAAATATCACTTGAGGCTGCAAGGGATCAGGGTCCCCAGAATTATCTCTGAAAACAGCAATGCAAAAACCCTGAAGCTTGGGGAATTGTGCTCTAACCCCCAACAGCAGGATCAGAGCCCAACCTTACCATAAAGTTCAAAGTCAAGAGATAAGCTGGAAAAATTAGTAAAGAGCCACAACAAAATAAAGAACTTGACTAGAAACAGTTACTATGTCAATAAGGAAGATAAGACAAAAACTTTAGACAAATACAATGATGTCAAAACAACTACAAGGAAAGCATCAAAGGAAAAACCCTGTGAATTGGACACAAGCCCAACAAGAATTCCCAGAAAAGTTAAAAAATGATTTTCAAAATAAAATAAGAGAGGTAGAGGAAAATTGATTAAAGAAATGATAGCAAGGGAAGAAAATCATGAAAAGACAATTTACAGCTTGGTAAAAGAGGTACCAAAAATGCTAAAGAAAGTGAAATCTTAAAAAAACAGAATTGGCTAAATGGAAAAAGAGTTTAAAAAACTGACTAAAGAAAATAATTCCTTAAAAATTAGAATTGAGCAATTGGAAACTAATGACACAATGAGGCATTGAAAAGCAATAAAACAGAGCAAAAAACTGGGGAAAACAGAAAAATGTGAGCTATCCATTGATAAAAACAAATGTAAAACAGGTCAAGGAGAAATTATTTAAGAATTATCCTACTATCTGAGAGCCATAATCAAAGAAAAATATTAGACATCATATTTCAATAAAGTATAAAAGAAAACTACCCCAATATCCAAGAGTAAAACAAAAATGGAAAGAATCCATTGATTACTACCTGAAAGAGATCCCAAAATGAAAACTCCAAAGAATATTATAGACAAATTCCAGAACTTCTAGGTCAAAGAGAAAAAAATGTCAAGAATCCTGAAAGAAATAAAATATCATTGAGCCACAACCAAGGATAACACAAAGTTTAGTAGCTACCATGTTAAAGCAGCAAAGGACTTGGACCATTATATTCTGGAATCAAAAGAGCTAGAAATACAATCAAGAAGAGCCTATCCAGTAAAACTTAGTATAATGCTATGGGAATAAAATGAACATTTAATGAAATAGAGGACTTTCAAACATTCTTGATGAACAAATCAGAGATCAATAGAAAATTTGGCTTTCAAATACAAGGCTCAAGAGAAGCATAAAAAGGTAAACATAAAAGAGAAATCATAAGGAATTCAAGAATGTTAAATAGTTAGCATTCCTATATGGGAAGATGATACATGTAACTTCTAAAACTCTTATTGTTATTAGGGCAGTGAAAAGAACTCTATGTAGACAGAGGGCACAGAAATGATTCAATTTTGTGGGAAAATCTTACAAAATGGAACGGTGAAAAAGAGGGATACACTGCAAGAAAGGAGAAAGAGAATGGGAGAAAATATACAAAAGAAGTGTGCCAGGAAAAGCTTTTACAATGGAAAGAGAAATGGGGGGAGGCAGGCAATGCTTGAACTTAACTCATCTCTAAATTGGGTAAAAGAAGAAAACACACAGACATTTAATTAGATAATTAAATCTATCTTACTCAACATGGAAGTAGGAGGGGAAGCAGATAAGAGAAAGGGATGAGTGATAAAAGGGAAGGCAAATAAAGGAAGGCAACAGTCAGGGGTAAAACAGACTTTAGAAGTGGGATAGGATGAAAAAGTAGAGAAGAAACAGTAGAAAAACAGATGAAGGAAAATGCACAGTTGTAACACTGTAACACAGTGAATGTAAATGAAATGAATTCACTCATAAAATGGTAGCAAATAGCAGAATGGATTAGAAACTTGAATCCAATAAAATGTTGTTTATAAGAATTACACTTGAAACAGACAGAGTTAAAATAAGAGGAAACAATCTATTGTGCTTTGACTGAAGTAAAATAGGCATTAGTAGAAATTGTGATCTCAGACAAAGTAAAAGCAAAAATAGAACTAACTAAGAGACATAAGCAGGAAAATGGCATCTTGCTAAAAGACACTAAAAACACTGAAGCAGTATCTATAAAAGGTATAACATTCAAATTCTCAAAAAGAAAAGTTAAATGAATTACATAAGTATAGAGTAAAACTCTACTATTAAGGAACCTCAGTTTTCCCCTCTCAGAGCTAGATAAATCTAATCATAAAATAATAATAAATAATCATGAAATAAATAAGAAAGAAGTTAAGGAGATGAACAGCATTTTAGAAAATTTATTTATGATAGACCATTGGATAAAGTGGAAAAAGAAAGGAGTAAACCTTTTTCTCAGCTGTAAATGGCACCTTCACACACACACAAAAATGACCATGTATTTAGGACATTAAAAAAACTCATTAAAAACATAACCAAATACTTTTCACACAAATAAAAGATCTAAAAAACTGGATAATCACTCATGGGTAGGTCAAGCTAATATAATAAAATAACAGTTCTATTAATTTACTTGCTCAGTACCACACCTACTGAACTACCAAAGAATTATTTTTTAGAGCTAGAAAAAATAATAACAAAATTCATCTGTAAGAACAAAAGGTCAAGAATATAAAGGGAATCAATAGGAAACAAATGTGAAGGAAAGCAGTTTAATAGTACCAGATTTCAAACTATATTAAAAAGCAGTAACCATAAAAAAAAACCAACCTGATATTGGTTAAGAAATAGAATGGTGGATCAGGGGAATAGATTAGATATGTGATATACAGTGGTAAATGACCATAGTAATCTAATGTTTGGCCAAGAATTGTAGGAACACTGGATATTATTTAAACAAATAAATAAAATAAACAAATAATCTAAATAAACAAATAATGACCAAAACAGGTTAAAAGTCAAATTTTAAAGACCTGCTAGCTCTTAATGGGTTGTTTTTCCCCTATACAAACCAAGAAACTGCAATTACAAGCCTCATTTTACATATGGAACCCATACTCCTTTGTTTCTGCCCTAGTAAAGGAAAAACCATACCAAGTAACATTTTACTCTCAATGTGAAATCGGTATTTCCTCAGACATATTAGTGAACTAGAAATGTTCTGTTTTCCAGTAGACTTCTGACCCTACTCTCTTTAGCGCTTTTCCTTTACTTTTCATTATGAGCTTTCAAATATGTTTCTCTCAACACCATGATGAATGGATATTCAAAGTGTTGTGGTAAAAATATCAGTAGTAGTTCATGTTTATATGCCATATGGTTTACCAAGTGCCTTTTTTTATAGTACATGTCGTACATTTCATTTTCTCCTCATGCTATAGCTAGGAGATAGAATTATAGATCTCAGGCTGGAAGGGACACCAGAGGGCATCCACTTCAAGTCATCCTTTGTACAGATAAAGAAACTAAGGGCCAGGGACATTTAAGTATTTTACAAAAGGTCAAGCCAGTATTTTGCATAAAGGGTATGACGGCAGCTAAGATCCTTGGACACCAGAGGCAGTGCTCGTTCCGCTGTATCAAGCAGACACTTCGGCTTTCTTTTATCATCTCCATCCTACAGATGAGGAGACTGATGATTTGGAAAATGAGGCCCACATTCACATAGATAGTAAATAGTAGAACCAAGGCTCCATGCCAGTCCTTCTGACTCTGGATCCAGCATTCTTTCCTCTACATCAGACTGTATGGCAAACAATATCATTATTTTGGTGTCTTCGGATACATTCATATAAAACAGGCTTAGTAAAATGCAACAATGCATCTGTTGTTTAGCTCTCCCAGATGTTATTCACTACACAAAAGCGAAACTGTGCCTCCACAAGTCACAGAGCAGTGAGCAAATGAAAAGTATGACCAAATTTTACATAACATTCATATGTAAAAGACAAATACACGTTATACAAATACATAATTTAATTTGCAGATCTAATAATACCCTAGGGGATGAAAATACGTTTTACCATATCAGTTCTGAATCCAGTAAAAAGAAAGTGGAGAAAACCATTTGAACTAATGACTGAGGGGGAACTTCCATAGGGCATTTAGGGGTATAAAGACAAAGGAGTCATTTTTCCTTATTCATAACAAGAGTGAAGAGAACATGGATTTCTTTGATGCAACTGAATTTTAAAAAATAAAATGAAAACCTTAAAGGTAATCTAAGGTATCCTTTGAAGATTTTAGTTGTAAAACCAAATTTAATAAGCTGCTTTCAGCTTTTAAAGATCTTTCATCAAACCTATTAAAGAACAAGGATTTCCTTTTTTCCCATCTTTTCCTTGGTCACACTTGATATAAGAGCATAAAATTCTATGTACTTAAGTATGCTTCCTACTTGTATATTATCTTTTCCCCAGTGTTCCCAAACATTTTTATAGCAAAGTGTCATAGATAACAGCAGTGATCACAGAATTTCAAAGTTGAAAAGAATAGCAGAAAGTGAAATGATTAGCCTGAGACCACACAGGTACTAAACAGATGAGTTGGAACTACTCTGGTTCCAGTCTACATTTCAATTAATCAATAAGCATTTATTAAATAACTACTATGCTAGATGCCAGTGAGACAAAAACCAAAAAAAAAGTCCGTGTCTCAAGAAGCTTACATTCTATTGATTTATGATGGTTCCAAACTTACTTCATATCACTCCTAAACATGATCTCTGTTTTAGAAAATTAGCCTACTTCCTGCTCTCCAAAGTTGGTTTTTCATCTCCAACCTCCACACCTTTGCACTGCATTTCCCCCATGCCTCCATGATGTAGAAAAACATCCTTAAAAGCTCAACTTAGTTTCCCCCTTTTGAAGGTCTTTCCTGACTCGCTCAGTTTTTAGTGCTTTCTGATTCATCAAATTACTGTGCATTTAATTATTTTGCACAAGTTGTATTTCACACACATATACACAGGTGGAATGTGTTTGTTTTCCTTTGCAACCCAAGCGCCTATCACAGTGACTTGAATGTAAATAAGCAGTTGCTCACTTAACCCCAATTGCCCTCCTAAAAAAAAGCAAAAAGCAAAAAAAATAAGCAGTTGGTAAGTTTTCATTGAATTCAATTGCTGAATTTAGTTTGGCATTTAATAAAAGATGCACCTAACTGCAAAATCAGATTATGATTGGGTGAATAAACCTCTTGAAAGCTGAATAGAAAAAAACTAAACATTGGAAGTGATCAAAGTATCACAAAAGTGGCCTTCTGAGACTCAGTTTCCTAATCTGTAAAATGGGGAGGCGAGTGGTCATACTTGCCCTAGAAGGCTGTTGTAATGATTAAGTAAGATCACGTCTGGAAAATTATTTTTAAAGTCAGAAAACTGTGAGTAAGTTGGGCAGCACTTATTCCTAGCAATGCATTTTTAAGAAACCTTCCCATCTAGATAAAGTGCCAGACTTTTAGTATTGTCTGCTACCATCTTTTCAGCACATGATATTTGAAGACCGGCAGTAAATTGTAAAGAACAAAGCTAAACAGAGTTAAGTAAAGAAATATTCAGACTCATCATGCAGATGTAATTGGCCTTTAGTAAATTCCACTTTTGCCTTTTGGATTCTTTCCATGTGACTTTAATGTAATTTTTCACCAGAATGTTTGATAGCAATATTTTTTGTCCCTGTTTTTCTGTGACAAGCACTATCACAGAGAGTAGCTGATGAGAATTAACATGTACCATTAGTATGATAATTAATATGAATCATTAATTAAAGATGCTGTGATAACAGGTTTTTTTGTTTACAGCCTTCAATGGCTACATCTCCTTCCAGTCAATAAGTGAGACATTAAATCCAATTTTGTCTTTTCCCAGGTTTAAGACAACAGCATCTCTGAAATAGGTTCCACACTACAAAAGGAGATATTTGCAACATACAATGTATCTATTCCATATTCAAGTTTTCAGCATCCTAAAGAGTCTTGTTAGAGAACACGAGGTAGCATAATGTAGCAGAAGGCAGAAAGATGAGAGGGAAGAAAACATTTTTTTAGAGTCAGGGGATGTAAGATTAAATCCTAACTCTGACCGATAGTTGCTTCCTATGTGACCTCGGAGAAGTCACTTAACATCTCAGAACTTTGTAATATTCATTAGTAAAATGACTAAATGATCTCATCTAGCTCTAAATCTATGGTTGTATGATAAAAGATGGGCTATAACTAATATAATATGTTTAATCCAACACTTTTCATTCTCAAAAATAACAGAATATTTTATGTACATATTTTAGAAACAAAGAATCACTGAATTGTGGTAAGGCCATCTGAGGCCATCTCAATCCAACCATGACCTGAAGCATGAAAAACATAAAATATCCTCAGCAACTGGTTTCCAACTTAAACACCCTCAGTGACAAGAAACTTACTATCATCCCTTGATAAAGCCTTCTGTTTTTAGAAAACTACAATTTTATTTTTTTAAATATCAAGTCTCAGTCTACTTCCTTATAACTTCCACTCATTGATTTGAGTTCTGACCTCTAGGGTCAAGCATAACAAGTCTCCAAAATCTGAATCTGCTTTGTATATGTATTCTGTAAGATCAATAGAAGTTTGCAAATGAAAATTTTGTGGTGGCTTTGAGATCTGACTAATTTTCAATCATAAAAATTCAGGGTCTGCCTGAGAACAGGTCTTTTGCCTTCCCACATGTACAAGAAGAAAACAAAATAACTTTGTGTTCTTCCTAAAATGTCATTTATGTGCTAACCTTTCAGCAAGAAACAGCATTTGGGAAATGCCACCTTCCTTTGACTGGCATTCCAAATACTAAAGGCAAAAGGTATCTGCCAAGTAAGAAGGCAGAAAATAGTCACATCATTAACCACATGTTAACCTTAATGCCTCAAGGCTATTTTGGTTCCATTTCTTACTGTGATCATTACTGCTTTTGCCTGTTGACTCAAAGATGTGACATTATTTTCTGTTACTATCAGACATGAATGCTCTTGAAGACTTTATGTCACAGTAACCAGGCTATATACCTCTTAATGTAACTCAAAGACTATAACCTCTTGTCTCTCCCCAAACCATCTGGGATTAAGTCTGTTTGCCAATTTCAGATCTAGAGTCATGGCTCAGAGAAATGAAAGCAAGGTATTTTTCTACTTGCAAATGATCCTTGAGATGTTATTTGGGAAGTGCCAGCAAGGAAACAGATAGTCAGAAACAATTCACTAAACAATGGACCTCTTCTATCAGGAAAGGACTTCCTCCTTAACTAAGAGAAAAATTTCAGAAAGTATGCACATAGGTCAGCTAAGTAGTTAGTGCACTAGCCCTGGAGTCAGAAAGACTAGAGTTCAAATTTGGATTCAGACACTTATTAGTTGTTTCATCCTAGGAAAGTCTCTTTAATAAAAAAAAAAAAGAATGTACAAAAAGTAATAGAGTAAGGGAATATCTGATTAACCAGCAAGACTCACCAAATCAACTCCGCAGAAAGAGGCTGCAATTAAATCATCCTCACATCAAGATTTTTCCATCTTTAGAACCACCAAAGTGTTCATGCAGACTCTCCTCCTAGATAATTACTGAGGGTTTACAGATACACAAATATGACGGTATGGCACCTTTTTTTATTGGTATATATCAAATTTATTTTAATTCACACATTTCATAGAAAAATAGTAGAAAATGCATCCATGCTATATGAAAATTCAGATCTGCACAAATTCTTCTATTTACAGGCAAAGGGAAGTGAGGACATTATTGGCAGAAGCTACAAGGCCCAGTCTGGGGTGTTTTGCAGACACAGCCCTGGGCACACTTGGCACATCCTGTTGGGCAGCAGCTCTTTTTGCAGGAGGTACACTGGCATGATTTGCATTTGCAGGAGCCTGCACAGGTGCAAGAGCCACAGTTCTCACAGTTACATTTGGGGTCCATGGCTGGCAGGCAGATGTCAGGCATGCAGTTCTCAGAGGAGAAGGATGAACAGGAGAAAGTTGTATTCGGTATGGCACCTTTCCATTAAAAAATGTCCACATACCCTAAGCATGAAAAATTCATTTTTTTCTGACTGGCAGCTCCATTTCTGATTCCTGTGTGGTCGAATATCTCCACATCTGGTCCTTAGCTCCAGTTCCCTGGTAGAAACCATTTGCTATATTTTCCTCAATGTAAAAGTCTTCAGGTAAAATTCCCTCACTTTTCCCCAGATAAATCTTCTCCACCCTTAAATAAATCTTCATACCATTCAAGACTCCTTGAGGTAGCAAAATGACAATTGTGACCAACTTCAGACCCAAAATTGAGAGACTATCTTAACTTTCAATTTAATAAAAATCTAAACACAGGGAGGACAAACTTTAAAGATATTAGTTTGGTATTTGTGTGATCTGTATTGATCCTGTTTAGTGGAGTAGAAGAACATGGAAGAAGGACAGAAATTTGGCAATCATTTCTTTTGCGTTTCACAAAACTGACTCTCAACTATTCAGAAACTAATTATCTGACTTCAAATTTCTTCCTTCTCTTGTTCTTGCCACTTACTTTTAGAACTTCCCCTCTATTTTTAATAATTTCTTTCTAATTTGTATTGTATAATTGCTTGTTTGGACATGGTTGTTTGCATGTTACTTCCTCATTAGACTGTAAGCTCCTTGAGAGCAGAAACTGTCTTTTATCCTTATATTCTCAGTACTAGAACAGTGCCTGGAACAGAGTAGGCACTTAAAACAAAATGTTTGACTTTGGCAGTCATCCACATTTCCCCAAATCCTAGAGCCTAAATTTTCAGACATAACTTATCAACTAAAGCTATCACAGAATGACCACAGTCAAGGAGAGATACTGAGTTCAAACAAGAATACTAACAAAGTTAAAACAAGTTCAAATAAGAATTCTAAATTAGAAACTTATTCTACTAAATTATATTGATGAAACAAAAATTGGTTTGGTACTGGCTGTTTAAAAGGTCTTAAGAAACAAAAGGCCTGTTTAGTCATTTTCACTTGTGCCCAAGCCTCCTTGTCCTCTTTGGAGGTTTCTTGACAAGAATAACAGAATGGTTTTGCCATTTCCATTTCATTTTACATATGAGGAAACTGAGACAAACAGGATTAAATTACTTCCTGGTGTTACCTATTGATTATATGGAAGTTTAGAGAGTTTCTGTGGATTTAACAAATTCATACTCTCCTTAAGCCCTATCATAGGTGACTGAGAGTGAGCTGTTTCTCTGAAGGCCCTTCAGTATTGGAAGCACTGGAAATCTTTACCACAGACCTTTGTGTGCATGAAGTCATGATGATTGTTTGATATAAATTCTGCCTTCCTAATGTGCCTGTTCTTTAACTCTACCATATTAGAATTTAACAATAAAACCTGGATTTAAATCCTTCCTCCAGACACTTGTGTTAACTGTGTGACATTGAGTAAATAACCTCTATGATCCTCAAATTACTCTTTGGGACTAATGTACTAAACATAAAGGGCTTCAGTTACCTGCTTGTAGTCAGTATGCATGGACTCTTAAGTTAAAAAAATAAAGCCCTGGGTCTCTAACCAGTACTGATAGCTGGCCTACTTTCCTAGCAGGACAGAAACATGAGATATTCTTTATATTCCAAGATTCCATTTGATCTCTTTACAATAATTCTGCTGCTCATTTCTTCACAAATCAAATGATGATCCACTTTTTAGATGAATGTCTCATTACTTAAGGCCATCATAAAGTGGTATACAGGGCCTGAAGATGCTCACTAACCCATCATTTTGTGTTAAAATGTTGTGCATATATTCACAGAAAACAGATGGCAACATATGGCAGGACAGCTATGATATATATTGCAAGAAAGGCAGGGCATGCCTAATGAAGAAATTTATTCTAAGAAGGAGCTAAAATTCTCTCAAGCTTAAATTCACATACAAAACATGACTGAGAAAACATACACTAGAGCTTTGGAAATCTAGACTGCTACGTAAATAATTAGTCAAAATACTTTTAATGGTGGCATTATAAAATGTTCTATGTGTCATTCCCTTGCAGATTTTTGCAATGTGAAAATGTTGTGTGCCCACATCTATCAGTTTTTTTTCCTTTTTGTTGAGATAAAGAATATTTATCCAACATATGTCTGTGAAATCACAGGTGTTTGTGAAATCACACGTCTGAAGAAGATGAAGGAAAAGGTGGAGGAGGGGAGGAATGAGGGTATTACAAGAAAGAATAGGGTTTAATACTGTTATGCCACCGACAAAAAGCTTTCTCAGTCATCATACCAACTGGTCCTCACAAAAACCTTGGAGACATGATAAGCATTATTATCCCCATTTTACAGAGAAGAAAACAGACTCAGAAAAGTTAAGAGATTTCCCAAAGTTTATAAAGCCAGTTATTTTCAGAGGCAGGACTGAAATGAATAATTGTCTAAGCTCACAAGCCTTGGATTTGCTGCTAACCCCATGCTGCAAATCCTTTATATGTTTGTATCTCTTTCTCTCGTACAGTGCTATCAACGTAATATGCACTCAAACAGGTATTCACTGGATAAGACTGTGTTGAGTAGGCATCCAGAATGAATTATATATAAGCACAAAAAGTACCTAGGGCATACATGCTTTCAGATTTCTCTCTAGCTAGTTATTCTATGGACGAGGACAAAAATCTTATAACGTACAGATCCATTCGTGTAATTTTGTGGCTGAATCCTAGAAGACATAAAAATATACCTTTTTTATAATAATGTGGATGTTAGAATTAAAGTGATAAATTGTATTTGCTGGCATCTGCAATATAGTCTTTTAGGGGAAACAAACTGGCTGCACTGTCCATGGTATCAGTTTCTACCTCCAAAGGTGTGTCTCATAATAAGCAATGCTGAAATAACTATAATCCCACTGCCCAACAACTATTTATATAATATATGATAGAATTAAAGACTTTAAGAGTTATAAGGAACATTCAAGATGATCTGGTCTAGTACCTTCATTTTATAAACGTAACGTGTGTGCTGCCCATGTAAGATGTGTCTGTCCTTGCAACTCATGGAGAGGTACTTAGAGCGATCTCTGAAATCTTGCCCATCCCTCTCCAAAACAGGATTCGGTTCCTCTATGGAATTGAAACAGAAGAAGAGGCAAAGAGGCTGACTGCTCAATTTTCCTCTGAAAAAGGAATAATGGACTAGAATCAATAAATAAACATTTATTAACGGCCTACTATGTGCCTTAGTGCCTGCACTGTAGTAAGTGCTGAGATTATATCTATGTAGAATTACATCAGTCGTATCCCCTAAATATTGCTGGTCAAGGAGTTCATTGTTTTAAGTTTCAAAAAAAATCTGTTTCCCAGACTGCTAAACCATCAAGGTAGAAGAATAGAGTAACCTCTCAATCCTACATCCAGAGGCATGATTCATTCCCATTACCCATTTGGTAACTGCGACTTACAAAAAAACTGTCACAAATAATCAATAGCAAGTAAACCCATTTACCCAAGCAAATAGTGAGCTTAAATCAGAAAAGTGATACAGATGAAAATATATGAGAAAATAAAGTGAATGAGCTCTCCCACTGTGAGCAAGATACATCAGCTCAACCAAGAGAGGCTTTACTGTCACTCAAAAGGAAATAACCTAACACAAAGTCTCTAAAGGGACAACCTGGAAATCAGAGACATTTTATATCCTCTCCTCCTTCCCCCCCTCCTCTCTCTCCCTCGCTCTCTTTCTCTCCATCTTTTCCTTCTCTCCCTCCCCCTTCCATGTCTTTACCTAAAAAGAACCTGGCACTATTTGTCTTTATCAAAGAAAGAACAAAGAAGAATGTCTCTCCAAAGATTTTGTGTTGGCTCATCTCTTATGCAGTCATATAACATAGATCTGTAATCACGTCTAGGAGATATGTAGATCAGAGAATTCAGTTCATCAAACCTGTGACTGAGCTAAGTTGTGGAATACCTGAAGAAATGGTTATACTTATCTCTAGAGGACAATACCAAGAGAGGGTTGGCTGAGACAGGAAGCTAAAGTGTGTGTGTGTGTGTGTGTGTGTGTGTGTGTGTGTGTGTGTGTATCTGTGTGTAAGAAGAGTTCCAAGGACAGAGAATCAGAATCAAGAATTTTTACTCTTAATGGAGGAAGCAGGATCATCCAAGCATCTGGGAGCTAGGCCTGCTGGACTGAGAACTGAGTTGAAGTTTCTATGAGACCAGAATCTGATGAAGGCTGAAGTTGCTGCCAAGAAGGCTGAGATTTCTTCTGGGTCCTAGGGCTAGCCAAACTGCTAGAGGACTGAAGAAGCATGATCTGGATAATATCGTGTTTGTGGCTTGGTTTATCCATGAATTCTGAGCAACAGAAGTGGTGAAGGTGTTGAGATGTGCTAGAACCTGTAAACTTCAGTGTGTCACAAGAATGGCCCAGGCCAAGATGGCAGCATAGAAGCAGCAAAGCACCGCAGCTCCCACACAAACACACTGAAAAACTCATAAAATGGGACTCTAAACAGATTTTCAAGCTCCAAAACTCTCCAAAAGAAAGAAAGCACATCTGTTGCTACAGACAGCTCAGCAGGTGGGGCTCTTCTCAGCAGTCTGGGAGCTGCAGCCAAAACCAAGCTGGCTCCGGCCCTGGGGCATCGGGCGGGGAGCCGCGTCTATAGGAGAGCAGATAGGCTGCACTGGAGGCACAGTTACCACATTTATCAGGCTAGAATAAAAAAAGGCTAAGAAAAAGGTCAGTGGATTTTGCTAACTCGGGAGGAGAAGAGCGGGTCCGGCCAAACTGCTCCCAGGGCAAGGAAGCAGTGAGAGGCAGCTGTAGCAGCAGGAACAGCTGAAAGCAGCAGTGGCTTCCACTGGGCTGCTTCAGAGCCCTCGACCTACAGATAGCTCGGGGGCTGAGGCGATCCATCAGGGCCAAGGGCTCTTGCGTTGAGTGGCCTGGATCGTGGTCTTGAGTGGTGGTCCTGGGGTGCGCTTTCAGTGAGCCAAAGCTGGGGGGGGAGCTGCAGCACCCCACTAAGAGCTCCGGCAGCTGTGAGGGCCCCAGCGATTTGGGACAGAGCTTTCCCCATCCAGGAAGCAGAGTTCCACAGAGATAAATAACCAAGCAATTAATAGACTGGCCAACATGAGAAAAAGGAAGCAAGCTAGGTACAGCAGTAAGACTCTAGAATCCTTTTTTATG
>CM053600.1:88017143-88035080 GCA_028646575.1 Pseudocheirus occidentalis
GATCTGTTGAAACTGTGAACATTGTACTGAACAAAGATTTGTAATGGAATAAACAGAGTGTTCACTAATACTATGTAATCCGAATCTTAAAAGCTCTTCACAGTAGCATTCTCTCAGAAATCTACTGCTGATTGGCTTTACACCAATATACCATTAACATGATCATAGATTCTTTGTTTCCCCCACTTACATACATCTGTGTATTGAACGGAGCTCAGGCCCAATAGGGCCATTGAGGAAAGGAGAAGGAGCCACCTGGTGGCAGCCATGGTTTCAATATTAACTGTGCTGCATAGACCAAGGGAAACTGTTCTTATAAGGACCTGTGAAAATACTGCCCCTTTTCAAATGTCAACTCAATTCCATATCTGTAGGTATTGTTCGTGTCCAGATAACTGCCCTGCCAAGTTTTGGTTGGATTGAGTTTGAGGGCTGACAAAATCTCCTGCACAAAAAGGCATCACCAGATAAAAGTTAGCCAAAGTCTTTGAGCCACTTTGCCAGAAAACACTACATAGGATATTGCGATTGCAATGAAGGGTAGACTTCCATCGAGTCATTTCTCTCCCATACAGAAACCTAAACTCCTTCAGGGTATTTTGATATCCTGTGTTGCAAAAGTCAGTTAAATGTCATCACTAACTTTCTTCCTGTGTCAGGAGTGAGCCAGCAAGGTCTATATACAAAGGAAGGACAGAATAACTAAAATGAAATTCCCAGATACAGTAAGCGAACAGAGAAGCTCCTGCCCCATCTCCTTCCATTAGAGATTTATAGACATCAGCAGCTGTACTCTTCTGTCACTTGAGGTTTGCCTTTATGGAACCAAGCATCCATGCCTCTCTCCAACATTCCTTCCTCAACAGTGTTTTAAATGATATGCTTCAAAATTTAACTAAAATAAGTTTTGAAGAAATGTTTGGTGTTCAGAAAATATCCTTGCCCAAAACTAGTATCTCTTCATCCTTCTTCCAAATACTTTGCACAACAAGTATCTCTAATAATAAAATACCATTCCAGGTGAAAAGGCTTCCCCTCAGTTATTTCCTTTTAATACCCCATCCACAATTCCTTTAGCAAGATTCACATGCTCAGAGGAACTCATTCATAGACTTAGAGGGCAACAGGACAGGAGAGTCCATATAGCCCAACACCCTCATTATCAAGAAAAAAATAACCTGAAGTCAAGTAGGTATAGTGACTGTTCCAGAGTCAGTAACGTGGTAGCAAAGTCAGTGTAAACCTTGACATATTTTTTTTTCTCCAAGGAGGGAGAAGTGATACATTATTTATTATCCAAGACTGAGACTGGTCAATACAGTTAACTGAGATCTTCTGTTTACCTTATGATAGTCATTGTACATATTGCTCTCCTACTTCAGCTTATTGCACTCTACATGAGTTCACAAAAATTTTACTCTTCTTCTTAATTTCTCATATTATTTATTTTTGAAAATTCAATAAATAGCTAATCACTTTTATACAATCATGTGTTCAGCCATCCTAAAGTAATTGGTAATTTATGTCTTTTTGACTTTCATTTGCTAAAATTAAAAACAAATTACAAGTAAGTTCTTATTTAAAGGATTGTTCTTTCTGGATATAAATGAGTCATTTACTCCTCTTTTTTATTCTAAACTATTTTGAATAATATGAAAACCTGTTAATACCTTGACTGAAATGAGATGAAAATCTGTCTTTCTTTCCATTGCTATTGCTGTTCAGTCTTCTCAGTCGTGTATGACTCTTCATGATCCCATATGGGATTTTCTTGACAAAGATCCTGGAGACATTTACTATTTCCTTCTTCATCCCATTTTACAGAGAATGAACTGAAGCAAACAGGGTCAAGTGACTTGACCAATATGACTTTCCTAGACCCACATGTGTCTGAAGCAAGATTTGAACTCCTGGACTTGAGTCATTCTGATTCCACTTCACAGCTCTCTATCCACTGTGCCACCTTGCTGCCTATTATTCCTTAGAAATAGACTTGAGTCCATCATTAAATACCCATGCTAATAAGTGAGTGATAAGACTAAGCTGCTGTGATTTTTCTTTACGTTATGATAAAGAATTTGGAATGAAATTTTAAATGGTTGTTAATGGCTTGAAATGTTTTTGAGCCACTCCAGTTTAATGAGTAGGGAGGAGCCATGATTGGACCAACACTTTAGGAAAATCACTTTTCTGAAAAATATAAGAGAATGGGGACCAAACTGAGGAAGAAAGACCTCTATTTTACAATCTATTTTAATGGTCCAAGAATGAGTTAATGAGGACCTACATCAAAATAGTAGCACAAACAAGAACAAAAGTGCTGGAAAGGTGAAATTAACAGATCTTTGCAACACATTGGATATGAAGAATGATGGGGAATGACAGACAGAGGGAAGTTGAGGCTGATGGGCATGTTGCAAACCTGCGGGGCCAAAAGGATGGAGTTGCCTTCAACCATAACTAGGGAAAAAAGTGGATGAAAAGGTTTAGAGTAAAAAATGAATTCATATTTGGACATGCTGATGCCTGTGGGACATTTAGTTTAAGATGTCTGAAAGTCAGTTGGAATTGTGAGATTGGAGGACAACAGAGCAGTTAGGGTAGGAAAGGTATAATTGAAAACCATTTGCAGAGATTTGGTACTTAAAAGTGATGGAAGCTAATGAGATGACCAGGTGGAGTAGCACAGAGTAAGAAAAGTGCCTATAGAGAAAACCTGGTAGATATAGGTTTGAGGGAATGACTTAAATGAAGATACAGCAAAAGAGACGGAGGAAGAATAATCTGATAGGTGGGGAGGGAACTAGGAGAGAGTAGTAATCTGAAATCCACAGAGAAGGAAATATATTTTTTTTGTTTTTTAATTTTAATTTAATTTAATTTTTAATTTTTTTGCTTGATGTAGGGCAGTTGGGGCTAAGTGACTTATGTCTGATTCCGTAAAGTATCTTTGTGACAGCCTGTGGTTAAAGTGGAAATTCCTTTTTTCTTTCTCCCTTCACCAAGTAGACAGGGTTGAGAAAAAGAAAAAGTTAAAAATATTTGCTTTCCTTTTTATCTGTCATTAATAGTCCTCTTTTATTTTATTGAGTATCGCCTTCTTCCTTCTAATTTCATTCGTTGTGGTTGTGATAAGATTAGGTAAATGTTTTAAGCAAAAAGTGTGTCTGTTTAAGTCTTTCTGTGTGATTCTGACAACTTGGAATAAACATCCTCATTCTTTTTGTCCCTTCACCCGAGGGACGGGGTTGAGAGAAGGAGAAAGTTCAGTTTAAATGTTTGTGTTGTACTATTTTGTAAAAAGTAAGTGTCTTTGCGTTTTTAAGCAGAAATTATGTCTGGATCCATAAAGTCTGTGGTTAAAGTGGACGTTCCTTTTTTCTTTCTCCCTTCACTAAGTGAATGGGGTTGAGAAAAAGAAAAAGTTAAAAATATTTGCTATTTACATTAATAGTGTAAAAAAACCTCTCTCTTTCTCCCTCTATGTTCTATGTCCTGGCCAGATTTGGAGCCTGGAGGGAGAAATAGATAAAGGAAGGGAAAAGAATCTTTCCCCTCTCAGGGCTGAGGCTGACCAACCAGCCTCACCCTATGCAAAGTTCTTATTTAATGAAATGTGTTTTTTTTCTTAAATGTAAGCTGTTAGGCATTTAACTCCCTCTAGTTTAAAGGTGCATAGAGTAGCATGATGATTAATTTGGAACATAAGGAGATATAGGTAGTATGAGGAACAGGTTTGAAAGATTGGGAAAGAGAAATAAGGGCTAGGGTAAAAATGTGAGTTAGAAAAGTTTGGGTAGAGATGTGGGCTGGGGAGTTCCTGACCCCACCCTAGGGCATTCTTGTGTAGCATCAGATGGTTTAAACATGTTGTGAGGGTTTGAGGAAGTTTTATGAAGTTGACTTTGGATAGTTATTGTTAGTAATTTGAGAATGGCACCTATTAAGGTAGAGAATATAGATTAATGTATTTGGTTAGAATCAAAGAAAGCAGTTAGCTTTTTGGCCTACCATATATTAAAATAACCTGAATATAATAAGAAAATGGGAAATTAAAATGTTAACAATATAAATAGCTATTTGTAAATGTTATTTTCATTTGGCAAAACGTATTAAAATCTAAAAATTTATGCTGTCATTTGACTGCTGTACTTGCATTTGCTGTCTTTCAGAGTTTTTTTGTACTTTGCCTTTTAGCTTGTATTTATTTTGAATTTGTATTTAATTGTTTTATCATACTGATTTGAGATGAGAACACCATAAAAATGAAATGAAAAACTCAGCAAAAGAGAAGCCAGACACTGCTACTTCCACAATCATCAGGACAGGTACTAAGAGGGCAATAGTGAGAAAGAAAAGGGTTAGTTCACAGAGGGAGTAACAAACTGTGTCAGCCCATTTCTTGTCTCTTGGGTTGGTTGTCTGTATCTATTGTCATTTGCTACTAATCTCCGGGGTCTTGGGAATAGCTTCCTCAGATATCAACTGCTTTGGACACCATTTTATTTTCAAGGTAAAGACACTGGTAGATTCCACAATCAAAGTGGGCAGTGTTGCCCTTTTGAGATATGTCAGGTGGGTCCCTGACTTTACTTACCTGAGCTTAGTAGCAGTTTGGCGGTGAGCAGGACTTCAAAAGGCCCTTTCCACTATGGCCCCAAAGAGTTTTTTTGGTTTGTTTTGTTTCCAATAAACCCAATCACTGGGTTAGATCAGGAGCCCAGTATTGGTTGGGATTCTCAAAGAATGTGATTGCAAGACAAGTTGGTGTGCCAAGCCAGTAGAGTAGATTATGAGGGAACCTTTGGCTCCTATGCTTCCCACCCAGGGGTACAGTGGCATAAGGTGTCTTGTTACTATCACAAATGGACTGAGCTAGTTGCAACCCTGTGATTTAGATCAAAGGCTCAACAAGACTAAGGGAAGGGCTTTGTACCAGGGGATACCTAGCTCTTCAGAGACTTTAGCACAAGTGGTTTTAACTATCTCATTCCTGAAGACAGGGGTGGTGGTGGTGGTAGGCACAATGGAGATGCTGAGGGATTGTCCAGGATTAAAGCAGATTACTTAATGAAACTCCTGTAAAATGGCTACCCCTATCACTCCCTATTTGTTTACAGTCTCCCTATGATGGAAATATTTTTTCTTCTAAGAGGATCTTCTCTCCCCCAGAGGCTGTGACAGTACAACAGGGAAATACTTTCACCCAACATGAGAACATGTAGCTCATAGGCAAAGCATTTTTGCAATCATGGCAAGTGGCAATTGAATGAAGCTGACCTGACAGATATTAAAGGATGCATCTGGAGTATGAAATAACCCACTAGGTGGTTTCAGAGGCTCAGGTGCCTTATATTTGGGGCAAAGGTAACACATATTCTAGGTGGTGGTGGTAACCAGGTAAAATTCCCCCTTAAATATTTTGGGCAAGATCTACTAGCTTGCCACGTCCCTGTGGCTGAATGAATGAAGGTGTTTCATCATAGGGAGTTATAAGACTCATGGTCCTGCAGACTTATCAAGTGTAAATGTCTCCTAGTGAAGTTTCACCTGCCTCATGATGAGCATCCTTTTTTGGGCTTTCCCAATTATTAATTCTAAGATGAATTGAAAGGAAAACAACTCTGATGGTTAGCTTTATAACTCTCCAACAAGCAAAGTTATTTGAAGATGGATACAATTTATTTTTGAGGGATAATAGGCAGTGTTGTGTCAAAGTGGAGATAGTCCTGGGACCTGGAATCAGAAAGACTCATCTTCCTGAGTTCAAATCTGGTCTCAGACACTTGGGTCTGGGTAAATCACCGCGCGCATGTCACTTAACCCTGTTTGCTCCAGTTACTCATAGGTAAAATGAAATGGAGAAAGAAATGGTTGACCACTCAATATCTTTGCCAGGAAAACACCAAACAGGATCACAAAGAGTCAGAAATATATGAAAGTACTGAAAAACAACAGCAATCAGTAGACAGACACATTCTTGCTGTTTCAGTCAAACTATGAGTAGCTCTACATATTTTCAAGACAATGAGGAATTAAGAAAGATTAGTAAATAATGTTTTATGTCCATTTTCTCAATCTCATTAATTTGTATACAGGTCAAAGAGGTCAAAGTCATAAGTATCAATCCCATAAATAAGAAGCTATTTATAACTTTAATTATAGAAAACAAAACTTGAAATGACAGAAATTCCCATCAACTAGTAGATGACTGAACAAAAGTAAACATAATGAACTATTAATTGAATTTTTTGAAATGAAGACTAGGATAAATACAGAGAAGCCGTGTAAACATTTTGTGAAGCTAGGTAGAGTTACATGAGCTGAACTAGGAGAGCAATATGAACAATGATTACAGTAAAGTAAATAAAAATCCCAATTATGATTAATTGTAATGATCTGGATAAGAAATGATGAACGTCTTCTCCATTAACAGAGAAACTGATAGGTAAAGGTGTGCACTCTGGCTATGCTACCTACTTTCACACTGTGAAGGAGTCACTTCACCTATTGGCTTCATATTCTTCATAAGGAAAATGAGATTGGATTATATGGCCTCTAAAATGACTTGCCTCTCTAAGTCTATAAACTAAATGCTATGAGCCAATGAATCTGGGGAGGGAATGGTATGAGTAAATTGGAAATGGATATCAAAAGAGAAAAAGGAGGGAAAGCAACTTAACCTAGAGCGGTGGCTCATGATAGAGACTTGGTGAGCAACATATTTGGAAGAAAAATGGAGAAGCACATTAGTTGTGGAGAAGAATGTGTTCTGAACATCAAATACTCATTGGAAACTTAATTTCCTGAAGGTTTTGGAAATATTTAAGATATTGGTGAAGAAGGAAAAATGAAAAGAGGTATGGCAGCTTGGTCCCATCAAGCCCGGTATTGTCAGGTGATCAAAGAGTACAGCTGCTGTTTATGTAGCATATAAAAGGAGGGGATGGTTAGGAGCTTGCCTGTACAATTATTGTATTGTATTACTTCATTTCCTGTATATTTATATTTATATTCCATTGTATATTTATCTTGCTGGTTCACTCTTGGTACTGTAAGAAAGCTAGTGAAAGGACCTGAGTCAATGACATTTAAATGACTTTTGCAACACTGGATAGAAAAATATGCTCAAGGGCTCTGGGTTTCTGTGTGAGAGGAAAATCACAGGATGGAAGACTACACATTATTGCAATCACAGTGTTATATGTGACATTTCCAGGCAACGTAACTTCAAAGACTTTGGCTAGTTTATATTTCATGATGACTTTTTGGGCAGGACTTTTGCCATCCTTCAAACTCAATCCAACCAAAAGTTAGGAATGGAAGTCATCTGGACATGTGTTCAGGTAACTGACTGAGTGTGACATTCCAAAGGGGACATTGTTCTCTGAAGTCCATAAAAGAGCAGTTGCCCTCCATCCATACAGCACAGGTCACGTCAATACCATGGATGCTACCAAGTGGTTTTTACTCCTTTTCTCAGTGGTCCTGTTTGGCCTTAGCTCAGCTCAAGGTAATTGGGGGCCAGAGAATCTATGATCAGGTTAGGAGGTTGTTGGGATGAGTGTCAGGGTATTATTCAAGAGAAGTCATTATGAGTTTGTCCTCCTCAGTAATTCAGGTACCTTTGTCTTCCTCGAGTCAGATAAATAAGAGGTGATATTCCTATTTTCCAACTTCTGATGACTCCTCAAATCTCTCTTCTTCCCTGAGTTATCAGCCATACCCAACCTATTCTTTTTTTATTTTCACTCTATTTTTGAAAGTGGAAGGCATAGCAATTGAGGTAAAGTGACTTGCCTAAAGTCACATAGCTAGTAATTGTGTCGAGTGTGTGCGGCTTGATTTCATTTGAGGTCTTTCTGACTCCAGGGCTGGTGTTCTATTCACTGTGCCACCTAGATACCCCCAACCTATACTTTAAACTCTATTAATTCTATTCTTCATTTATCTATGATCCTTGCTATACCTCATGTATGTAGAGTACCTAGAACAAGTTTGTACAAAATGCAGGTAAGACCACTGGGTAGAGAACATTTTTTCATTCAGCTTGTTTTTACTTTAACTTTTCTGTTGAAATTGCCACTATATGCATCATAATAGAACTTTCCAAGGACTTTCATACCATAAAATGGTGAGGATTCTGCTTGACACTTTCCTCACTTTTAATGATTCTATTTCTCAGAGCAGCAGCTGTTTTGGGTGTGATCCATGTCAAGGGATGAGACAAATCATGAGAAATTCTGCACCACTTTTCAAAAAACAACAACAACAAACCATGTTACCTTTCTGAAAATAATTCTAGGAACCTTACTTTGTCCACTTTCACCATCTTAAATAGGTAAAATGTAAGAGATCATTAAAAATTCCATTCATGACCATAATAAATCTTTCATAGACAGGCTATCAATGTTGGCAGCTAATCTTTCCCTCTATTTTCTTCATTCCCTCCTTTGTCCACTTCATTCTTCCCCACCACAGTACATAAGACTTTCTTACACTAGAGCACCATTTAATTTCTGCATGTACTAGAAATTTCATGGGACAGAATCTTCTTTAATTTATATTCCAAGAGGCCACACTGAGTTGTTTTACTTTGTACAAGCCGTTCATATGACCTGCTGCAATTAACCCACTTAGTCAATATTGACTGATGGTCACAGTTTATAAGAAAGCAAATGTGTGTGTATATACATATGTATGTGTGTATGTGTACATATACGGTAAATACTTTAACTGTATCATGAATCTTGAATTGACTTTATTTCACATATACTAAATATAAGATTGGAACTTTATAAGAAATATGTAAGAGAATCCATACACAGAGAATGTGAGATCATGTACAAATGAGGGGATCCACATATGGGAAACACACATGATTAAGACTCATAGAGACAGATAACTCATGCTTTTGATAGAGCAAGCTTCCCTTGTCTTCTACAGCTCTCACTATATGGGTCCAGGCTAAGACTGTTCTTTGTCCATGGCCAATATGATCTTCCTTCTAGGTCTACCCTGACCCTGGGCCCATCAGGGATCTCTAAGATCCTTATTAGTTATTCATTGGGTAAATTTGGGTCACCCCTATTCAGCACTACAGGGAAGGTCCATTCAGGGGACGATGAGCCTATGACACAAACAATTCTGTGCGCATTCACTGCATATCCAGCATTTCCTTTCATCTGACTTTTCTGTACCAATGCTGTCTCCTCTTAAATGAACAAAATACAAGTGGTGATGAAAAAGATCCCCCTGAAGGTGATGAGCCTGTTGATCCTCCCACTGGAGGACCTCTACCTCCCCCTCTAGGGCCTTCATCTCCCCCTCTAAAACCTCCATCTCCTCCTGATGATGATACTATTGAGTCTTCAGATCCCTCATCAGAAGAAGAAAGTTGAAGTGAAGACTCTTATGTGCCATCAGGTGAATCTGATGCATATTAAGTAGCCTGTCACCTCTCCCCACCACTAAGGTACGTCCTTTTTCTTCTTAGTGAACCAGTGTCCACTTCTGAATATGAACTCACTGTCAACTGACATCATATAAGTCCTAAAATATCTTTTCAGCTCTTTTCCCTTTTCTATTAGTCTGACTCTTCTTTTCTCTTCTTTCTTCTTAATTATTTACTTACATTGGCTTCTCTCTTCCTTTTTGTCCCTGAGAGGGACAGAAACAGAGAAAGAGATAGAGAGAAAGCGGTAGAGAGAAAGAGGTAGAGAGAAGTAGGAAAAGGCAGAGAAAGGGGAGGGAGAGAGCCAGAGTGAAGGTGGGAGCAGGAGTGGGAGGGGGCACAAAAGAGAGGAAGGGAAGGAGCAAGGGAAGGGGAAAAGGGGGGAAGGGAAGAGGGATGGACAGAGGGAAAAAGAGAGAGAGCCATCCCCAATTCTTTTCCCTTCTCCTTTATGTTACTTATACTTATCCCTACCCAGTATGTCTTTCCAACTTTTGTTTTGCCTTCTTTTTAAAATTGCACTTATATATGACTCTTTAATTGCTATTGCTGTAAGGCAGAGGATCACTTCAAGCACAGTCTGTCTCCCATAAGCTTCTCCTTTTCTTGTTTCAATGCAGGAAGAGGAAGGCGTGCATTTGGCAGACTCCTTTCCAGTTCTCATGCAGCCCACGCATGTGGACAGCACATTCTTCTAGATCTTTTCCTTCCTTTTTTTTTGCAATACCAATAAATATGCTCATAGTGAAACACTGACTTCTGGTTTTCTCTGTGGTGCTTTGTGTCACTTAATTTTGAGCATACTGGATTCTAGATACGGAAACAGAATCATGGTCTTGAGCTACTTGGTACTTCATTGATTCCAGATTATTCTGTGGATGCATAGCCCTGTCACACACTTAGTGGCCTAAGGGATCAAAAAAAGAAATAAGAATGCATCCTTCTAGAAATTCTCAAGGAAAATTTCCAAGATATTTTAGAACCACAGGGCAAAATAGAACTTGAAAAAATTCACTTATCACCTCTTGAAAAACATCCCCAAAAGAAAACACCTAGGAATGTTATAGCTAGGTTCCAGTGTATCCAGATCAAGGAGAAAGTATTACAGGCTGCCAAGAGGAAGCAATTTGAATACTGTGGAAACACAATTAAGATAACTCAAGATATGGTAGCTTCTACACTGGTGGATCAAAGGGCCTGGAATATGATATTATGGAGATCAAGGGATTTAGGATTAAAACCAAGAATCACCTACAGAGCAAAATTGAGTATAATATTACAGGGGAAAATATGGTCATTTGGTGAGGTGGAGGACTTTCAAATATTCTTGCTGAAAACATCAGAACTGAAAAGATAATTTGTCACTCAAATACAAGAAGCATGAGAAGGCAAACATGGAAAAGAAATCATAAGGAACTTACCAAAGTTCAACGATTTATATGCCAATTTGGAAAAAAACTAATTGAAAATTATGAAACTTTTCTCAGTATGGGCATAGGTGAAGGGAATACAAATGTATGTGTGTGTATATATATATATACATATATATGTATATATATACACATATGTATATATATATGTATAATATGTGTATATACGCATATGTCTATATATCAGGGTTCATATGCATGTGAACACATATCTGAGTATGTGTATATATGTGTACATAGAGGACATAGGATCATTTGAATAGGAAGGGACAATACTTTAAAAGGTGAAATTCTGAGGTGGAAGAGGATTAGAATGAGAGGAGACAGGAAGAGAGAGAATGTGGTTAATCATCTCATATAGAAGAGGCAAGGGGTAATTGTTACAATGGAAAGGAAGAACAGGAAGGCAAAAGGGAAAAGATCAACATTACTCTCATTGAATTTGGCTTAGGGAAGGAATGACATAAACTCTAAACTGAGTATCTTGCTACACAAGAGAGTAGGGGGAAAGGGGATGAGAGGTGGGATGATGGAGGGGGGATTGGGGGAGAGGGTTGTTGGAAGTACACACTTCTGTAAAGAGACAAGGATAGGGCAGAGAATAAAACTGGGGAGTGGGGCAAGATAGAAAGGAGGGATATATAATCAGTCTTTCACAATATGTCCACTGTTCTGCATAATTATACAAGTACAGCCTGTATCAAATTGCTTGTCCTTCCTGTGGTGGTGGGTGACAAGGGAGAAAGGGAAAGTATCTAGAATTTAAAGTTCTATCATCAAAAGTTTAAAAATGCATATGTATATGTATTATTGTTATTATTAACTACATGCAACTGGGAATTAAAATATGGAGGCACTGGGGCAGGGAGACCCATCCAGCCCTACTACAAAGTCAGAGGGATGATGGGGGAGGACATAAGAGAGAGCATATTTGGGGAGGGTTATACAGTGGGATAGGGCTGTTTTGAGGGGTTGGTAGGGGAAAGATGGGGAGAAAATTTGGAACTCAAAATCTTGTTGAAATGAGTGATGTAAACAAGAAAATAAATTAATTTAAATTGGGAATAAATGAATGAATGAATGAATGAATGAATGGGTAAATAAATATAGAGTATGTAACAAAAAGAAACAAAATGAACTTGTAAATGAAGAAAGATAAATGCCTCCCAAACCCAGAGGAAAGCACTACATTAAAGGAGAATGTATTTACTCTCTCAGGAAAATTAGCTGGGAGAAATTCAAATAAGCATCTTTAGTCTCTTGAAGGATAAGATTTCCATAGCACAGTCACAACCCTGAATGTGTGTTTCATGAATGCTTCATCCATACTATCCTCACTCAAGAGTCCGTCTGATCCCCCAAAGTCTCCTATCTACTTCTCCACTTTGCATCAGTTCATGTAAGTCTTTCCTGGTGTTTCTGAAATCATCTTGCTTGTTACTTCTTGTAACATAATAACATTACATTACAATTATACACCACAGTTTGTTTAGTCATTCCCCAATTGATGGGCATCCCTTCAATCTCCAAGTCTTAGCCACCACAAAAAGAATTGCTATAAATATTTTGATACAAATATGCCCTTTTCCCTTTTTTGGACATCTATGGGATATAGACTTGGCATAGCAGTGGTATCACTGCATCAAAGGGTATGCACAGTTTTATAGGTCATAGTTCCAAATTGCTCTCCAGAATGTTTGGATCAGTTCACAATTCCACCAGTAGTGTGCTTAATATCCCAGTTTTCCCACATTCCCTCCAACATCTATCATTTTCCATGAAAAGCCCTATTTCAATGTAGCCCTGTCTCAATTTCTCAGGCAGATGAATATGGTCAAAATTCTCAGAGAGCACTAGGAAAAACTTGGAAACTCCTCATTAGATCATAAATTACTTGAGGGCAGGGACTATTTTTTTGTATCCCCACCTTGTACCAAGGTGCCTGGAACACAGTAGTTGCTTATGAATGTTTGTTGATTGATTGATTTCTGAGTTGATTCAAAGGCCTTACACATCAGTGGTCTTAACTGCACAATTTCCAAAATCTTTTACTTTCCCACACAATATCTTTAAAATATTGTAATGGTAATTAATTTATCAGGTATTTAGTCTTTAATAACTAAGGGCTAAGTACTTCTGTGAAAGAGAATCAGAGTCAAGAATTTTTACTCCTGGTGGAGGAAGCAGGATTGTCCCAGCATCTGGGAGCTGCGCCTGCTAGACTGAAAACTGAGTTCAAGTTTTCTATGAGACCAGAATCTGCTGAAGTTGCTGCAGCCTGAAAGGCTGAGGTTTCTTCTGGGTCCTAGGGGCAGCCAAACTGCTGGAGGACTGAAGAAGCATGATCTGGATAATATTGTGTTTGTTGCTTGGTTGATCCATGAGTTCTCAGCAACAGAAGTGGTGAAGGTTTTGAGATGTGCTGTATCATGCAAACTTCAGTGTACAACAAGAATGGCCCATAGGACTGGAGAAGAACTTGGGCGTTGTCTGCATCTGAATCCAGGTGACTGTTTGGTGGATTCAGGTAGGAGTCAGGACCATGGAAGGAGATTGAGGGAATCTGAGAGACCACCCCTAGTCAAGATGAAGGAAAGGCCTCCCCTTGGATTAGTGATGAAACTGAAGTTTACTAGACACCGAGGGGTGGAAGGTTTGTGTAATTTTCTAATGACTGTACTTAATAATTAATGATATTTAGTAATTGTGAATCTAGATAATTGACTGACTAAGTTAATCTGTGATTGCCCCATGAGTGGGAGATTGGCTTGTATTGTGGATACTGTATTGTGGAATGACTGCATGATTAAGTAAGAAGGGTCCCCCCCCCTTTAGGGAAACAAGATGATTATTCTTTAGTTCTTTGTTCTACTTATTGTAGTCACTATACTAAAAATTATGTGGCAATTCTAATGTTAAACTGTTGTGAATATTATATTGTGATTTTCTGTGATAAGATGTAATATTGTGAATATTATATTGTGATTTGTTGTGAATGTTTGCCTTGATTTGTAATGGAATAAATGTAGTGTTCACTACACTATATAATCTGAACCTTAAACGTTGTTGACAGTAGCATTTTTGGGGGGAATCTGCTAGTGCATGGAATTACAAATATCTACATTCTTAAAGGTTAGGCAATCTTTTCCCACTATAAATGCAAGGCAATACTACTCAACTTCATCAGTTCCCATATTTTTTTAAAAGATTGCCCCTTTGTGTACCAACATTCATCTTCAAATGTTGATACAAATAATAATTGTATGGTATTACAGCATCAATGTTCTACTGGATTAAAATATTTGCTTGAAAAAAATGCAATATCACAGAATCAGATAAGAATTCTAATTACAAGAGTAACAATGACTTTTTCTACCTATCAACATATAGCAAATAACTATGCATTCAGTAGCATTCAAAGTTTTTAATAAATGCAGCATAGCAATAAATTCTACAATCATCTAACAACATTTTCCTACTAACATCATAAGACCAAGCTAGCAGAAATAAGCTCTACAAAAGAAAAAGGAAAAGTATATAAGAAACTGTTCCAGGATATGAACAGGGAAAAACAAATTTATCTGTGCCTCAAAAAAAAATCTTACTATAAAAAGAAAAAAAAATTAATGCAAACATTTTCCAGAATGGAAACTTCCTTCTGAAACAAGATTACCATAGCAAATACCCAGAATTTTTCTTAAAAGTCCTTTTTTTTTTAAAATGTCCAGTTATTCATATGGCAAACCTGAGGCAAAACCATGAGTGCAAGTTTTAATTCTTCAGTCTTTTTTTTTCAGTCTTCTTCATCACTCTGTGACCCCATTTGGGTTTTTCTTGGCAAAGATACTAGAGTGGTTTGACATTTCCTTTTCTGGGACATTTTGCAAATGAGGAAACTGAGGCAAACAGAATTAAGTGACTTCTCCAGGGTCACACTACTAATAAATGCCTGAGGTCAGATTTGAACTAAGGAAGATGAGATTTTCCGACCCCAGGCCAGGCATTTTATCTATCAAATCACCTTGTTCCCCCATTCAAGTATAAAAGGCTAGTTAAAGGAACAGTAGACCAGAAATATACCATTAATATTTAGCAGCCCTTTTAGAAAACTGACTGAGAAGAATCCTTCCTAAAAAGCTGATCTTAGAGAAGCAGAAAACATACAACTTTAAACTGTAAGCCCTCCAACTTTAGGGCTGTGTGTGTGGGGGAAACTGTGTTAATTAAAACTCACTGAAGAGCAGACAACCCGGAACAATGGACCCCTTGTTATTGATTCCTGGGGCTTTGAGGATATACACTATCACCTCCCCTGCAAAGGGCAATACAGAGTGGAAGCTTGTCATTCTTTGGAAGATTTATCCCAAAATGACACTTTGAGTGATCCTTGAAATTTAAATAAATGTAGAGTACAAAGTGTGCTATTTGTGTTTTTCTAGTAATAATAAATATGCTTATTGATTGACTTTCACTAATCAATTTTCCTAACCTCCTCCATTTTCCCATTCTTTCTTTGACTTCTTTCTCCAGTGGAGAGCTCTCCCACTTCACATTCCCATCTCAATGGTTCAGGAAGCCATACAGTTGAAGCTGAGGCTTCTGGCTGCTTAAGTGGCCACTCCAGAACAGTGAAATCAGGCTCTTCTGTGTCAACACAAATTCTGTATTGAATTTGACTCTAAAATGTGCAACTGCTACTTTGATCTTGGCAGACACCGATGCTCATTTGAATGACTGACCTTTTCTTCCAGTTGAATATTTCGACCTTTGTTTGCTGAGAAGCAGTGTAAACCAAATCAAAACTCTGAAAAGGGTCCCATTGAAAAAGTATGACCCCATGCCCAACCTGCCTGTTAGGAGCATTTAAATACACAATAGCTAGGGGCAGCTAGGTGGCACAGTGAGTAGAGCACCAGCTCTGGAGTCAGGAGGACCTGAGTTCAAATTTGGTCTCAGACACTTGACACATTTACTAGCCTTGTGACTTTGGGCAGGTCACTTAATCCCAATTGCCCTCCAAAAAGAAAAAAAAAATTACAAAAAATACACAATGGCTAATACACAGGTTACTTTTAGGGGAGCTGCATACCAAGTGGGTTAGGGTTTTCTTATCTCTAGCTCTAAGGCTGATTAGAATGACTGCAAAAAGAAAAAGTGAAACTGTTCTGGACAGCCTTGAGACTTGAGGCCAGAGTGCTAACTGGACCCTGAAATTAGTAAAATCTCCTGTGTGGTCTCCTTCACCTGTCCCTATGTTCTGATAAGATAAGACAGAGATTTCTAAAGGGAAGGCAGTTTGTTTTTGGGTTCCTCTCTGTCTTGCAGGCAATACCACCCGGCACCTGCATTCCGGTAAAAAGGGGAGTGGGGCTTTCCAGAGTCCTCTTTCCCCCCAGCCAAATATACACAGTGGTTTTATTTTAACCACTTTCAACTGTCATTATGTAAGAATTTGTTACTATATGAACTCTGCTTAAACCAAGGCTGAGAGCAGATCCAGGGACTTGTTCCTGGGCTGCCGCTGGCCAGCAATAAACTGATGCCTCCTGAGTTGACTATTGGTCTCGGTCTCTGATTATTGCTCGGTGTCCAGCTCACAACATTGTGTTACCTATCATTCAGATATTGACCTATATTTCCAGTCTCACAGGGCACTACTCCCCCTCCAGAAGCTTGCTATCCAGCCAAAGTGGCCTTCTTTCTCTGTTCTCCACAAAGGATATTCCATCTTTTACTATCCTCGGGGCTTTGCACAATCACACAAGCTTCCACAAAGTCCATCTCTTCCTTTAAGACAAAGTTCAAGCAAGATCATCTGCATGAAGCTTTTCCTGATCTCCTCTCAGACGACTCTCAATTTAAGTGTATTGTATATACTGACATTTATTCACATTCTATGTTTATATTTTTTGTCTTCTGTATTAGAATGTAAACAGTTTGTGAGTTGGGAATGCTTCATTCTTTTTGGAAGGTAATTGGGGTTAAATGACTTGCCCAAGGTGTCACATGGCGTGTGTGTGTGTGTGTGTGTGTGTGTGTGTGTGTGTGTTAGGTATCTGAGGCTGGATTTGAATTCAGGTCCTGCAGGCTCCAGGGTGGGTGCTACCTAGCTGTCCTTCAGATTGCTTCATTCTTTATACTCACATCCCCAGTGTTTTTTTAGTCTAGTACCTGACACAGTAAAGGCTGTAAATGAATAATTATTGATTAATTAATAAACAGTTATTAAAGTACCTACTTTGTACTGAACATTGTAATATGTTTTTGAGTTATATCTATTTGTAGGTTTTATAGAGAACATAAATACAAGCATTAGTAATAAATAGATTTTCATGTTTGATTAGTTCGATTAGGAAATTTTGCTTTAAATTAATCTGAAATTGACTTCCCACCCACTTTCATACATTGGTACTACTGCTCTTCTCCTAGACCAAAGAGAAGATTTCATAGAAGGCATTTCTGATTAGATAGAAGTTATATAGATGGCCCTTGAGGTCCATTCCAACCCTGAGATTACCCCACTGTAATGGATATTTAGGGCTAAGTGGATAGGATACTTAGGGCTAAGTAGATCAGATACTTAGGGCTAAGTAGATCTTATACTTAGGGCTAAGTAGATCCTAGTAACTTAGGGCTAAGTATAGAACTCTGTCCATTGGTGAAAAAATGTAAACTCCCCTGTTGACTTGGAAGAAGACTATTGGCTGAGACACTCTCCTGTTGATGTGGGAGAAGGCTATTGGCTGAGACTTGTTGTTGACTTGCAAGAAGGCCAGTGCTTACAAGGAATAATTTTATAGAGTCAAGACAGATTTTGGATTTAGCTCCTCCATGAAGATGACTGAAGATATGAACAGGATGGGACTTTGTTTGTTGGTGGCCTGGCTGATCCTTGAGTTCCAGGAAAGAGAAGTCCTGAAGGGTTTGAGGTGTGCTGAACCTTGTGAACTTCAGTGTATGCTGGGGATTGCCCTGAGGACTGGACAAGGACCCGGGAACTGTTCATCTCTGAGGACTAGACTAAAGCCTGGCGGCTTTAAGCTCCTGAATCTA
>CM053600.1:88035580-88052930 GCA_028646575.1 Pseudocheirus occidentalis
GTAAAAGGATGGAGTAGAATATATTATACCTCGGCAAAAGTAAAGAAGTAGGGGTAGCAATTCTTATCTCAGATAAAGCAAAAGCTAAAATAGATCTAATTAAAAAAAGATAAGGAAGGAAACTACATCCTGCTAAAAGGCACCATCAAGAATGAAGCAATATCATTACTTAACATATATGTACCAAGCAGTATAGCATACTGGTTCCTAGAGGAAAAGTCAAGGGAATTAGAGGAGAAAATAGACAGCAAAACTATACTAGTGGGGGACCTCAATCTACCCCTCTCTGAACTTGATAAATCTAACCTCAAAATAAACAAGAAGGAAGTTAAGGAGGAAAATAGAATTTTAGAGAGGCTAAACATGATAGATCTCTGGAGAAAACTGAATAGGGATAAAAAGGAATATATGTTCTTCTCAGCAGTACAGGGCACATTCACAAAAATAGACCATGTACTAGGGCATAAAAACCTCGCAATTCAGTGCAGAAATGCAGAAATATTAAATGCATTATTCTCAGATCAAGATGCAATAAAAATTATATGTAATAAAGGGCCATGGAGAGGTAGGCAAAAAACTAATTGGAAACTAAATAATTTAATCCTAAAGAATGAGTGGGTTAAACAAGAAATTATAGAAATAATCAGTAACTTCATTCAGAAGAATGACAATAATGAGACATCATACCAAACCTTGTGGGATACAGCAAAGGCAGTACTTAGGGGAAGTTTTATATCCCTGAATGCATACTTGAAAAAATTAGAGAAAATGGAGGTGAATGAATTGGGCATGCAACTGCAAAAGCTAGAAAAAGAGCAAATTGAAAACCCCCAATTAAAAACCAAATTAGAAATAATGAAAACCAAAGGAGAGATAAATGAAATTGAAAGTAAGAAAACTATTGAACTTATAAATAAAATTAAAAGTTGGTTTTATGAAAAAAATCAATAAAATTGATAGACCCTTAGCCAATATGATAAAAAACAAGAAAGAAGAAAACCACATTCTGAGTCTCAAAAACGAAAACGATGAATGTACCTCCAATGAAGACCAACTGTACGCACATAAATTTGACAACCTTAGTAAAATGGATGAATATCTACAAAAACACAAGTTGCCCAAGCTAACTGAAGAGAAAGTAAATTACTTAAACAACCCCATCTCAGAAAAAGAAATTGAACATGCTATCAAAGAACTACCTAGGAAGAAATCCCCAGGGTCAGATGGATTTACTAGTGAATTCTATCAAACATTTAAAGATCAATTGATTCCAATACTCTACAAACTATTCGGGAAAATTAGTGAGGAAGGAGTCCTTCCTAATTCTTTCTTTGACACAAATATGGTACTGATACCTACATCAGGTAGAGACAAAAGGGAGAAAGAAAATTATAGACCAGTCTCCCTTATGAAGATAGATGCACAAATCTTAAATAAAATATTAGCCAAAAGACTACAGCAACTTATAAGTAGAATAATACATTTTGACCAGGTTGGATTTACTACAGGAATGCAGGCAGATAGAAAAATAAGTGCTCAAGAGGCAAAAAAGAAACAAAAAAAGAAAAATAGGTGAAGGGAACATACAATGAAAAATTGTTCAATATTAGGAAAACCATCAGTATCATTGATCATATCGACAATAAAACTATCAGAAACCATATGATTGTGTCCATAGATGCAGAAAAAGCCTTTGACAAAATACAGTATCCATTCCTATTAAAAACACTAGAAAGTATAGGAAGAAATGGAGTTTTCCTTAGAATAATAGGTAGCATCTACTTAAAGCCATCAGCAAGTATTATATGCAATGGGGATAAACTAGAGACATTTCCAATAAGATCAGGGGTGAAACAAGGATGTCCACTATCACGCCTCTTATTCAATTTAGTACTAGAAATTTTAAGCAGTAGCAATTAGAGAAGAAAAAGAAATCAAAGGAATCAAATTAGGCAAAGAAGAGACTAAATTACCACTCTTTGTAGAAGGCATGATGATATATTTGGAGAGTCCTAGAGAATCAAGTAAAATCTTCTTGGGACAATAAATAAATTTAGCAAAGTTGCAGGATATAAAATAAACCCACGTAAATCCTCAGCATTCCTACATATTTCCAATGAAGCCAAACAGCAAGAGATAGTAAGAGAAACCCATTTAAAGTTACTGCAGACATTATAAAATATTTGGGAATCTACCTGCCAAAACAAACCCAGTACCTTTATAAACATAACTACAAAACACTTTTCACACAAATAAAATCAGATCTCACTAATTGGAAAAACATTAATTGCTCGTGTCTGGGTAGAGCTAAAATAATAAAAATGAAAATTGTACCTAAATTAAATTATATATTTAGTGCCATAACAATCAATCTACCAAAAATTACTTTTTAGAACTAGAAAAAATAGTGACAAAATTCATTTGGAAGAACAAAAAGTCCAGAATATGAAGGCAATTAATGAAAAGAAATGTTAGGGAATGTGGCCTAGCCATACCAGATTTTAATCTCTATTATAAAGCAGCAGTCCTCAAAACTGCCTGGTACTGGCTAAGGAATAGAGTAGTGGATCAATGGAATAGATTGGGTACAAAAGACTCAGTAGTTAACAATTATAGTAATATACTGTTTGGTAAGCCCAAAGACCTCAGTTACTGGGCTAAGAATTCACTATTTGACAAAAACTTCTGGGAAAACTGGAATATAGTACAGCAGAAACTGGGCATAGACCATTGTCTAACGCCATAGACCAAAGTCAAGTCTAAATGGGTGCATGATCTAGATATAAAGGCTGATACTGTCAATAATCTGGAGAAACAAGGAATAGTTTACATGTCAGATTTATGGAGTAGGGAAGACTTTATGACCAAAGAAGGGTTGGAGAGCATTATAAAATGCAAAATAGATCATCTTGATTGAATGAAATTGAAAAGTTTCTGTACAAATAAAGCCAATGTAACCAAGATTAAGAGGGAAGTGGGAAATTGGGAAAGAATATTTATAACCAGTGTCTCTGATAAAGGCCTCATTTCTAAAATATACAGGGAATTAAATAAAATTTACAAGAAAGCCACTCATTCCCCAATTGATAAGTGGTCAAAGGATATGAACAGGCATTTTACAGATGTAGAAATTAAAGATATATTTAAGCATATGGAAAAATGCTCTAACTCACTATTGATTCGTGAAATGCAAATCAAAACAACTTTGAGGTGCCGCATCTCACCAGTTGGGTTGACTAAGATGACAAAACAGGAAAATGAGAAGTGCTGGAGTGGATGTAGAAAAATTGGAACTGTAATGCATTGTTGGTGGAGCTGTGAACTGATACAACAATTCTGGAGGGCAATCTGGAACTATGCCCAATGGGCTATAAATAATTGCATACCCTTTGAGCCAGTAATACCACTTTTGGGGTTGTATCCCAAAGAGATCATAGAAGTGGGAAAAGGACCCATATGTACAAAAATATTTATTGCAGCTCTCTTTGTGGTGGCAAAAAACTGGCAATTAAGGGGATGCCCATCAACTGGGAAATGGCTGAACAAGTTATGGTATATGAATGGGATGGAATATTACTGTGCAATAAGAAATGGGAAGGAGAGGGACTTCATAATTACCTGGAGAGGCTTATATGAATTGATGCTAAATGAGAAGAGCAGAACCAGGAAAAATTTGTACACAGTCACACATATATCATATGTGTGATGCCCAACTTTCAAAAACTGGACTCCTCTCAACAATGCACAGTTAAAAGACAACTCTACAAGTTTCCAGATGAAAGGAGATTTCTACATTCAGATAAAGAGTCTGAAGGACCAGAGGTTAAATGGAGACTGAAGCAATGCATGCTATCACCCTTTTCAATGTTTCATTTTTGTTTCTCTTTGCTCATTGTTCACTCCATTGACTATAACACCCATTCAACCAGACTATTGTACAATGTGATAGAGTTTGCAGATCCTATACATGATTGTATGCCCCCAGTGCGGGGGTTGGTGTGGGGAGGAAGGGGAGAAAAATCTGAAATTCAAGTGACTCTGGAACTGAATGTTGTAAACTAAAAGTAAACAAACAAGTCAATAAATTTTTTAATGTAATAAAAAAATAAAAAAGATGAATTCTGAGTATAAAATTCCTTTTTAAATTTAAAAAATAAACCTTTCTTGTTGGAAATGAGGACACATGAATTATACACTGACCCAACACCAATAACTTGTTAACATGACCATTTCTGGTTAGGAGGTCAGCTCTAAGAAGGGAGAAACTACTACACTCTAAATATACTTCACCGATTTTGTTTTGTTTCCACAATAATAAATGTGTGTTGCTTGATTGAGTATTGGTATTATGAAGACAGAGATTCCTCCTTACCCAGAATAAAGGGCCTATAAATGAGTAGGAATTCACACTTATGAAGGGGTTAGTTTAATATCTACCTGAATGACCCCATTTTATTGCAATAATCTGTACCTTGCATGAATTAGATATACACATTGTCAAGAAGGATGGAGTCCATGCAGCAAAGGGAAGAATTAAAATGATGTCTTACATTAAATAACTAGTATGTGCCAGTCACTTTGGTGTTGGATATGCAAAGAAAGAGAAAAGAGTTCCTGATGTTGCGCAATTTAAATTCTATTTCGGGTGAAAAACAGGCAGAGAGAAAAATAAATGCTCAATAGTCAAAAAAGAAACAAAAAAAGAAAAATAGGTGAAGGGAACATACAATGAAAAAGCAGGGCAGAGAATCAAAATTGATTTCCTACAGGAGATAACATAAACAGAATGTAACTGAGAACTAGGGATTCTAAGAGGTAGAGATGATACAAAATAGATTGCAGTTGGAAGAGCAGGCTTAAAGTACACATGATGGAATGCTGCGTGTGAGGAATAAGGAACACTTAAGCCTGAGGAAAAGAATGAGCTTAAAGAGTAGTTTGAGTTTGACTTCCAACCCAGGGAAGAAAGGAGATTTGAGGACTCATCAGAACATGGAAAATAGGAATTCTACCTCCTATTTATCTAACTCTAGGAAGAAAAAGGAACTTAAATTACTGAGGAAAGCTAACAACAAAGTACATCACATGAATTATACACTGATGTATAACCAATATGCCATTAATGTGATCATAAGATTCTTTGTTTCCCCCACTTACCCTCATCTGTGTATTGACCAGAGCTCAGGCCCAACAGGGCCACTGAGAAAAGGAGAAGGAGCCACCTGGTGGCAGGCATGGTGTCAGTATTACCTATGCTACATGGACCAAAGGAAACTATTCTTATAAGGACCTCAAAAAACAATGTCCCTTTTCAAATGTCAACTGAATCCCAGATCTGTAGGCATTGTTCATGTCAAGATAACTGCCGTGCAAAGTTTTGGTTGGATTGAGTTTGAGACCTGGCAAAATCTCCTGCACAAAAAGTCATCATCAAATAAAAGCTAGGCAAAGTCTTTGAAGCCACCTTGCCTGCAAACACCACATAGGATTTTGTGGTTGTAATGAAGGGTAGTCTTCTATCAGGTCATTTCTCTTCCATATAGAAACCGAAACTCTTCAAGGGTATTTTGATATCCTGTGTTGCAAAAGTCAGTTAAATGTCATCACTAACTTTCTTCCTGTGTCAGGAATGAACCAGCAAGGTCAATATACAAAGGAAGGATAGAATAACTAAAATGGAATCACTAGATAGAGTAAGTGAACAGAGATGCTCCTGCCTCTTCCCCTTCCATTAGAAGATTCATAGACATCAGCAGCCATACTCTTTGGTCACTTGATGTTTGACTTTATGGAACCAAGCATCCATGGCTCTCTCTATCATTCCTTCCTCAAAAATATTTTAAATGAAATGTCCCAAAATTTAACTAAAATAAGTTCTGAATAAATGTTTGGTGTTTAGAAAATATCCTTCCCCAAAACTAATATCTCTTCATCCTTCTTGCAAATACTCTGCACAAGTACCTCTAATAATAAAATACCATTAGAGGTGAAAAGACTTTCCCTCAGTTATTTCCTTTTAATATCCCATCCACAATTCATTTAGCCCATTTTCTTCCCAGATTCACATGCCCAGAGGAACTCATTCATAGAATTAGAGGGCAACAGGATAGGAGACTCCATATAGCCCAACATCCTCATTATCAAGAAAAAAATAACCTGAAGTCAAGTAGGTGTAGTGACTGTTCCAGAGTCAGTAGTATGTTAGCAAAATCAGTGTAAACCTTGACATATTTTTTTTCTCCAAGGAGGGAGAAGTGATACATTATTTATTATCCAAGACTGAGACTGGTCAATACAGTTAACTTAACTGAGAACTTCTGTTTACCGTATGACAGTCATTGTGCGTATTGTTCTCCTACTTCAGCTTATTGCAATCTACATGAGTTCACAAAAATTTTACATTTCCTCTTAATTTATAATATTATTTATTTTTGAAAACTCAATAAATAGCTAATCACATTTATATGATCATGTGTTCAGCCTTGCTAAAGTAATTGGTCTTTTATGTCTTTTCAACTTTCATTTCCTAAAATTAAAAATAAATTATAAGTAAGTTCTTATTTAAAGGGTTGTATTTTCTGGATATAAATGAGTCATTCACTCCTCTTTTTTATTCTAAATTATTTTGAATAAAATGTAAACTTATTAATACCTTGACTGAAATGAGATGAAAATTTGTCTTTCTTCCCATTGCTATTGTTGTTCCATCTTCTCAGTCATGTTTGACTCTTCATGATCCCATTTGGGCTTTTCTTGACAAAGATCCTGGAGTTATTTATTATTTCCTTCTTCATCCCATTTTACAGAGGAGGGACTGAAGCAAACAGGGTCAAGTGACTTGACCAATATGACTTTCTCACACCCACATGTGTCTGCAACAAGATTTGAACTTATGAACACGAGTCATTCTGATTCCACTGTCACAGCTCTCTATCCACTATGACACCTTGCTGCCTATAATTCCTCAAAAATAAACTGAGTCCATCATTAAATATCCATGCTAATTAGTGAGTGATAAGACTAACCTGCAGTGATGGTTTCTTTATCTTATGAAAAAGAATTTAGAATAAAATTATAAATGGTTTTTAATGGCTAGGAAATGCTTTTTAAAATGTTTAATTGCACATTATTAGAGACTTGAGTATCAGTTGTTTGTATGGTAACAATATTTTAAGTCTTTTATCATTTTGATTAAAAGGGATGACCTTCTAGATGTGGGGAAGAGGGAGAAAAAATATCCAAAGGTTAAAGAGCAGTTGTCATGTTTAAAAAACAGCAAAGAGGTTGTAATGGTAATGGAATCTGAAGATGCCCCTGAATTGACTTGGCTTTTGGGTTGAGTGTTAAGACCCAGAGCTTGTGAATCCCACTTATGGGATGGACTTGTTGACATGAAGAGAGGGGGGCTGACCTGGGAGGAACCATGAATGGAAAGGAAGGCTCAAGCCCAGAGAAGGCCAGAAGAAGAAGTACTTTTGGGAAGAGCAGTATCCAGTGTCTTTGAGCCTGAGTTGCTGAGAGAGACAGCAAAGAGCCCATTGAAGCTTCCCAGGACTTTTGAGGACTGCCACCTGGAGCTGCTGTTAACTGAGGAGGCATGGCTGTGGTGCTTGTATTTTGTCTGTCTGTTTTGATGTTTTTCCAGATTCACCTGATGGTGGACAGTGCTGCTGTTGTAGAGGTCTTGGAACCTGGCTGTTGGTGCAGAAGCCCTGAAGAAGGACTTTCTTGTTGTATGTTCACAGAAATCCTGGAAGGGGGCCTTGCTGATACTTTCAGAGGCTCTGGGACTGTTCTACAGGCAGAGTATGACTTGATGAGGACACTGGCTTTGTTGAGCCCACTGGCTTTGTTGAGCCTTGTCTCCCCAGGAACTGAGATTGCTGAGGGCTTGCCTCAGAAGGGCCCTTCCTTGGCCTTTCCATGCTGAGATGTTATCTTGACCTGGTTATGGTTTAAAGGTGGATGGCCTTTTGTGCTCTCCTGCTCCCTTTTGAGAAAGTGCTTGCTGTTAATGGATGGTATTGTAATTACTTTGAGTCCAGGGGTGGGAAACCTTTGGCCTTTTTGTGAGTGTACTTTGTTTATGATTGGAAACTCATCTCCATTTGAGAAGAACTCTCTCCTTTTGAGAAGAGACTTTGACTGACTAAAAGAATGTACTGCCTAGGGGTGGAGTAGTCTGATCTCCATTTGAGAAGAGACTTTGACTAAAAGCATGTACTCTCTAGGGCTGGAGTAGTACCCGGACTGAATTAAGAACTTCCTTGTGAAATGAATGAGGTATACTCTATTTTGATTTTCCCTGTTCTGTGAATGTTGGCTGAATAAATGGGGTTTGCTATGCTGGTAATCCGAACCTTGGAAGTTGCCTTTGCTTGGCAATACAAAGGTCTATAATATTGGATTTTGCAGGACCTGAAGGAAAATTAGAGATATAAGACTGAAAATTTTCATTTAGGGGGAAAGTGGGAAAGGGTTGAGAATGCTTTACACAGGATGTTATTTTTGACCATGGCTCAGAGAGAGAGCCACTCCAGTTTAGTGTGTAGGGGGGAGCCATGGTTGGACCTAAACTTTAGGAAAATCACTTTTTTGAAAAATAGAAGAGACTGGGGACAAAACTGAGGAAGACAGACCCACTGTCTTCACAATAGTAGCATCAAAATAGTAGCACCAACAAGAACAAAAGTGCTGCAAAGGTGAAATTAACAGACCTTTGCAAAACATTGGATATGGGGAATGATGGGAAATGACAGATAGGGGAAAGTTGAGGATAATGGCCAGGTTGCAAACCAGAGGGACCAAAAGGATGGAATTGCCTTCAATGATAACTAGGGGAAAAGGGGGATGAAAGGGTTTAGAGTGAAAAATGAATTCCTATTTGGACATGCTGATGCCTACGGGACACCTAGTTTAAGATGTCTGAAAGTCATTGGAGTTGTGAGATTGGAGAGCAGCAGAGCAGTTAGGGCAGGAAAGGTAGAATTGAAAATCATTTGCAGAGATATAGTAATTAAAGTCATGGAAGCTAACGAGATGACCGGGTGAAGTAGCACAGAGTGAGAAAAGTGCCTACGGAGAAAACCCTGTAGAATACTTACAGGTTTGAGGGAATGACTTAAATGAAGATACAGGAAAAGGCACTGAGAAAGAATAATCTGATAGGTGGGAAGGGAACTAGGAGAGAGTGGTGATCTGCAATCTATAGAGAAGTAAATAATTGAGGAGAAGAAGGTGGTGGACAGTATTGGAAAGTGCAGAGAGATCAAGGAGAACAAGGACTGAGAAAAGCCTATTGGTTTTGGCAATTGAGACATCCCTGGTATGACATATTTTCTTCCATTTTTTTTTTGTTCTTTACAATTTTTTTGATTGTTTCATATTGTCTCTTGGAGTCACTACCTTCCATTTGCCCAGTTCTATCTCATGTGATATATCTTGTCCCCACCCTTCCTCTCTTTTTTCCTCTTCTGCCAATAAAATCATTTGTTCACCTGCTAATTTTCATATTGTCATGTAAAAGTCAACTTATACCCACATGCTCCATGTATACTCCTTACCATCCTTATAGATATACATTTCATTAGAATTTGGAGTATCATCTTACTATGTATGGATGTAGACAATTTAATCTTATTGAATAACATTTTTTTCTGATTTAACTTTTTTATGTTTCTCCTGAGTCTTCACTTTGAAGATTTAATTTTCTGTTCAGTTCTGATCATTTTATCAGGAGAGTTTTAAAGTCCACTGCTTCATTGTATGTCCATTTGTCTCCTGAAAGATTATACTCCATTTTTCTGGGTAATGGATTTTTGCTTGTTATCCAAGCTCTCATGACTTCCAAAATATCGTATTCCAAGGCTTCTGATCCTTTAATGTAGAACTTGCTAAGTCTTGTGTAACCCTGATTGTACTTCCATTGTATTTAAATTATTTATTTCTGGCTGCTTGCAGTATTCTCTCCTTGACTTGATAGCTCCATAATTTAGCTATAACATTCCTTGGAAGTTTAATTTAGGGATCTCTTTCAGAAGGTGAGAGGTGAAGCTTTTCAATAACTATTTTATCCTCTTGTTCTAATAAGCTATTGAGTGGAGTTTTTCTTGATAATTTCTTGAAAGATGCTGTCCAGACTCTTTTGGTGATTATGACTTTCAGGTAGTACAGAGATTCTTAAATTCTCTCTCCTTGATAAAACTTCCATATCAGTTGTTTGTCCAATGAGGCATTTTACATTTTCTTTGAATTTTTCACTTTTTTGATTTTATTTGACCAATTCTTGAAATCTCATAATGCCTTAGCTCCCATTTGCCAAGTTCTAATTTTTAAGGAATTATTTTCTTCAGTTATTCTTTGTATCTCCTTTTCCATATGGCCAACATTTTTTGTTTAATATTTTTACATAGTGAAATATATATTTAACCCAATTTAGTTCCAAGTTCCTTAGCTTTTGCTTTTTCCAGCTTGGCAATGTGAGCCACTGATTTTGGATCCAGAACATTGCCACCCCAGTGATGACCCATCTCAGCTTATCTGTCATTATAATTGATTTTGATAACTTCCACCAGCTTAGCCAAAGCTCCCTTATCTGCAGGGTTAACCCATATGAAGGCAATGCTCGTGCAGGTCTTTCTGTGAATTTAGCAGCTGAGTTTCACTTTACTTGGATAATACAGTAAAGATTCCCCATTTTCTGGCACAAGGCAGGTAGGAAGACCACTAGGTCAATGGGGTCCACATCATTTGCAGTCACTACCAACTGGGCTTTCTTGTTTTCTACCAGGGTAGTAACAGGGTTAACTGCTGCTCTGAGGACAGGTGGTCTCTTAGTGGGGACATCTCCTTTGCCTGTAGCCTTGTGTTCAGCCTGAGCCAGCAGCCTTTGCTTCTTGTCTTGCTTTGTTTCTGGTCTATACTTGTGAGCTAGTTTAAGCAGTTGAGTAGCTTTCTCATGATCCAAAGCCTGGGTGAACTAGTTAATTGCTGGTGGAACAATTAAATAAGTGGTCCTCAACCTGTGGGTGGCAACCACTTTGGTGGTCAAATGACCTTTTCACAGGTATCACAGGGGTCACCTAAGACCATTGGAAAACACATATTTCCACTGGTCTTAGAAACTGAGACACCACTCCATTATCTGTCTTCAGGCTGGTCCACCCTCGTGCAGATATGCTCACATATGCATATGAAAGGGTCCCGACATTAGGAAGGTTGTGAACTACTACTTTAAATGTCTATAAAGGAAAGACCTTTGATGCTGCTATCTGATGGACGGAGGCCATTTGACAAATCGAATAAGGTCCCTTTTGTGCTGGATGTCCTGACGAATGCTGAAGTTCTTGGGTCGCTTCTCAAACAAAGGATTGACCACTTTCTTGGCCTCCTGCTTCTTTACTACAGCAGGGGCCGGACCCACCTTCTTCCCATTGCCCTTCTTCCCTTTTGGCATCTTGGTTGGCTGAATGAAAAAGCACAATTTTTATTTTTAATTGTTTTCTTCTGTCTTTTTTTGTGCTTCATTTTCCATACTATACATTCAGGATTTTTTTTTGAGATTATCTTGTGTCATTCATTTCTTTTCTTAATTTTTCTTCTGATCCTCTTATTTGATATTAAAAATATTTTTGAACTCTTCGAATAGCATTTTTCGGTGTGAGAGCAATTCATATTCCCCTGTGAGACTTTACTGGAAGCTATGTCAACACTGTTATCCTCTTCTGAGCTTATATTTTTACCTTCCCTCTCTCCGTAGTGGCTTTCTATGGTAGGGCTCTTTGTGTGCTCACTTGCTTATTTCTTGACTTTTCAACTTGAACTACACTCCTGAGGTACCAGGGGCCCTGTCCTAAGTTTCCTGTACTGGTGGCCAGGGCCCTGTTCACAGGCTTTCTGAGTCTGGGTTTCCAGGACTGGTGGTTAAGTCACTTTCCAGGAGTGGCCTAGACTAGTCATACATGTTGTGTCCTGGGTTCCAAGGATGGCAATTTGCCTCCTGCACTGGGGTTAGAGGCCTCACAGCTGGCCTGCTGTGCCACTGGTCTGCTGAGCCAGGAACATGGGTCTCTATTCCTGGTCTGTGCTGTGGCTGAGAGCCTGCCTCTTGCTTGCCCAAATGCCTCCTTCACTGAGCTGCATTCCACTTTTACCCAAGTAAGACAGACCTTTCCTGAAGTGTATCTAATTAATATTACTCTGGAAAATTGTTTAACTCCATCTCTCTGTGGGTTCTCTTGCTTCAGAATTCCTTTAGATGCTTAATTTAATGTTTTTCTCTCCTTTTTTTGAATGGAAAATTGAGTAGAACTCAGGTAAACTCCTGCATTTTCTTCAGAATGTTGGATACACGTTGATAATATAACATTTTAAAAGAACAAGAATGGCCTACAGAAGAGGTATGAAAAGATATTCCTATCCCACTACTTTGAAGAGGGAAAAAGTCTATGAATGAGGTAAATTCTGTATATTTTCAGGCTTTTTCAATATATTGATCACGTTTGATTTTCCTACATCTTTCATTTATTCTTTTTTAAAAATATTATTAATTAAATATTTTTATTATATGCAATATGAAGATACAGAAGTATTTTATGTGACATAGTACACAGGAGGAAGTTAACAAGAGAACAAGCCAGAGGACAGCTTTAAACATTATATGGTGAATTTATCATATATCCAAAGATTTTTGTATATATGTATATATATATATATACATATATATATGTATATGTATATACACAGACACACACACACACACACACACATATAAGCATATGTGTATGTGTGTCTAAAGCAAATTGTACCTAATGGATAATAATACTTTTATATATAACACTTGTTTTTTTCTGTTCTTTGTGCAAGATAGCATTTTGTGTTTTTTGTTAAGAACCACTTTTTTCATTAAAAAGTATGACACCCTTCCCCCAAACACACACACAGACACTACTTGTAGAAGACATGATGGTTTACTTCAGAACTCCAGACACTTAGGACAGAAATTTAGAACTTTAATAGGTTTAGTAAAGAAAAAGCATATTAAAGAAGTGCACAAAAATACTCCTTTGGGTACAGAAATAATAGAACAGGAGAAACTTAAAGAAAACCAAAGTCCTTTCAATATATCAACAAAGCTCTAAAGACATTTTGAAGTTAATCTAAAAACACACATTTGGGTGTTCATATTTACCACTGGAAATATTCTCTATACACAAAAATGCAGAAAAATCATTAAAGACATATTTATTAATCCATGTCAGACCATGTCAATATTATGAAAATAACTTTAAAATTTATATTATTTTATACACTTACTAACATAACTCTTATAGTACTAAGAGGTTATTTTTTAGAAATAGTCAAAATAAAACAACATTGCTGTAGAGAACAAAAAGATACTGAACCACAAGGAAATAAACAGAAATTGGGAGAAAGTAAAATAAGCTTTCAAGCTACATTATGAAGCAATCCTGATCAGAATTACTAGTTATTGGGTAAAATAGATAAATGGGGCAGACAAAATAAGGCAGAAAAAAACAAGTGAATACAGCAGTTTATTATTCATTATACCTAAGAACAGAAATATCAAAAGAAGGACTGTTCATTCAGTTACAAGAATTGCTGCATAAAATGGAAGGGAGTTAGGTAGAAATTACTTTTAAGCCTACATATTGCACTATGTGTGACAATAAGGAACAAATGGATATGTAACCCAATCCAAAAGCTTGTGTAAGTGAGGAATGAATAATTAAGGAAACGAGGAAGAAGGAAAGAAAGAAGGAAGAAAAGGAAGGAAGGAATAAAAAAGAAACACACTTTCCGATTTTGAATACGGTGAAAATTTTAGTATATAAAAAGGTAAAACATTTTACATGACTAAAGTCAATGCAACTGGAATAAGAAGACAAACAGTTGAGTAGGAAATCATTTACCTTAATTATATTTGATAATCTAATCTTTAAGATATTTATGAAACTGAGATCAATAAATGGCCAAAAAATATTACCCAATAATTCATTGGCTAAGGAGAATATGGCCTTTTTTCTATTTATTTCAAAAATAACGTATTTATATCTTTTTCTTATGCCGTAATTTAATTTCAAAATAAATCTCACCCTTTCCTCCGACAATAGGTAATCTTTGGTGATAGAGAATCATAAGCAAAAAAGAGAAAAATGTTAGTTCAGTAAAAATACCGAAAAAAAAAAGTTTCCCAGGATATAAAACTATACATTTTTTTCCAAAGAATTTCAAACCACCTATAACCATTATAAATATCTTTCCCAATTATTAATTCTAAAATGAATAGAATGGAAAACAACTCTAATAGTTAGCTTTATAACTCCAAGGAGCAAAGTTATTTAAAGATGAATACAATTTATTCTTGAGGGATAACAGGCAGTGCTGTGTCGAAGTGCAGAGAGTGCTGGGACCTGGAATCAGAAAGACTCATCTTCCTGAATTCAAATCTGGTCTCAGACACTTGGGTCTGGGAAAATCACCCTGGCCATGTGACTTAAACCTGTTTGCTCCAGTTCCTCATATGTGAAATGAGCTGGAGAAAGAAATGGCAAACCACTCAATATCTTTGCCAGGAAAACACCAAATGGGATCACAAAGAGTCAGAGAAGTATGAAAGTACTGAAAAATAACAGGAATCAGGAGACAGACACATTCTTGCTGTCTCAGCCAATCAATGAGTGGCTCCACATATTTTCAAGACAATGAGGAATTAAGAAAGATTAGTAAATAATGTTTTATGTCCATTTTCTCAATCTCACTACTTTGCAAACAGGTCAAGGAGGTCAAAGTAAGAAGGATCAATCCTCTATCAGAAGCTACTTGTAACATAAATTATAGAAAACAAAACTTGAAATGACAGAAATTCCCATCAACTAGATGATGACTGAACAAATTATGATCATATAAATGTAATCAACTGTTAATTGCATTTTTAGAAATGAAGACTTTGATAAACCCTGAGAAGCAGAAACATTTTGTGAAGACAGGTAGAGTGACATGAGCTGGATTAGGAGAGAAATATGGATGATGACTAAAGTAATGAGAATTAAAATCCCAATAATGATTAATTGTAATGATCTATCTCAATCCTGGATTAGAAATGATGAATCTTTTCCCCATTAAAAGAGAAACTGATAGGTAAAGGTGTGCACTCTGGCTACGCCACATACTTTCACACTGTGAAGGAGTCACTCCACTTCCTGGCTTCATGTTCTTCATCTGAAAAATGAGATTGGACTCTATGGCCTCCAAAATGTCTTCCCTCTCTAAGTCTATAAACCAAATGCTATGAGCCAATGAATCTGGGCAGGGAATGGGATGAGTATATTGGACATGGGATATCTAAAGAGAAAAAGGAGGAAAAGCAACTTAACCTTAAGGTAGTAGTTCATGATAGAGACTTAGTGAGCAACATATTTGAAAGAAAGATGGAGGGGCACACTAGTTTTGGGGAAGAATTTGTTCTAAACATTAAATATTCTTTGGAAACATAATTTACTGAAGGTTTTGGAAATATTTAAGATATTGGTGAAGAAGGAAGGATGAAAAGAGCTACAGCAGCTTGGTCCCATCAAGCCTGGTGTCCTCAGGTGATGAAAGAGTATAGCTGCTGATGATTATGTAGCTTCTAATATGGAGGGATGGGGTATGAGCTTGCCTGTACAATTATTGTATATTGTTATTTCATTTCTGTTATTTTATCCTTCCATTGTATGTTTATTTGCCTGGCTCACTCTTGGTATTGGAAGAAAGCTAGTGAAAGGACCTGAGTCAATGACTTTTAAATGACTTTTGCAACCCAGGACATAAGAATATCCTCAAGGGGTCTGGGTTTCTGTGTGATAGGGAAATCACAAGATGGAAGACTACACCTAAATGCAATCACAATGTTATATGTGGCATTTCCAGGAAATAAAATATCAAAAACTTTGGCTAGTTTGTATTTGGTGGTGATTTTTTTGGCAGGACTTTTGCCAGCCTTCAAACTTAATCCAACCAAAACTTAGGGATGGGAGTCATCTAGACATGTCTTCAGGTAAGTGACTGAATGTGACATACCAATGGGGACATTGTTCTCTGAAGTCCTTAAAAGAGCAGGTGCCCTCCATCCATGCAGCACAGGTAACAGCAACACCATGACTGCTACCAAGTGGTTATTGCTCCTTTTCTCAGTGGTCCTGTTGGGCCAAACCTCAGGTAAGTGAAAACTGGAGAATCTATGATCAGGTTATTGGGATGGGTGCCAGGCCATTATTCAAGAGAAATCATTTTGAGTTGCCTTCCTCAGTAATTCAGGTACTTTTGTCTTCCTTGAGTCAGATAAATAAGAGGTGGATTATCAGCCATAATCAAACTATTATTCTTATTTTTTTATTTTTGCTCTTTTTTTTGGAGGGAGAAGGCAGGGCAATTGGGGTAAAGTAACTTGTGCAAGGTCACATGGCTAGTAAATGTGTCAAGAGTCTGCGGCTGGATTTGAACTCAGGTCTTTCTGACTCCAGGTTTGGTGCTCTATTCACTGTGGCACCTAGCTACCCCCAACCTATTCTTTAAACTCTATTAATTCTGTTCTTTGTTTATCCATCATCCTTGCTATACCTCATGCATGTAGAGTACCCAGAACACAATTGTATAAAATGCAGGTAAGACTACTGGGTAGAGAACATTATTTTATTCAGCTTGTTTTTAATTTAACTTTTCTGTTGAAATTGCCACTATATGCACCATAAAGTAGAACTTTCCAAGGACTTTCATATTATTAAATGGTGAGGGTTCTGCTTGATACTTTTCTCACTTTTATTGATTCTGTTGCTCAGAGGAACAGCTGTTTTGCGTGTGATCCATGTCAAGAGATGAGACAATTCATGAGAAATTCTGTACCACTTTTCAGAAAAGAACAGCAACAACAAACCATTTCTACTTTTTGAAAATAAATCTGGGAACCTTACTTTGTTCACTGTCACCACCTTAAATAGGTAAAATGCAAGAAATCATTAATAATTTGATTTATGAGCATAATAAATCTTTAGGAGGCAGGCTACCAACGTTGAAAGCTAATCTTTCCCTCTATTTTCTTCAATCCCACCTTTACTCACTTCATTCTTCCCCACCACAGTCTATATATGACTATCTTACACTAGAGCACAATTTAATTGCTGCATGTGCTAGAAATTTCATGGGACAGAATCTTCTTTAAATTATATGCCAAGAGTCCACACTGAGATGTTTTTTTTTACAAGTTATTCATATGACCTGCTACAATTTATCCACTTAGTCAATATTGACTGATGGTCACAGTTCATAAGAAAGCAAATGTATGCATGTATGT
>CM053600.1:88053430-88071782 GCA_028646575.1 Pseudocheirus occidentalis
GTCTGTGTGTCTCTCTTTCCCTCCTCCCTCCTGCCGTGGCTGTTTCCTCCCCATGCCTCCTGCCCTCTCCCCCTCCAGGTCTACCTCCCGCCTTCTCTCCCGCTCTCTCCCTCCCCTTTCTCTTCATTTTTCTGCTTCTGCCTTCCTCTTTCTCTCTAAGTTTCTCTGTCTCTGTCCCTCTCAGGGACAACAAGGAAGAGAGAAGACAATGTGACCAAATACTTTAGAGGAAAGAAGCGCGAAGAAGAGTCAGACTAACAGAAAAAGGGAAAGAGCCGAAAAGACATTTTAGGACTGACGATGTCAGTGACAGCGAGTCCATGTTCAAACGTGGACCTAGGTTCACTAAGAAGAAAAAGGACGTACCTTGCGGGGGAGACGTGACGGTCTCATTACTGCTCCTCTTCACTTGTATTTTCCTCATCTGCCTCACTTGAGTCTTCTCCAGAATCCTCAGGGGGAGGTGGAGGGGGAGGAGGAGGCGCACCACCTGGGGGAGCTGGAGGCGGAGGCACGTCCTCATCTGGTGGGGGATTCTCTCCAGAAGGAGGATGGTTTCCTTCATCAGGGGGAGGATCATCACCTTCAGGAGGTTCAGGAGGAGCATCTCCCTCGTCTGCATCTTGTTCATTTAAGAGGAGACAGTAGGGGTACAGAAAAGTCAGATGAAAGAAAATGTCGATATGCAGTGAACGCGCACAGAACTGTTTGTGTCATAGACTCATGGTCCACAGCATGGACCTTCCCTCTAGTGCTGAATAGGGGTGATCCAAGCTTACCCAATGGATCACTAATAAGGATCTCAGAGATCCCTGCTGGGCACGGGGTCATGGTAGACCTGGAAGGAAGATCATATTGGCCATGGTGGGAAAGAATGAAGTGGGTAAAGTTGGGAATGAAGAAAGTAGAGGGAAAGAGTAGAAGATCTCAACGTTGGTAGCCTGCCCCCTAAAGATTTCTTATGGTCAGGAAGAGAATTTTTAATGATCTCTTACATTTTACCTATTTAAGAAGGTGACAGTGAACAAAGTAAGGTTCCTAGATTTATTTTCAGAAAGGAGACATGGTTTGTTGTTGTTTGAAAAGCAGTACAGAATTTCTTATGAATTGTCTCATCCCTTGACATGGATCAGACCCCAAACAGCTGCTGCTCAGAGCAAAAGAATCATTAAAAGTGAGGAAAGTCACAAGCAGAACCCTTGCCATTTTATGGTATGAAAGTCCTTGGAAAGTTCTATTTTATATTGCATACAGAGGCAATTTCAACAGAAAAGTTAAATTAAAGACAAGCTGAATAAAATAATGTTCTCTACCCCATAGTGTTACCTACATTTTATACAATCTTGTTCTGGGTACTCTACATACATGAGTTATAGCAAGGATCATAGATGAATGAAGAATAGAATAAATAGAGTTTAAAGAATAAGTTGGCAGCAGCTAGGTGGCACAGTGAATAGAGCACCAGCCCTGGAGTCAGAAAGACTTGAGTTCAAATCCAGCCGCAGACGCTCGAACACACATACTACCCATGTGACCTTGGGCAAATCACTTTACACCAATTGCCTTGCCTTACCCCTCCAAAAAAAAGAGCAAAAAAAAAAAAAAAAGAAGTTGGGTATGGCTGATAACCCAGGGAAGAAGAGAGATTTGAGGAATCATCAGAACTTGGAAAATAAGAATACCACCTCTTATTTATCTGACTCAAGGAAGACAAAAGTACCTGAATTACTGAGGAGGGCAAACTCAAAATGAAAATGCCTTCTCTGGAATGATAGCCTGACACCCATCCCAACAACCTCCTAACATGATCATGGATTCTCAGGTCCCAACTTACCTTCAGCTGAGCTCAGGCCCAACAGGACCACTGAGAAAAGGAGCAATAACCACTTGGTAGCAGCCATGGTGTCGGCGTTACCTGTGCTGCATGGAAGGAGGGCAACTGATCTTTTAAGGACTTCAGAGAACAATGTCCCCTTTAGAATGTCACATTCAGTCACTTACCTGAAGACATGTCCAGATGACTCCCATCTCTAAGTTTTGGTTGGATTGAGTTTGAAGGCTGGCAAAAGTCCTGCCCAAAAAGTCATCACCAAATATAAACTAGCCAAAGTCTTTGAATGCCACATATAACATTGTGACTGCAATAATGTGTTATCTTCCATCCTGTGAATTCCCTTTCAGACAGAAACCAGACCCCTTGAGGGTATTTTTATATCCTGTGTTGCAAAAGTCATTTAAATGTCATTGACTCAGGTCCTTTCACTAGCTTTCTTCTAGTACCAAGAGTGAGACAACAAGATAAATATACAAAAGAAGGATAAAATAACAGAAATGAAATAACAAGATACAATAATTGTACAGGCAAGCTCCTTCCCTATGCAATACTGTTAGAAGCTACATAAACATCAGCATCTGTACTCTTTGGTCACCTGAGCATACCAGGCTAGATGGGACCAAGCTGCCATACCTCTTTTCATCCTTCCTTCTTCACCTGTATCTTAAATATTTCAAAAACCTTCAGTAAATTAAATTTCCAATGAATATTTCATGTTCAGAACACATTCTTCCCCAGAACAAATGTGCTCCTCCATCTTTCTTCCAAATATGTTGCTCACCAAATCTCTATCATGAACTACTGCTCTCGGTTAAGTTACTTTCCCTCCTTTTTCTCTTTTGATATCCCATGTCCAATTCAAATATTAGTAAAAAGACTACAGCAACTTATCATGAGAATAATAGACTTTGATCAGGGTCATATTTATTCCAGGAATGCAAGGAGGGCTCAATATTTGGAAAACTGTCAGTATAATTGACCGTATCAACAACAAAACTAGCAGAAACCATATGATTACATCAATAGATGTACAAAAGACTTTTGAGAAATTACAACTCATTTCTATTAAAAACCCTAGAAAGTATGGGACTAAATGGAGTCTTCCTTAAAAGAATAAGTAGCACCACCTAGAACCATCAGCAAGTATTATATGTAATGTGGATAAGCTAGAATCATTTCCAATAAGACAAAGGGTTAACCAGGAATGCCCACTCCCCCCCCTCTTATTCAGTTTGGTACTAGAAATGTTAGCAGTAGTAATGAGAAGAAAAAGAAATTGTAGGAATTAAATTAGGCCAAGAAGAGACTAAGTTGTCACTCTTTGTAGGTGATGTGATGACATTCTTAGAGAATGCTAGAGGATCAAGTAAAAAACTACTTGGAATAATAACTCAATTTGACAAAATTGCAAGACATAAAATAAACCCACATAAATCCTTGGCATTCCTATATATTTCTAATGAAATCCAACAGCAAGAGATGGAAAGAGAAATTCCAATTAAAGTTACTGCAGACATTATAAAATGTTTGGGAATCTGTCTGCCAAAACAAACCTAGGCCCTATACGAACACAATTACAAAACGCTTTTCATACAAATAAAGTCAAATCTAACTAACTGGAAAAAACATCAGTTGCTCATGGCTGGGTTGTGTTAAAAACAATGAAACTGACAATTTTAATTAAATTACATATTTAGGGCCATACCAATCAATCTACCAAATAATTTACTTAATAAAGCTAGAAAAAATAGTAACAAAATTCGTTTGGAAGAAAAAAAGTTGTAGAATGTCAAGGGAATTAAAGGAAAGAAATGCTAGGGAAGGTGGCCTAGCAATACCAGATTTTAACTTGTATCCTAAAGCAGCAGTCATCAAAACTGCTGGCTGAGGAATAGAGTAGTGGATCAATGGAACAGATCAAGTACATGAGGCTCAACAGACAATGACTATATTAACCCACTGTTTGATAAAACCAAAGACCCCAATTTTGGAGATAAGAACTCACTATTCGACAAAAACTGCTGGAAAAACTGGAATATCATATGGCAGAATCTGGGCATAGACCTATATCTAGCACCATTTCCCAAAATCAAGTCTAAATAGGAGCACAATCAAGGTATAAAGGCTGACACTGTGAGCAATCTGGGAGAGAATGGAATAGTTAACCTGTCAGGGTTATGGAGAAGGGAAGAATTCTAGCAGCTTCTACATTAAGGGACTGAAGGACCTGGAATGTGATATTCTAGAGATCAAGGGAGCTAGGAATTAAACCAGGAATTACATACCCAGTAAAACTGAGTATAATGTTTCAGGGGAAAATATGGTCATTTAATGAGGTGGAAGACTTTCAAGCATTCTTGAGGAAAAAACCAGAACTGTATAGAACATTTGACATTCAAACACAAGAAGCATGAGAAGGTAAACATGGAAAGGTAAATTATCAAAGTTGAACTATTTACATGCCAACATAGAAAAATAAGAATTGTAACACATCATATCAGTATGAGGATAGGTGAAGGGAATATAAATGTGTGTGTATACATATATATATATGTGTGTATACCAACACCTATGTCTACATAGGAGGGTATATTTTTAAATTAACTTTTGTTTATTTTTAGTTTACATCATTGATTTCCACAAGATTTTGAGCTGCAGATTTTCTCCCCATCTTTCCCCTACCCACCCCCTCAAAACAGAGATCCCACTGTATACCCCCACCTTCAACCTGCTCTCTCCTTTATCCTCCCCCATCACCCCTCTCACTTTCTGGTAGAGCCTGATGAATCTCTATCCTGTATATCTTATTTCCCACTTGCATGTAAATTATGTGTATTTTCCTCCCTTGTAACCCACCCCCACTGGAAAGACAAGCAATTCAATGCCGGTGTACATGTGTAGAACATATGCAGAACATCTCCACAATGCATGTGTTGTGTACCATTGATGACATTTCCCTCCTTTCCCCCCTACAACTGCCCTCCCGTCCATCATCCTCTCTCTCATGCCTTTTGCCCCTACTCTCCTGCAGGACAAGATACCCAATTTAGAGTGTATGTCATTCCCTCCCTCAGCCAAATTCAATGAGAGTAAAGTTGACTCATTCCCTTTTTGCCTTCCTGTTCTCCCCCTCCATTGTAACAGTTATCCCTTGCCTCTTCTATATGAAATGATTGACCCCATTTTATCTCTCTCTCTCTCCTCTCATTCTATTACTCTCCAACCTCTTAATTTCATCTTTTAAAATATCATTCCTTCCAATTTAGTTGTCCCTGTGCCCTCTCTCTATGTACACATTTATATACATACTCCCTATGTATTCATATGCAGAAGAGTTAATGAACTCCTGTAAAATGGGTACCTCTATTTCCATTTATTTCTTAGGTTCTCTCCATATTGAAATGTTTTTTTTTAAAAGAAGATTTTCTCTCCCTTGGAGACCATGGAAGAGAAACAGGCAAATCCTTCCATCTACCATGAGAACATACAGACAATAAGCAAAGCATCTTTGTTACCATTGACAGGTGGCAATTGAATAAGTTGACCTGACAGATTTTATTGGGGGCATCTGGGAGATGGAACTGCTCACAAGCTGACTTCAGAGGTTTGAATGCATTGTGTTTTGGCTGGTTGTAACTTGTCTCATAGGTGCCGGTTGTGGTAGGTGAAATTCCACCTTCAGTATGTCTGGGCAAATTCTACCAGCTCGACAGATCCCTAGTGACTGACTGAATGAAAGGGTTCCATGATAAGGAGTTATAAGTTCATAGAGGGTACTCTAAGGACATTTAGACTGACCTTTACTACTGTATTCCTATCAAGAGTACATTACTCCTCTAGAAGTTACTCCTGCCTCATAATGAGCATTGTTTTCTGGACTGTTGCAAATTCTTCTTTAGTTACTCCTTTGATGGACATGAGACTGCCATGTGAGTGATAATTCCAGTGTGGTTGGAAGGAAGGAGAGTGCAGGTATATTGATATTCCTCCCAGGAAATAGGAAAAAGGAATTGAGTTTCAGGGGCAACCTGGATTAAGAACAAGGCACCACACAAGTTAACCACCACAAAATCAGTGTCCCTGAGTGGTGCAAGGTAGAGCAGATTCTGGGGTCCTTGGGCACAGGAGCCAAAATATAGAGCAAGCAGTAGATCACCCTAGCTCTCTTATATTCAACTCCAAACAACCAAGCAACCATCAACTAACATCCTGGAACAAATCCTGGAAGAGCAGAGTCAGTAAAAGTTTGGATGGCTCAGTCTTTTATCCTGGGAGACTTGGAGGATGGTTGAGAAAGGTCTATCTACTCAGGAAAGAGTATTCTTCAAAGTATGCATTCAAAGACAGGAAATATCCCAGGAAGCCAGAAGCAAGCCTCTGAACCCCTCTACCCCACCAAAAATATAAACAAAGAATGGGTGACCAGAGCTACAGAATGGTGGAGGAGGCAGACACATACACCAGGACCTATGCATGTCTTAGTATAGCCAGGGGAGCTGGCACACTCCTGTACTGAGAACTACCATCTTTCAGCACAGTCCCAAGCTGGCAGATATCCTGCTATGGTCCAGAAGAAATGAACAAAACCCTCACCATTCTTCACCACATGGCAGAAACAACCACAAAGACCCCAGCTCAGCACCAGGAAAGCTGCCTGACCCATGGGCCTTCTGTAGTACCAGCCAACCACCATCCCACACCTGCAGTGGAACAACAAATAGTAGGGTCTTCCTTGGGTCTCAGAGCCATAGCATTAGAAGAATAGGTAAACAGCCAGGGCCTGCAGACTCTAGCACATGTTGTTGGAGACATTAGGTCTTGCACACTGTGAATTGGGCTGAAATTTCAGGAACATAGAAAAGGTAAAACAAAAAAAAGGTGGATGTTGAGAGGATGAACAGAAAACAACAAAAAATTATCTGATTGTAGTAAGTTATTATGGTGACAGGGAAGACCAAGACACAGCTTCAGAAGAGGACAACAAGGTCATAATTTCTGCAGGCGGAATCCCAAGAAAAATGGGAAGTTGGCTCATGCTCAGAAAAAACTCACAGAAGAGTGCCAAAAGGCACTTAAAATCATATGAGACAAGCATTAAAATGCGAAAAATAATGTGAGTGATGCAAGAGAATTGTGAAAAATGAATCAAGAGCTTGCAAAACTGCTTAAAAAGTAGAATTGGGTAAATGGAAAAATACATAAAAACCAGTGAAGAAAACAACTCTCTAAGGAATACAGCTAGTCAAATGGAAAAGAAAGCACAAAAACTAATTCATGGAAACAACATCCTCAAAGATAGAACTGGACAAGCGGAAGGTAGTGACTCCATGAAACAACCAAAGAAATTGTAAAGAATAAAAAAAGTCAAAGAAAATATGTAATATCCCAGGATGTCTTAATTGTCAAAACCAATGGGCTTTTCTCAATCCTTGTTCTCCTTGATCTCTCTGCAGTTTCCAATACTGTCTATCATCTTCTTCTCCTCAATATTTCCTTCTCTGTAGATTTCAGATCTCCAGTCTTTCCTAGTTCTCTCCCCACCTATCAGATTATTCTTTCTCAGTCCCTTTTATGGTTTCTTCATTTAAGTCATTCCCTCAAACCTATAAGTACTCTACAGGGTTTACTCTATAGGCACTTTTCTCATTCTGTGCTTCTTCACCTGGTCATCTCATTAGCTTCCGTGGATTTAAGTACCATATCTCTGCAAATGATTTTCAATTCTGCCTTTCCTTCACTAACTGCTCTGCTGTCCTCCAATCTCACAACTCCAACTGACTTTCAGACATCTTAAACTAGGTGTCCCATAGGCATCAGCACGTCCAAATAGGAATTCATTTTTCACTCTAAACCCTTTTATCCACATTTTTCCCTAGTCATAGTTGAAGGCAACTCCATCCAAAAGGCACACACCTTTTGGCCTCTCAGGTTTGCAACCTCAGCATCATCCTCAACTTCACCCCTTCAGCACCAGGAAAGCTGCCTGACCCATGGGCCTCCTGTAGCACCAGCCAACCACCATCCCACACCTGCAGTGGAACAACAAATAGTAGGGTCTTCCTTGGGTCCCAAGGCAATAGCCTTAGAGGACCAGGTAAACAACCAGGGCCTGTCATTTCCCATCATTCCCCATATCCAATGTGTTGTAAAGGTCTGCTAATTTCACCTTTGCAGCACTTTTGTTCTTGTTGGCACTACTATTTTGATCCAGGCCCAAATCACCTCATTCCAGAACTATTAAAATAGCTTGCTAGTGGGTCTGCCTTCCTCAGTTTGGTCCCCAGTCTTCTATTTTTCAGAGAAGTGATTTTCCTAAAGTGTAGGTCCAACCATGGCTCCCCCCTACTCACTAAACTGGAGTGGCTCTTTCTCTAAGACCCGGTCAAAAATAACATCCTCTGTAAAGCATTCTGAACCATTTCCCACTTTCCCCCAATTGATATTTTCCAGTCTTATATCCCTAATTTTCCTTCAGGTCCTGCGCAACCCAGTAATATAGACGTCGTAGCTGTTTTTCAAACATGATACTTGCTCTTTAACCTCTGGATATTTATATAACAATTCACACATTCCTGAACTTGTGAGTGCCAAGTTAACCAAAACAGAGGCTACTGTACTCCTCTTCCTATCATGTGAACTATGGTTTGTTTGGTTTTTGTTTTCACCCCCACTGAATAATTACAAGATTCAATCACCCTTGAGACTTGAGACAATAAACTTAAGATGGATGCAAGACTCAAGACACAAGACTCAAGAGCACCTGCCTGGTTACTAAACGTCCTGCATGTAGCGTCCTGCAGATGTAAACTTTTCAAGACCTGAGAATGATTATGGTGTGAACCACTCACTCATGGGTTTCTGAGGTATATAATCCCTGCCTTTGCACAGCAAGAACAGCCGCTCTCCTGAGGGAGACTTCCATAGACAAATTTGCCTTGCTCATTATGAAATTAATTAAGCTGTTACTTGTGTCAGGTCCTGACACAGGTGACTCTCTACCCTGCTCTGTTCTGTTCTGGATATTCTCAGGTTAGAGACTGTTCCATGTCTGGACTACACTCAAAATTATTTTGACATATACCTATGTGGATGCTATCTCCAGAATTAAACTGTGAGCTCACTGAGAACACAGATTATTTATTTTTGCTTTGTTTTGGTTTCTTTGTTTTTTGTCTTTCTCCATATCTAAGTGCTTAGCACACTGTTTGGCAGAGAGTAGGCCCTTACTAAATGCTTGTTGACTGATTGAGAGCAATTTATGGAATCATCAGATTTTCTCTTAGATTTTTAGTTCTATTCAGAAAAATAGGAAAAAAGAAAAAAAATCAGACTCTATTCCAAGGAAATGATTAATGATTATACAGAAGATTGGGACAGCTAGGCGCTACAGTGACTAGAGCATGGGCCCTAGAGTCAGTACCCCCTGAGTACAAATTCTGCCTCAGACACTTGACATTCTTGCTGACTCTGTAACCTTGGACAAGTCACTTAACCCCAATGGTTTTGCCTTACCCCCTCAAAACAAAGATGATACAGGAAATTGAAGAACCTTTAACATTACATCCTTGTTGTCCTTTAAATACTATGAACTTTAAAGGGGCTCAAAAATGCTTGTCATATGGATGGTCCCCATTCAACTTTCAGCAAGGCAAACTCTGGGGACTCAAGACTAGGCCACTGAGTCTGGGACAGGGCTGTGCATCCCCGGAATCATCTGGAATCAGTGAAGCCCCAAGTAGCTCAGGACCCTGCTTCTGGTCCTGAATCTAGAACCCAGTAAACAGACAATTAAGTGATAGGAAGCTCCACCAAGAAAAACAGAAGTCAATGTTTGAGTACAAACATATTTATTGGTATTGCAAAGAAACAGAAGAAAAAGATCTAGAAGTATGTGCTGTCCCCATATGTGGGCCACATGAGAACTGGAAAGGGATCTGCCAAATGCACATCCTTCTCTTCCTGCACTGAAACAATAAGAGGAGAAGCTCATGGGAGATGGGCTGCACTTGAAATGATCCCCTGCCTCACAACAATGGTAATCACAGTCACATATAAGTGCAATTTTATATTTTTTTTTTTTGCTTTTTGGAGGGCAGTTGGGGTTAAGTGACTTGCCCAAGGTCACACAGCTAGTTTTTTTTGTGTTAAGTGTCTGAGGCCGGATTTGAACTCAGGTACTCCTGACTCCAGGGCTGGTGCTCTATTCACTGAGCCACCTAGCCGCCCCTAAGTGCAATTTTAAAAAGAAGGCGAAACAAAATTTGGAAAGACATACTGGTCAGGGATAAGTTTAAGTAACATAAAGGAGAAGGGAAAAGAATAAGGGATGCCACTCTGTCTCTTTTTCCCTCAATCCCTCACTCCCCCTCTTCCTCCCCCCTTCCCCTGCCTCCTGCCCTCTCCCCCTCCCTCTCTAGCTCCCACCCACCCTCCCTCCGCCCCGCTCTCTATCTTGCCCCTGCTTCCCCTTCCTCCTTGCTCTCTCCCTCTCTCTCTCTCCCGCTCCCTTCCTCCCCTTTCTCTTCCTTTTTCTGCTTTTCACTTCCTCTTTCTCTCTAAGTTTCTCTGTTTCTTTACCTCTCAGGGACAACAAGGAAGAGAGAAGCTGATGTGAGCAAATAATTTAGAGGAAAGAAGAGCGAAGAAGAGTCAGACTCACAGAAACAGGGAAAGAGCTGAAAAAATAGTTTAGGACGGATATGATGTCAGGTGACACGTTCATATTCAAACGTGGGTGGACCTTGGTTCACTAAGACGAAAAAGGATGTACCTTAGCAGTGGGGAGACGTGATGGCCTCCTTACTGGTCTTCTGGCTCACTTGAGCTTCCATCTCCCTCATCTGACCCACTTGGGCCTTCTCCAGAACCATCAGGGGGAGGGAGAGGTTCACTATCATCACCCACTGGGGGATCTGGAGGCTCCTCACCTTCTGGTGGGGGATGCTCTCCAGAGGGAGAATGTCCTCCATCACCATCTTCAGGAGGGTCAGGGGGAGGATCAACATCATCATCACCACATGTATTTTGTTCATTTAAGAGGAGACAGCACCAGTACAGTGAGTGCTGTAGAAGACACGGGAAGCTTGTTCTATCAAAATCATGAGTTACCCAGCTCTATGAGTCTTAATTATGTGTGTTTCTTACATGCGCATCCCCTCATTTCTGGATGAACTCTTTCTCTGTGTATGGATTCTCTTATATATTTCTTAAAAAGTTCCAAACTTAGCATATGTGAAATAAAGTCAATTCAACATTCATGATACATTAAAATTATTTACAGGATGTATATATGTGTATAAATATATACATATATATATACATACACACGTATACAAACACACATACACACACATACATTTGCTTTCTTATAAACTGTGACTATTAATTATATTAATATATTAATAATTAATTAATTAATAATTCAATATTAACTAAGTGGGTAAATTCTGGCAAGTCATATGAATGACTTGTACAAAGTAAAACACCTTAGTTTGGCCTCTTAGCATATAATTTAAAGAAGATTCTGTCCCATGAAATTTCTAGTACATGCATCAATTAAAAGGTGCTCTAGTGTAAGAAAGTCTTATGGACTGTGGTGGGGAAGAATGAAGTGGGTAAAGGTGGGAATGAAGAAAATGGAGGGAAAGATTAGCTCTCAACGTTGGTAGCTTGCCTCCTAAAGATTGATTATGGTCATGAGTGGAATTATTAATGATCACTTACATTTTACCTATATAAGAGTGTGAAAGTGAACAAAGTGAGGTTCCTAGACATATTTTCAGAAAGGAGAAATGGTTTGTTATTGTTGTTGTTTTTTGAAAAGTGGTACAGAATTTCTCATGATTTGTCTCATTCCTTGACATGGATCACACCCCAAACAGCTGCTGCTCTGAGCAACAGAATCATTAAAAGTGAGGAAAGTCTCAAGCAGAACCCTCACCATTTTATGGTATGAAAGTCCCTGGAAAGATCTCCTTTATGATGGATATAGCAGCAATTTCAACAGAAAAGTTAAAGTAAAGACGAGCAGAATAAAATAATATTCTCTACCCAGCAGTTTAACCACTTGGTAGCAGCCATGGTGTCACCCTTACCGGTGCTGCATGGAATGAGGACAACTGTTCTTTTAAGGACTTCAGAGCACAATGTCCCCTTTGGAATGTCACACTCAGTCATTTACCTGAAGACATGTCCAGATGACTCCCATCCCTAAGTTTTGGTTGGATAGAGTTTGAAGGCTGGCAAAATTACTGCCCAAAATGTCATCACTAAATATCAACTAGCCGAAGTCTTTGAAGCTACATTGCCTGGAAATGCCACATATAACATTGCTATTGCAAAAATGTGTAGTCTTCCATCCTGTGATTTCCCTCTCACACAGAAACCCAGATCCCTTGAGGGTATTTTCATATCTTGTGTTGCAAAAGTCATTTAAATATCATTGACTCAGGTCCCTTCACTAGCTTTCTTCCAGTACCAAGAGTGAGCCAACAAAATAAACATACAGTGGAAGGATGAAATAACAGAAATTAAATAATGAGATACAATAATTGTACAGGCAAGCTCCTACCCCAGTCCCTCCTGTTAGAAGCTACATAAACAGCTGCAACTGTACTCTTTGGTCACCTGAGCATACCAGGCTTGATGGGACCAAGCTGCCATACCTCTTTTCATCCTTCCTTCTTCAGCAATATCTTAAATATTTCCAAAACCTTCAGTAAATTAAGTTTCCAAAAAATATTTGATGTTCAGAACACATTCTTCCCCAGAACTAATGTGCCCCTCCATCTTTCTTCCAAATATGTTGCTTACTAAGTCTCTATCATGAACTACCACTCTAGGATAAGTTGCTTTCCCTCCTTTTTCTCTTTTGATATCCCATGTCCAATTTACTCATCCCTTTCCCTGCCCAGATCCATTGACTCATAGCACTTAGTTTATAGACTTAGAGAGGGAAGACATTTTAGAGGCCATGAAATCCAATCTCGTTTTCCAGATGAAGAACATGAAGCCCATTAGTTGAAGTGACTCCTTCACAGTGTGAAAGTAGGGAGCACAGCCAGAGTACACACCTTTAACTGTCAGATAAAGGGGAAGAGATTCATCACTTCTTATCCATGATTGAGATTGATCATTACAATTAATCATGATTGGGATGTTTATTCACATTACTGTAGTCATCGTTCACATTGCTCTCCTAGTCCAGCTCATGTCACTCTCCCTGGCTTCACACAATGTTTACGTAGCTTCTCTGAGTTTATCATAGTCTTCATTTATAAAAATTCAATTAATAGTTCATTATATTTATATGATCATAATTTGTTCAGTCTTCCATTCGTTGATGGGAATTTCTATCATTTCAAGTGTTTTTTTTTCTATAATTGAAGTTATAAGTAGCTTCTTATATATGCGATTGATCCTTTTGACTTTGACCTCATTGGCCTGTATGCAAAGTAGTGAGACTGTGAAAATGGACATTGAACATTATTTTCTAATCTTTTTAAATTCCTCATTGTCTTGAAAAATATGTGGAGCTATTCATAGTTTGACTGAAACAGCAAGAATATGTCTGTCTCCTGATTGCTGCTGTTTTTCTGTACTTCCATACTTGTCTGACTCTTTGTGATCCCATTTGGTGTTTTCCGGGCAAAGATATTGAGTGGTTCACCATTTCTTTCTCCAGCTCATTTTACATATGAGGAACTGAAGCAAACAGGGTTAAGTGTCATTCACAGGGTGATTTACCCAGACCCAAGTCTCAGCACTCTCTCCACTTCCACACAACACTGCCTCTTATCCCTCAAAAATAAATCGTATCCATCTTTAAATAACTTTGCCTATTGGAGAGTTGTAAAGCTAACCAGCAGAGTTGTTTTGCTTTCTATTCATCTTAGAATTAATAATTGGGAAAGATATTTAAAATGGTTATAGATGGTTTGCAATACTTTGGAAAAAGAATTTTCAGCTTTCAAACTTTCAGGGAAAGTTTGCTTTGTGTTATTTTTACTGAACTAATATTTTTCTCTTTTTTGTTGATGATACTCTGTCACCAGAGATTACCTACTGTACAAGGGAAGGGTGAGAATTATTTTGAAATTAAATTGCTGCATAAGAAAAAGATATAAATATGTTATTTTTGAAATAAAAAGGAAAACGGCCATATTCTCCTTAGCCAACTAATCATTACATAATATTTTTGTCCATCTATTGGTCTCAGTGTCATAAATATCTTGAAGATTAGATTATCAGATATAATTACCGTAAATGATTTCCTACTCCACACAAACACATATTTGTTCTCTTATTCTAGTTGCAGAGACTTTATTCATGTAAAATGTTTTACATTTTATATACTAAATATTTAACCATAGTTAAAATTGGAAAGTATGTTTTTTTCTGTTTTATTTCTTCCTTCCTTTTCTTCCTTCTTCATTTCCTTATTCTTCCTTTCCTTAATTATTCTTTCCTCAAGTCCATAAGTTTTTAGATTAGGTTACATATCCATTTGTTCCTCATTGTCACACATGGTGTAATATGTAGGCTTAAGAATTTTATACTCAGAATTCTTCTTAAATATGTCCTCAGAAGCCAATATTTGACATCTTGTTGAATAAAATTAGGGTGATGAAGTGAAATATTATCATTTTTTCTTCATCAGAAGGGTTGGCATTGCATAGTATTAGTGTAAGTGTGGAAACATAATAATGTGTATCATTTGTCATCTCAATTTCATTAGTGCTGAACCTGTCTTTGATATAGCTGTAATCGAGTTCAGTGGAGAACAAATCTGAAACTCTTTTTCTCGATGCATATCTATCTCCACCTACTCAACAAGTTAGTGTCTGAGAGATTTTCTTGGGGTATTGAGGCAGTACATCATTTACTTCTTTCCTTATGCCCAATTTGTGTCAGAGGTAGAATTTTAACAGAGGACTTTTTGACTATGAAACTGGGTTTTGATCTGTTCTTCCGTTCTGTCTTTCAGTGAGATCATCATAATTTTTTACATGAAGAAATCCAGGGTCAGAGAGCTTATAGAACTTCCCACCTGGAATACCTGTCTAGCATTTTGAAAAAATATCATATGAACCCCAATCTCTTGATTCTACATTGAGTGGTCTAGGGAAAGGAAACGTATTGGGTTAAAAGTATTTGCTGTCAACATCCTTGGATTAAAATTCTACCTTTGCCAGTATGACCTTGGTAAATTCACAGTGCCTGAGACAAGATTAAGTGCTTAATAGACCTAGCTCACTTGACAACCTTTCTTGAATTCCTTCAGATTTCTCTTAATAAAATGATGGGCTTTAAGGTATTTTCCAGTTGCAATTTTTTCTTATCTTTAACCTTCTATGACAAAAAAAAGTATTTTGATAGATAAAATGTCTTTTTAGTAAGAGGATATTGAGCTCTCTGGAAACCTTCACAACGTGAAAAGGAGATTATTTCCTTCTCTTTGGAAATGGAAGTACAAAGGCCAAGAAAGCCTTATCTAGATTGAAGGCCATTGTGGTCCAGAGAGTAGAAAAATTAAACAAAACTTGTGGACTAATGTGAAAATGCAGAAGAGCTCATCATTTGCTGCCATTTTGTATTTCTCCTCCAAAAGAGAAAACTCCATTCAAAATACAAGGAAGACTGCTGAGAAGAAAATATTCTAAAATACAGGAGGACTTAACTCTGAATTTACTTTTTTTTAAACTTTTTTTTTATTTTTAGCTTACAATGTTCATTTCCATGACACTTTGAGTTATAAATTTTCTTCTCCCTGTGTTTCCCCTACCCACCACCCTAAAAGAGTGAGCCCAATGTGTACTTCCTCCCTCAATCTGCTCTCTCCTATAGCCTTGCCCATCACCCCTCTGACTTTTGAGTAGGGCTAGATGGATCTTCCTACCCCAGTAGCTGTATATCTTATTTCTCTGTCGCATGCAAATGATAATGATAATTATATATATATATATATGTATGCATATATATATATATATATACATTTATATATGTACACATACAGACACATTCACACACATACATATATATGTATGTGTATATATATACATATTGATAGATAAATAGATAGATAGATAGATAGATAGATTTAACATTTGATTTTTGAACTTTAAATTCTAGATTCTTTCCCTTCCTCCCTCATCACCCAACCCCAGTGGAAAGACAGGCAATTCAATACAGGCTGTACATGTGTGGATATGCAGAACATCTCCACAATGGACACATTGTGTAAAACTGACTATCTTTCCCTCCTTCCTATTCCGTACCCAACTTGTTCTATTCTCTGCTTTGTTCCTGTCCCTTTACAGAAGTGTGTGCTTCTAACAACCCTCCCCCCACAACCTGACCACCTATCCATCCTCCCCCTTCTCAGCCCCTTTCCCCCTACTCTCCTGTAGGCCAAGATATCCATTTTAGAATGTATGTCCTTTCTTCCCTAAGCCAAATTCAATGGGAGTAAGGTTAACCCATTCCCTTTTGCCTTTGTATTCTTCCCCTCCATTGTAACAGTTATCCCTTGCCTCTTCTATATGAGAGTATTAAACCCATTCTTTCACTCCCTGTTTCCTCTCATACTATTCCTCTCCCACCTCTCTTCACCTTTTGAAATATTAACCCATCCTATTCAATTGATCCTGTGCTCTCTGTCTATGTGCACATGTACACCCATGTACACCTATGTGTTCCTATGCATATATACCCTCCTATATGGAAATATGTCAATGTATACATACATACATACATATATATACATTTGTATATGTATGTGTGTATGTATGTGTATATATATATATATGTGTATATATATATATATATATATATATAACATCTACACATTTATGTTCCCTTCAACTATCCTCAAACTGAGAAAAGTTTCATAAGTTACAATGATCATTTTTCCATGTAGGCATGTAAATAGTTCAACTTTCATAAGTTCCTTATGAATTCTTTTCCATGTTACCTTCTCTTGCTTCTTGTATTTGAATGTCAAATTTTGTATTCAGTTCTGGTTTTTTCATCAAGAATGCTTGGGGGGGGGCCAAGATGGCAACATAGAAGCAGCAAGGTCCCACAGCTTCCACACAGCCACCGTAAACACTCATGGAATATGACTGGACAAATTCTAGGGCTCTCAAACTCACAAAAATACAGAAAACACATCTCTTGCAGAAGGCAGCTCAGCAGCAGGGGATCAGCGCGGCACGACGCAAGTCGAGGCTGGACCAGCCTGAAACTTAAACCCTGGCCAGGCCCAGGGTAGTACGAAGGAGACTAGCAGAACTAAGCCACAGCCAGTCTACAAGAGAGAAGATCTACAGCCTCTAGCAACTCCATATCTAGCACAGTGTGAAAAATAGGGATTAGAGAAAGGCAGTTTCCACAGTAGGGGCTCATTCTGCAGGCCTGCAGACTGGGAGCCGAGTCCAGCCCTGCCTGACAACGCCATGTTCCATGCAGCCAGGCTCCAAGGCAGTAGGGAGGAGCCACGCCTCCCAAGCCACAGCATGAGTCTACTTCAGAGAAGATCTACTGCACCTAGAGCAATCATCACATCTACTAAGCCAGGATTAGAGGTCAGTGACAGTGAGCAAAGCTCTCAAGCTAAATTTGGGGGAGGAAAAGAGTTCAGCCAATCTATCCCCAGGACAAGGAAGCAGTGGGGGAAGGGCAGGAAGTGCTTTAGAGCCCCTGGCCTGCAGATCATGCAGAAGGGCTGAGTCGATTGCTCAGGGCCAAGTGCTCTTGCGTTGAGTGGCCTGGATTCAGATCATGGTCTTGGGCGGTGGTCCTGGGAAGCACTTTCAGCAAGCCAAAGCTGGGGGGGGGCCTACAACACCCCCCTAAAAGCTCCAGTAGCTGGGAAAACCCCAGTGATTTGGAACAGAGCTTTCCCCTGTGGAAGCAGAGTTTCACAAAGCTAAAAAAACAAAAAATTAATTGACTGGCCAATATCAGGAAAAGGAAGCAAAATGAGAACAGCAATAAAACTCTAGAATCCATTTTTTGTGGTCAAAAAGGATTAAAGCATGGAACGCAAGGAAGACAACACAGTCAGAACTCCCACACCAAATGCTTCCAAGACACTTGAAGAATGCCTAGAAGCTTTACATCAACTGAAAAAGGATTTTGAAAAACAGATAAGAGAAGTGGGGAAAAATTGGGAAGAGAAATGAGAATGATGCAAGAAAATCTTGAAAAGAGACTCAACAACCTGACTGAAGAAAACAAAATGTTAAAAAATAGATTAACTCAAATGGCAAAAGAGGTCCAGAAAGCCAATGAGGAGAAGAATGCCTTAAAAAGTCAAATTTGCCAGATGGAAAAAGAATCTCAAAAGCATTCTGAAGAGAATAATTCCTTCAGAATTAGAGAGGAGCAAGTGGAAGCTAATGACTTTATGAGAAACCAAGATACTATTAAACAGTTACAAACAAATGAAAAAATAGAAAGCAATGTGTAATATCTCCTTGAAAAAACCACTGACCTGGAAAATAGACCCAGGAGAGA
>CM053600.1:88072282-88121844 GCA_028646575.1 Pseudocheirus occidentalis
GGGTAAGTGACTTGTCCAAGGTCACCCAGCCAGTGAGTGTGTCAAGTGTCTGAGGCAGAATTTGTACTCAGGTCCTCCTGACTCTGGGGCCCATGCTGTAGTGCCTAGCTGTCCCAACCTCCTGTATAATCGTTAATCATTTCCTTGGAATAGAGTCTGATTTTTTTTTCTTTTTTCCTATTTTTCTGAATAGAACTAAAAATCTAAGAGAAAATCTGATGATTCCATAAATCACTCTCAGTCAGTTAACAAGCATTTAGTAAGGGCCTACTCTCTACCAAACAGTGTGCTAAGCACTTAGATATGGAGAAAGACAGAAACAAAGAAACCAAAACAAAGCAAAAATAAACAATCTGTGCTCTCAGTGAGCTCACAGTTTAATGGTGGAGACAGCATTCACGTAGCTATCAGAGACATTTTAGTTGAGGAAAAAAAATAAATTTTTTGTGAGCCTATATTAAAAATAGTTGTAAGAACACACCCCTATATCAGTGAAACCAGCTCAGTTTCACAGGGAACCCGGCTCACATAACGGGGTGAAAGCAGCTCCACCCCTGAAAGGGAAAGCAGAGCTCCCGGAGGACTGTCAAAAAGCTAAGACTGTTGAAACCATTTTACCTTGTCCTATGATTCCTCCCCTCCCCCGCCCCAATTCTCCACTGGGAGGTCATCTTGGAAGACGGACAGTTCTGGACTTTTAAGGACCCTGCCCATGTGTTCCCAATTTGAGACGTTGATTGCTGTACTTGCATTTGCTCTGTTTAATAGATTTTTTTGTACTTAGCCTTTTAGCTTGTATGTACTTTGAATTTGTATTTAATTGTTTCATCATACTGATTTGAGATGAGAACAGCATAAAAATGAAAGGAAAAACTCAGCAAAAGAGAAGCCAGACACTGCTACTTCTACAGTCATCAGGACTGGTGCTAAGAGGACAGTAGTGAGAAAGAAAAGGGTTGACAGAGGGAGTAATTAAAACCTTGTCAGCCCATTTCTTGTCTCTTGGGTTAGTGGTCTGTATCTATTGTCATTTACTATTCAGCCTGGGGGTCTTGGGAATAGCTGCCTCCAATATCAACTGCTTTGGACCCCATTTTATTTTCAAGGTAAAGACACTGGTAGATTCCATAATCAGAGTGGGCAGTGTTGCCCTTTTGAGATACGATAGGTGGGTTCTTGACTCTACTTACCTGAGCTTAGCAGCAGTTTGGTGGTGAGCAGGACTTCAAAAGGCCCTTTCCACCATGGCCTCAAGGAGTTTTTTTTTGGTTGGTGGTGTTTCCAATAAACCCAATCACTGGGTTAGATCAGGGGCCCAGTATAGGTTGGGATTCACAAAGAATGTGATTATGAGACAAGTTGGTGAGTTTCTGACATTTTCTGCACCAACCTAGTAGAGTAGCTTATGAGGGAAACTTTGGCTCTTATGCTTCCCACCCATGGGTTCAGTGGCATAAGTTGTGCTGTTACTATATCAAAGGGACTGAGATAGTTGCAACCCTACGATTTGAGCTAAACCTCAACAAGACAAAGGGAAGGGCTTTGTACCAGGGGATACCTAGCTCTTCAGAGACTTTAGCACAAGAGATTTTAACTATCCCATTCCTGAAGACAGGGGTGGTGGTGGTGGTGGTAGGCACAATGGAGATGCTGAGGGATTGTCCAGGATTAAAGCAGATTAGTTAATGAAACTCCTGTAAAATGGCTACCTCTATCACTAACTATTTCTTTAGGGTCTCCCTATGATGGAATCATTTTTTTCTTCTAAGAGGATCTTCTCTCCCCCAGAGGCTGTGACAGTACAACAGGGAAATACTTTCACCCAACATGAAAACATATAGGTCATAGGCAAAGCATCTTTGCAGTCATGGGCAAGTGGCAATTGAATGAAGCTGACCTGACAGATATTAAAGGGTACATCTGGAGGAGGAAATTACCCACTAGCTTTTTTCAGAGGCTTTGGTGCCTTGTATTTAGGGAAGTGTAACACATATTTTAGGTGGTGGTGGTGGCCAGGTGAAATTCCCCCTTAATTATTTTGGGCAAGTTCTACTAGTTTGCCAGGTCCCCTGTGGCTGAATGAATGAAGGTGTTTCATCATAGGGAGTTATGAGACTCATAGTCCTGCAGACTTATCAAGTGTAAATGCCTCCTATTGAAGTTTCTCCTGCCTCATGATGAGCATCCTTTTTTGGGCTGTAGCAGTTTCTTTTTTTCTTTGTTGTTCAGGTGGAGATGAAAATGCCACTAAGACTATGCCTTTGGGACAGAGTGATAATTCCCATAGGGCCTGGAAGGAAGGATAGTTCATGTATATTGATAAACCTCCCAGGTATGAGGAAAAATGAATTGGTTGCCTGGGGCAGCTAGGATCAAGGAGAAGGCAGAACAGAGGTGTAACATTAATGGGATTTGAAGATTTTCCATGCCCTTGTATTGGCAAGTAAACAGGTACTTAGCACTTAATTTCAAGTTAATTTTATCAAGCCTCTGTTCAGAAACAGAAGGTATGAACCCTGGTTGCTGACATAACAGGAAGGGGTGTAACAGGGAGGAGCTAATACCTTACACAAGGAGAGGCCCAGCCTGAAGAGTAAGAGATTTTGAGAACAGAACTTGTGGTGGCAGAACTTCTTGGAGCAAGCTGAGTGAAGGCTAAGGAGGAGAGGCCCAGGCTGAAGAAAGTAATTTTGATTTTGAGAATTTAGCTTCTGCTGAGACTTTTCTTCTGGGAACTGCTGGTGAGAGCTTCCAAGAACCAGGGTGAGGAGCTATCATTGTTGTGTAGAGAATAAGAGTGAACCAAGACCTGGGTTCAAGATAAATTTAGGTATGGATTTATTAAGCCAGTGCAGGACTACTGGATTGCGTCACTCAAATCAGTTGCACCCATTGGGGGTACAGACTTTGGTTATAAAGGCTAAGACCACAAAAAACACAGTCAGGGAGGGGAGCTAGCAGAAGCCATGATGTACAGAAGCAAAGAACATCCATTGGGTAGATCTATAGCTTAGGGCTAATTTCGGAATATGGTGCAAGAGTGGAGGGGATATACAGTGGGATCTCTGTTTTGAAGGGTTGTGTAGGGGAAAGATGGGTAGAAAATTTGCAGCTCAAAATCTCGTGGAAATCAATGATATAAACAAAAAATAAAAGTTAATTTACAAAAAAATGCCCTCCTATATAGACATAAGTGTATATATACATATATGTATTTGTGTTCGTAAGTTACTATTCTCATTTTCCAATGTTGGCATATATATAGTTTAACTTTGATAATTTCCTTTTCCGTGTTTATCTTCTCATGCTTCTTTTGTTAGAATGTCAAATTTTCTATTTGGTACTGGGTTTTTTCCTGAAGAATCTTGAAAGTTCCCCACCTCATTGAACTACCAGATTTTCCCCAGAAACATTATACTCACTTTTGCTGGGTAGGTGATTCTTGGTTTTAATCCTAGCTCCCTTGATCTCTGGAATATCATATTCCAGGCCATCTGGTCCCTTAATGTAGAAGCTGCAAGAATTCTTCCCTTCTCCATAAATCTGATAGGTAAACAATTCCTTGATCTCCCAGATTGCTTACAAGTATCAGTCTTTATACTTGGATTGTGCACCCATTTAGACTTGATTTTGCTATTTGGTGTTAGACATCAGTCTATGCCCAGTTTCTGCCAGGCTATATTCTAGTTTTTACAGTAATTTTTGACAGTGAGTTCTTATCCCCAAAACTGGGGTCTTTGGGTTTATCAAACAGGAGGTTAATATAGTTATTGACTGTGGAGTCTCGTGTACTTAATCTATTCCATTGATCCACTACTCTATTCCTCAGCCAGCACTTTTGATGACTGCTGCTTTATGATACAGATTAAAATCTGGAAGGGATAGGCCACCTTTCCTAGCATTTCTTTCCTTTAATTCTCTTGATATTCTGGACCTTTTTTCATCCAAATGAATTTCGTAACTATTTTTTCTAGCTCTATAAAATAATTTTTTGGTAGATTGATTGGTATGGCACTAAATATGTAATTAAGTAAAATTTATTTTTATTATATTAGCTCAACCCAGCCATGAGCAACTGATGCTTTTTTTCAATTACTTAGATTTCACTTTATTTGTGTGAAAAGTGTTTTGTAATTGTGTTCATATAGGTCTTGGCTTTGTTTTGACAGGCAGATTCACAAATATTTTATAATGTCTGCAGTAACTTTAAATGGGATTTTTCTTTCTATCTCTTGCTGTTGGATTTCATTAGAAATACATAGGAATGCCAAGGATTTATGGGGGTTTATTTTATGTCCTATTATATGTAGTTTTTTTACTTGATTTTTTACTTGATTCTCTAGCAATCTCTAAGTATATCATCATATCATCCACAAAGAGTGAGAGCTTAGTCTCTTCTTTGCCTAATTTAATTCCTTCAATTTCTTTTTCTTCTCTGATTACTACTGCTAACATTTATAGTACCAAACTGAATAAGAGGGGTGATAGTGGGCATCCAGGGTTCCCCCCTTGTCTTATAGGAAATGATTCTAGCTTATCCTCATTACATATAATACTTGCTGATGGTTCTAGGTGGTGCTACTTATTATTTTGAGGAAGACTCCATTTATTTCCATACTTTCTAGTGTTTTCAATAGAAATGAGTGTTGTAATTTCTCAAAAGCCTTTTGTACATCTATTGATGCAGTCATATGGTTTTTGCTAGTTTTGTTGTTGATATGAGCATTTATATTGATAGTTTTCCTAATATTGAGCCATCCTTGCATTCCTGGAATAAATATGACCCCAATCAAAGTCTGTTATTCTCATGATAAGTTGCTGTAGTCTTTTTGCTAATATTTGATTTAAAATTTTTGCATCTGTATTCATGAGTGATATAGTCTATAACTTTTTTTCTCCATTTTGTCTCTTCCTGATTTGCTTTATCTGACATCCGCTTGCTATCCCTGCTTTTTTAAAATTACTTCTCCTGAAGCATAATATAGCCTTCTCCAGGCTTTTGCCTTTACTATATTTATATCTCCCTGTATCAGTTGTTTCTTATAAACAACACATCATAGCATTCTGGTTTTTAATCGACTGTCTTATCCATTTCCATTTTATGGGAGCCTTCATCCCATTCACATTCACACTTACCATTCCTGACTGTGTCTTTCCCTCCATCCCATTTTCCCCTTCCTTATACTTTACTTTCTCCTTTCACCATGACCCTCCCAACCACTGTTTTACTTTTGAACACCACTTCCCTCAGTCTGCCCTCCCTGTTATCAGGCTCTTGTTTTTCCCCTCCTGTTCTACATATGAATTGGGCGAGATAGATTTCTATGGAAAACTGACTGTATTTTATTCCCTCTTTGCACTAAACCCAATGAGAATTAGGTTCCTACAATGCTCACTCCCTCACATCTTTCTCTCTACTCTGACAGGTCTTCCACAACTCCTCATGTGATATTAATTTGCCCCCACCCTCCCCCTCTTTTATCTCTTTTCCCAACATAATCATTTTTTCACCTCCTTATTTTCGTATCATCATGAAAAGTCAATATGTACCCACACATTCCACGTATACTCTTAATCATCCTAAGAGATATTCACTTCATTAGAATTTAGAGTATCATCTTCCTATGTATGGATGTAGACAATTTAATCTTATTGAATAACATTTTTTTTCTGATTCACCTTTTTTATGTTTTTCCTGAGTCTTCTGTTTGAAGATTTAATTGTCTGTTAATCTGCTCTTTTTATCAGGACAGATTTAAAGTTCACTATTTCATTGCATGTCCATTTGTCCCCTGACAGATTATGCTCCATTTTTCTGGGTAGTTGATTTTTACTTGTTATCCAAGCTCTCTTGACTTCCAAAATATCATATTCCAAGACCTCTGATCCTTTAATGTAGAACTTGCTAAGTCCTATGTAACCCTGACTGTACCTCTTTTGTATTTAAATTGTTTCTTTCTGGCTGCTTGCACTATTCTCTCCTTGACTTGATAGCTCCAGAATTTGGCTATAACATTCCTTGGAAGTTTAATTTGGGGATCTTGTTCAGAAAGTGATAGGTGAATTTTTTCAATAATTATTTTATCCTTTTGTTCTAGGCTATTGATGGGAGTTTTTCATGATAATTTCTTAAAAGATGCTGTCCAGACTTTTTTGGTGATTATTACTTTCAGGTAGTAAAGAGGTTCTTAAATTTTCTCTCCTTGATAAAACTTCCATGTCAATTGTTTAGCCAATGAGGCATTTTACATTTTCTTCAAATTTTTCAGTCTTTTGATTTTATTTGACCAATTCTTGAAGTCTCATAATGCCTTAGCTCCCACTTGCCCAGTTCTAATTTTTAAGGAATTATTTTCTTCTGTTATTCTTTGTACCTTCTTTTCCATTTGACCAATATTTATTTTTTTGTTTGTTTGTTTAAATTTTTATTGTTATGTAGGGAAAAAAATCAAATATACATTTAACCCAATTTAGTTGCAAGTTCCTTAGCTTTTGTCTTTTCCAGCTTGGCAATGTGAGCCACTGGTTTTAGACCTAGAACATCACCACCTCAGTGATGACCAATCTCATCATGTCTGTTGTTATAATTGGTTTTGATGGCCTCCACCAGCTTAGCCAGGGCTCCCTTATCTTCAGGGTTAACCCGTGTGAAGGCAATACTCATGCAGATCTTTCTGTGAAATAAGCTGCCAAGTCTTGCTTTATCTTTGATAATACAGTAAGGAACCCCCATTTTACAGCACGAGGCAGGTAGGAAGACTACTAGTTCAATGGGGTCCATGTCATGTGCAATCACTACCACCTGTACATTCTTGTTTTCTACCAGGGTAGTAACAGTGTTAACAGCTGCTCTGAGGACAGGTGGTCTCTTAGAGGGGGCATCTCCTTTGCCTATAGCCTTTTGTTCAGCCTGAGCCAGCAGCCTTTGCTTCTTGTCTTTCTTTTTCTCTGGTCTATACTTATGAGCCAGTTTAAGCAGTTGAGTAGCTATCTGATGATCCAAAGCCTGGGTAAACTTGTTAATTACTGGAGGAACATTTAAATCCTCAGTTCTCAACCTCTGGGTCACAGCCCCTTTGGTGGTCGAAAGACCTTTACAAAGGGGTCACAGTGGTTGCCTAAGACCATTAGAAAACACATATTTCCTATGGTCTTAGGAACTGAGATACCACTCCTCTATCTGTCTCCAGGCGGGTTCGCCCACATTAGGAAGGTTGAGAACAACTGCTTTAAATGCTTATAAAGGATAGACCCTTGATGCTGCAGTCTAATGTACCAAGGCCATTTGACAAATCAAGTAAGGTCCTTTTTGGGCTGGACGTTCTGATCAATGCCAAAGTTCTTGGGATGCTTCTCAAAGAAAGGATTGACCACTTTCTTGGCCTCCTGCTTCTTTACTACAGCAGGGGCCAGAGCCACCTTCTTCCCCTTGGCCTTCTTCCCTTTTGGCATCTTGGTTGGCTGAGTAAGACCAATTTTATTTTTTAAGGAACTGTTTTCTTCTGTCTTTTTTTGCACTTCCTTTTCCATACTATAGATTCGTTTTTTTTCAAGATTATCTTCCATCACTCATTTCTTTTCTTAATTTTTCTTCTGACCCTCTTATTTGATGTTAAAAACACTTTTGAACTCTTCCAATAGCATTTTGTGGTTTGAGAACAATTCATATTCCCCTGTGAGACTTCACTGGAAGCTAGGTCAACACTGTTGTCCTCTTCTGAGCTTTTGTTTTTACCTTCCCTCTCTCCATAGTGGCTTCTATGGTAGGGCTCTTTGTGTGCTCACTTGCCTATTTCTTGCCTTTTCCACTTCAACTATGCTCCTGAGGTACCAGGGCCCCTGTCCTAATGTAATGGTGACCAGGGCCCTACTCATTGGCTCTCCAGGACTGGTGGTTCAGTCACTTTCCAGGGGTGGTCTAACCTAGTCATACATATTGTGTCCTGGATTCCAAGGCTGGCAATCTGCCTGCTGCCCTGGGGTTAGAGGCCTCACAGCTGGCCTGTTGTGCCACTGGTCTGCTGAGCCAGGACCATGGGTCTCTATTCCTGGTCTGTGCTGCTGCTAAGAGCCTGCCTCTTGCTTGCCTGAATGCCTCCTTCACTGAGCTGCATTCCACTTTTACCCAAGTAAGACAGACCTTTCCTGAAGTAATCTTACTCTGGAAAATCATTTAACTCAATCTTTTTGTAGGTTCTTTTGCTTCAGAATTGCTTTACATGCTCAGTTTAATGTTTTTCTTTTCTCTCTTTTTTATGTAGCAAAAATTGAGGAGAACTAGGGTAACCTCCTGCCTTTTCCGAAGAATCTTGGCTGCACGTTGATATTGTAACATTTTTTTAAAAAATGGCCTACAGAAGATGTTAAAAAAGATATTCCTGTCCCACTACTTTGAAAAGAGAAAAAGTCTATGAATGAGGTAAATTCTATATATTTTCAGGCTTTATCAATATATTGATCACATTTGATTTTTCTACCTCTTCTTTCATTTGTTCTTCTTTCAAAATGTAATTAATTAAATATTTTTATTATATGCACTATAAATATACATAAATATTTTACATGAAATAGTGCAAAGAAGGAAGTTAACAAGAGAACAAACAAAAGGACAGCTTTGAAGGTTATATGGGGAATTTATCATATATCCATAAAATATGGATGTATATATGAGCATATGTATATGTGTATCTAAAGCAAGATATCTAATAGATATTAATACTTTTATATACAACACTCATTTTTCTGTTCTTTGTATAAGGAAATAATTTGTGTTTCTTGTCAAGAACCAATTTATTTTATTTCAAAGTACAACACACACACCCCCCACACACACACAGACACAGTCACTACTTGTAGAAGACATGATGGTTTACTTCAGAACTCCAGACTCTTAGCAGAGAAATTAAGAACTTTAATGGGTTTAGTAGAGAAAAAGCATATGAAATAAGTGCACAAAAATACTTCTTTTGGTATAGAAATAATAGAATAGGAGAAACTTATAGAAGAACAAAGTCCATTCAACATATCAACAAAGCTCTCAAGATATTTTGAAGTTAACCTAAAAACACACATTTGGGTGTTACAGTTACCCCTGGAAATATTTTGATAGACAAAAATGAAGAAAAATAAATAAAGACATACTTATTAATCCATATTAGTCATACATGTTTTATCCTGAGTTCCAAGGCTGACAATCTGCATGCTGGACAGGGGTTAGAGGCTTCACAGCTGGTCTGCTGTGCCACTGGTCTGCTGAGCCAGGACCATGGGTCTCTACTCCTGGTCTGTCATTGACCATGTCAATATAGTGAAAAACAACATTAAAATTTATATTATTTTATACAGTTAGTAACATATCTCTTATAGTACTAAGAGGTTACTTTTTAGAAATAGTCCAAATAAAGCAACATTGCTGTAGAGAACAAAAGATACTGAACCACAAGGAAACAAACAAATTGGGAGAAGGTAAAATGAGCTTTCAAGCTACATTATGAAGCAATTATCATCAGAATTACTAGGTATTGGGTAAAAATGGAAAATAGATAAATGGGGCAGACTAAATAAGGCAGAATAAACAAGTGAATATAGCAGTTTATTATTCATTATACCTAAGAACATAAAAATCAAAGGCAGGACTGTTCATTTAGTTACAAGAATTGCTGCATAAAATGGAAGTGAGTTAAACAGAAATTACTCTTAAGCCTACATATTGCATCATGTGTGACAATAAGGAACAAATAGATATGTAACCTAATCCAAAATTTATGGAAGTGAGGAATGAATAATTAAGGAATAGAGGAATAAGGAAAGAAAGAAGAAAGAAAAGGTAGGAAGGAATAAAACAAAAAGAAACATACTTTCCAATTTTAACTACGGTTAAATATTTAGTTTATAAAATGTAAAACATTTTACATGACTAAAGTCTATCCAACTAGAATAAGAAGACAAACAGTGGAGTAGGAAATCATTTACAATAATTATATCTGATAATCTAGTCTTCAAGATATTTATGACACTGAGAACAATAGATGACCAAAAATATTACCCAATAATTAGTTGGCTAAGGAGAATATGGCCTTTTTTCTTTTTATTTCAAAAATAACATATTTATATCTTTTTCTTATGCAGTAATTTAATTTCAAAATAAATCTCACCATTTCCTTGTATAGTAGGTAATCTCTGGTGACAGAGAATCATCAACAAAAAAGAGAAAAATATTAGTTCAGTAAAAATAATCCAAAGCAAAGTATCCCAGGATATATAACTGAACATTTTTTCAAAGAATTTCAAACCATCTCCAACCATTTTAAAGACCTTTCCCAATTATTAATTCTAAGATGAAAATAGAAAGAAAAACAACTTTAATGGTTAGCTTTATAACTCTCCAATGAGCAAAGTTGTTTATAAATGGATGCAATTTATTTTTTAGGGATAATAGGCAGTGTTGTGTCAAAGTGGAGAGAGTGCTGGGACCTGGAATCAGAAAGACTCATCTTCCTGAGTTCAAATCTGGTCTCAGACACTTGGGTCTGGGCAAATCACTCTGGACATGTCACTTAACCTGTTTGCTTCAGTTTCCTCAAATATAAAATGAGGTGGAGAAAGAAATGATGAACCACTCAATGTCTTTGCCAGGAAAACACCAAATGGGATTACCAATAGTCAGACTATGGGTAGCTCCACATAATTTCAAGATAATGAGGAAATAAGAAAGATTAGTAAATAACATTTTATGTCTGTTTGCTCATTCTCAATACTTTGCAAACAGGTCAAGGAGGTCAAAGTCAGAAGGATCAAACCTATACATAAGAAGCTACTTATAACTTTATTTATAGAAAATAAAACTTGAAATGACAGAAATTCCTATAAACTAGTGGATGACTGAACAAATTATGATCATGTAAATGTAACGAACTATTAATTGAATTTTTAGATATGAAGACTATGATAAATTCAGAGAAGCCGTGTAAACATTTTGTGAAGCCATATTGAGTGACATGAGCTGTACTAGGAGAGCAATATGAACAATGACCACAGTAATGTAAATAAAAATCCCAATAATGATTAATTGTAATAATCTGAATAAGAAATGATGAATCTCTTCTCCATTAACAGAGAAACTGATGGGTAAAGGTGTGCACTCTGGCTATGCTCCCTGCTTGCACACTGTGAATGAGTCACTTCAACTATTGGCTCCATGTTCTTCATCTGGAAAATGAGATTGGATTCTATGGCCTCTAAAATGTCTTCCCTCTCTAAGTCTATGAACTAAAAGGTATGAGGCAATGAATCTGGGGATGAAATGGGATGAGTAAATTGGACATGGGATATCAAAAGAGAAAAAGGAGGGAAAGTAACTTAAGTTAGAGCAGTAGTTCATGATAGAGACTTGGTGAGCAACATATTTGGAAGAAAGATGGAGGGGCACATTACATCTGGGGAAGAATGTGTTCTGAACATGAAATATTCATTGGAAACTTAATTTCCTGAAGGTTTTGGAAATATTTAAGATATTGCTGAAGAAGGAAGGATGAAAAGAGGTATGGCAGCTTGGTCCCATCAAACCTGGTATGCTCAGGTGACCAAAGAGTACAGTTGCAGCTGTTTATGTAGCTTCTAACAGGAGGGGATGGGGCAGGAGCTTGCCTGTACAATTATTGTATCTTGTTATTTTATTTCTGTTATTTTATCCTTCCATTGTATATTATCTTGTTGGCTCACTCTTGGTACTGGAAGAAAGCTAGTGAAAGGACTTGAGTCAATGACATTTAAATGACTTTTACAACACAGGATATAAGAATACCCTCAAGGGGTCTGGTTTCTGTGTCAGAGGGAAATCACAGGATGGAAGACTACACATGATTGCAATAGCAATATTATATGTGGCATTTCCAGACAATGTAACTTCAAAGACTTTGGCTAGTTTATACTTGGTGATGACTTTTTGGGCAGGACTTTTTTTTTGTTTTTTGGAGGGGGAAGGTTGGGCAATTGGAGTTAAGTGACTTGCTCAAGATCACACAGCTAGTTAGTGTTAAGTTTCTGAGGCTGGATTTGAACTCAGGTCCTCCTTACCCCAAGGCCAGTGCTCTTTTCACTGTGCCACCTAGCCGCCCCTGGGCAGGGCTTTGCCAGCCTTCAAACTCAGTCCAACCAAAACTTAGGGATGGGAGTCATCTGGACATTTCTTCAGGTAAGTGACTGAGTGTGACATTCCAAAGGGGACATTGTTCTCTGAAGTCCTTAAAAGAGCAGTTGCTGTCCATCCATGCAGCACAGGTAAAGGCGACACCATGGCTGCTACCAAGTGGTTATTGCTCCTTTTCTCAGTGGTCCTGTTGGGCCTGAGCTCTGCTCAAGGTAAGTAGGGGACGGAGAATAAATGATCATATTAGGAGTTTGTTGGCATGGGTGTCAGGCTATAATTCCAGAGAAGTCACTTTGAGTTTGCCCTCCTCAGTAATTCAGGTACTTTTATCTTCCTTGAGTCAGATAAATAAGAGGTGGTATTCTTATTTTCCAAGTTCTGATGACTCCTCAAATGTCTCTTCTTCACTGGGTTATCAGTCATCCCCAATCTCTTCTTCTTCTTTTTATTATTTTTGCTCTTTTTTTTGGAGGGGGAAGGCAGGGCAATTGTGGTAAAGTGACTTGCCCAAAGTAACATAGCTAGTAAGTGTGTCAAGTGTCTGCGGCTGGATTTGAACCCAGGTCTTTCTCACTCCAGGGCTGGTGCTCTATTCACCTGGCTGCCCCAAACCTATTTTTTAAACTCTGTTAATTCTATTCTTCATCTGTCTATGATCCTTGCTATGCTTCATACATGTAGAGTTTATATTAAATGCAAATTAGCCTACTAGGTAGAGAACATTATTTTATTCAGCGTGTTTTTACCTCAACTTTTCTGTTGAAATTGCCACTGTATGCATCATAAAGGAGAACTTTCTAAGGACTTTCATACTATAAAATGACAAGGGTTCTTCTTGAGACTTTCCTCACTTTTAATGATTCTGTTGCTCAGAGCAGCAGCTGTTTTGGGTGTGATCCATGTCAAGGGATGAGGTAATGCATGAGAAATTCTGTACCACTTTTCAAAAAACAAAAACAACAACAACAACAACAAACCATTTCACCTTTCTGAAAATAATTCTAGGAACTTTATTTGTTCACTTTCACCCTTTTCAATAGGTAAAATGTAAGAATTCATTAATAATTCCATTCATGACCATAATAAATCTTTAGGAGGCAGGCTACCAATGTTGAGAGCTAATCTTTCCCTCTATTTTCTTCATTCTTACCTTTACCCACTTCATTCTTCCGCACCACATAAGATTATCTTATACTAGAGCACCATTTAATTGCTGCATGTGCTAGACATTCCATAGGACAGAATCTTCTTTAAATTATATGCCAAGAGGCCACACTGAGTTGTTTTACTTTGTACAAGTCATTCATATGACCTGCCACAATTTGCCCACTTAGTCAATATTGACTGATGGTCACAGTTCATAAGAAAGCAAATGCATGTGTTTCTGTGTGTGTGTATGTGTATACATATATATGTGTGTGTGTGTATAAATATATATAAATGCAAATGTATAAATATCCTGTCAATAATTTAACAGTATCATGAAGCTTGAATTGACTTTATTTCACATATTCTAAGTAGAAGATTGAAGACTGAATTGAAGATTGAAACTTTATAAGAAATATATAAGAGAATCCATACACAGAGAATGTGAGGTCATCCACAAATGAGGGGATGCGCATATAAGAAACACACATGACTGAGATTCATAAAGCTGTGTAACTCATGCTTTTGACAGAGCAAGCTTCCCAGGTCTTCTACAGCTCTCACTCTATGGGTCCAGGCTAAGACTGTTTTTTGCCCATGGCCAATATGATCTTCCTTCCAGGTCTACCTTGACCCTGGGCTCTGCAGGGATCTCTTAGACCCTTATTAGTTATCCATTTGGTAAGCTTGGGTCAGCCGTATTCAGCACTAGAGGGAAGGTCCATCCTCTGGATGATGAGCCTATGACGCATGCAGTTCCGTGCACGTTCACTGCATATCAACATTTTCTTTCATCCTCTTATATGAACGAAATACTGAAGAGGATGATGACCCTGGAGATGTTGATCCTCCTCCTGACCCTCCTGAACTTGACAGGCCTCCTCCCCCTGATGATGGAAAACATCCTCCCTCTGGAGAGCATCCACCACCAGATGATGAGGAGCCTCCACCTCCCCCTGGCAGTGGTAATGATGATGAGGCTCCAGAACCCCCACCAGACAGTTCTGGAGGAGACTCAAGTGACCCAGATGATGGAGATGTAAGCTCAAGTGAGTCATCAGATGACACCAAAGCGCAGTAATGAGGCCTTCACTTCTCCCCACCACCAAGGTAAGTCCTTTTTCTTCTTAGTGAACCAATGTCCACGTTTGAATATGAACTTGCTGTCACCTGACATCATGTCTGTCCTAAAATATCTTTTCAGCTCTTTCTCCTTTTCTATTAGTCTGACTCTTCTTTCCTCTAAATTATTTGCTCTCATTGGCTCCTCTCTTCCTTGTTGTCCCTGAGAGAGACACAGACAGAGAAAGAGTTAGAGAGAAAGAGGGAGAGAGAAGCAGAAAAAGGAAGAGAAAGGGGAGGGAGGGAGCAGGAGTGCAGGCGGGAGAGAGGGTGGGACTGATAGCTGGAGGGAGGGAGAGAGGTAGAGAGAGACAGAGAGACATCCCATATTCTTTCCCCTTCTCCTTTATGTTACTTGTACTTATCCCTCCCCAGTATGTCTTTCCAAGTTTTGTTTTGCCTTCTTTTTAAAATCACACTTATATATCTGTAATTGCCATTGTTGTGAGGCAGGGGATCACGTCAAGCCCAGCCTGTCTCCCATACGCTTCTCCTTTTCTTGTTTCAGTGCAGGAAGAGGAAGACGTGCATTTGCATTTGGCAAACCTCTTTCCAGTTCTCATGTGGACCACATGTGAGAACAGCACATACTTCCAGATCTTTTCCTTCCTTTTCTCTGCAATACCAATAAGTATGGTTGTACTGAAACATTGACTTCTATTTTTCTTTCTGGAGCTTAGTGTTGCTTAATTGTCAGAGTACTTGGGTCTAGATTGAGGAATGAAAGCAGGGTCCTGAGCTACTTGGTGCTTCACAGATTCCAGAAGATTCTGGTGATGCACAGCCCTGTCTCAGACTCAGTGGCCTAGTCTTGAGTCCCTAGAGTTTGCCTTGCTGAAATCTGAATGGGGACCATCCATGTGACAAGTATGTTTGAGTTCCTTTAAAGTTGATACTATTTGAAGGAAAACAAGGACTTAATGTTAAAGGTTCTTCAATTTCCTGGATTATCTTTGTTTTGAGTGTGTAAGACAAAGCAATTGGGGTTAAGTGACTTGTCCAAGGTCACACAATAAGAGAGAATGTCAAGTGTCTGAGGCAGAATTTGTACTCAGGTCCTCTTGACTCTAGGATCCATGCTCTATTCAGTGTAGCACATAGCTGTCCCAACCTCCTGTATAAACGTTAATCATTTCCTTGCATTAGAATCTAATCTTTTTTCTTTTTTCCTATTTTTCTGAATACAACTAGAAATCTAAGAGAAAATCTGATGATTCCATAAATCACTCTCAGTCAGTCAAGAAACATTTATTAAGAGCCTACGTTCAGCCAAACACTGTGCTAAGCATTTAGATATGGAGAAAGGCAGAAAACAAAGACAGAAACCAAAACAAAGCAAAAATAAGCAATCTGTGCCCTCAGGGCGCTCACAACTTAATGGTGGAGACAGCATTTACGCAGCTATGTATGTCAAAATAATTTTGAGTGTAGTCCAGATGTGGAACAGTCTCTAACCTGAGAATATCCAGGACTGAACAGAGCAGGGTAGAGTCATCTGTGTCAGGACCTAACACAAGTAACAGCTGATTAATTTCATAATGAGTAAGGCAAGTTTGTCTATGGAAGTCTCCCTCAGGAGAGGGGACGCTCTCGTTGTGCAAAAACACGGATTATATACCTAAGAAACCCATGAGCAAGTGGTTCACACCATAGTCATTCTTAGTTCTTAAACAGTTTGCATCTGCAGGACGGTACATGCAGGACTTTTAGAGACCAGGCAGGTGCTCTTGAGTCCTGTGGGCACCGATCTTAAGTTGATTGTCTCAAGTCTCAAGGGTGATTGAATTTTGTGATTATTCAGTGGGGTAAAAACAAAATACAAACCAGAGTTAGCATGATGGGAAGAGGAGGGCAGCAGCCTCTGTTTTAGTTGACCTGGCACTCACAAGTTCAGGAATGTGTGAATTGTGAGCATGCCAGGAGGTCTTGATTTATCACTTTCTGGTGCAGTGTGTTGGCTGTAGCTCCAGCTCCCAAGTCAGAATCTCCTGGAAAACATGGACTTTCCAACCAATCTAGATAATATAATCATTACAACATTTATATTGTCAATATGAGAATAGTAAATACCTTGCCATTCCCTCCTTCTGGTCAAAGGCTATGAGGGTCCTGTACATTGAGGGGGAACAATCACTTGAAACATGACTTTGATTTTATGTAAGACAACAGACAATAGCTGAGATACAAAATGAAGGCCAGCATAGACAGTCAGGCAAATAAGGAGGAGCAACAGTAGGCAGAATAATGAGGGCAGGGGGAGAATGCTGCCAAGGTTTCCAGGTAACCAGGAGAATAAGCCAAGGAATTGAGAGGGAGACCTGCTTCAAAAGGCTTTGGCCCATATTCCATGAATTTTCTGTTTGCCTATTCAGAGGTCAAAGGTATTCCTCTATGAGGGAAAGAAGCAACATTTCTTCCTTGCTCAGTGATTAGGGTGTCTAGTATCTAGTGATTTTGCTGTACCATGAGGGCAAATAAAACAATCTGCATTTTTATACTGGTGACCACCCTTCCAGTATGCTTCAATCCCCAGGTTACCTATCCCAAAAGATTCCCAAAAAACTTGTCCAGTGGATCAAAAGTGACTAGGGTAACAGTCAGGGACCAGATGGCCACCAACAAAGCCCCAGTGGCAGGCAATCATCTACCATTACTGGAGGGACAACCTTAATCAGAGAAATTTCAGTATAGGTGCTCTCTGGAAATAAGGAAATTTGATCACGGTATTGACAAGGGTGCCAAGACCCTCCCAGGTGTGAGGGACACTGGGCTATAGAGTGGAGCAACACAAGAAGAAAAAGGGGGCAATTCCACTGCAAATGTGGGTGTCAGAGGATGAATCCCAAGTGGAATCAGTGGAATTCAAGAAGTAGAGCACCTCTAGGCATGGGAATAAGAGGCCATTCTGGCATTGCCAGGTTATGGCAGAAATTGAATAGATGCCTTTACAGTTCCCTTTATTTGGGCCACAGGTCCATGGTCTGACACCAGACTTGTTAGGGCTGGTTCCCACACTACACTGGGTATAGGGATATTTGTAGTGGCCGATGAATCAAGTGAAGCATTATATATTATATCTCATGGAATTTAATGATCCAATGTGGGGCCTCTGTTGCCACTTGGACTGAGGATGCAGAATGCAGTCTGAGTTTCTAGAGAGACTCCCAAGTGTGAGGAAGCCCATAGGCAAGGTTCTAATATCCTAGGGGCCCTCAATTCTATGGTTAAGTTCTCAATTTCTGGGTTGGGGTGCTCCCTTTCCACACAGGCATTGCAAGGCTTGTGACTGTGGGTCACATTAAGAAACTACTGACTGAGGGGGAGGTAGAGGATAAGGGCAGCTCCTTCATCAAAGCTGCTGCTCTTGTGGAGCAGACAAGAACTGGCTGACTTCCCAGCCCAATAAGTATCAGGTGTTTTTGGAACATACTCTCTCAGCCAGTATAATAGCACCTTCACACTGGGTCATGATCCTGGCTTCTAACATGGACACAATGAAAAAGTTTGAGTAAAATCCAGTGTTTTAGAGAAGCTTTGCATTGGGCTTCTGATTGGGCATTTCTGGGGTGGGAGTGGGGCAGGGCATTTAAGAGTGCTGATCTGAGTCAGTGTATTAGGACTAGAACAAATATCACAGTGTTGTACCCAAACCCAAATCCCAGATCACTACACACCACCTGATTTGTGGCCCCCCCCATCAAGCCCCTTTTATATTTCTGTCTTTGTCTCTATCCTACTCCCTGTCATAGCTTGAAACTACTCAAAGGCATGCCTGAGCATTGCTTAAGGCATGGTCCCCTACCTCCTTCCTCTAATCAGCATCCTATATATTCTCCTTGAAACAACGTAAGTGTACAAAAGTTCAACTCAGCATTACAGTGTAATGTAGAGACCACCCTGACCTATTCCCCTGACCAAGCACGGTCCCCACATCCTTTGCCTGAAACATGACCCAAGCCTGTTCAGGAAATTTCCAGGCCTCCATACCCCAAGACCCTCCACCCTATTTTGGAAAACTATGATCTTCCACCCTGTGCTCTTCATACTGTCCTAGGAGGGACCCCTGAGTCGCAGGAAGGTTGCACCCCTGTACCCTTGTAGCATATGCCAAAATTAGTTCTGATCTACAGATCTACCCAATGGATGTTCTTTGCTTCTGTACATCATGGCTTCTGCTAGCTCCCCTCCCTGACTGTGGTTTTTGTGGTTTTAGCCTTTACAACCAAAATCTGCACACCAATGAACTGCTACAAAATTGAGTGAATACACTCTCATAGTTAAATGCTTGCTGAATAAAATCCACACCTAAATTTATCTTGAACCCAGGTCGTGGCTCACTCTTATTCTCTGCACAACATTTTCGGAGGCCCCAGAGAGATTTTGGTGTCCTCGAAGCCCCTCTGGGGCCCTAGATCACCCCTTTCAAGACCTGAGCTTGACTAGGCTCTCAGCCTCAGCTGGTAGGCATTTGGACCATTCTATCTGGCTATCCAGGAGAGCCAGCACCTGAATTATTTCCAGGGTTCTGGAGTACAAAAAGGTCTAGGAATAGCTGGCCTGCCTGATGCTGACCTGCCTTTATTTGGCTAACTGTAGATTTCCAAAATCCTCTGGAGGTGATTGTTTTCCTTTCTGTTCATCCTGTACCTGCAAAGGTGACTATTTCCTCTTTCTCTGCTCATTCCTGTGAGTGGTTTCCTCTTCTGTTTCCTCAGTTTCCTGTGTTTTGATGGGGGTAGAGACCAGACGTGGTCGTGTGCTTTTTTTTTCCATTTTGGGAATTGGATGTACATAGCAGGTGTAGTGCTAGGAGACATTCCCCTGGCAGTCCTCATGCTTGATTGAAAGCAGGTGTAGTGCTCATGAGAATTCTCCTAGCAGGTCCTCCTGCTCTTTGCCTATTCTAGCCTTTTGGACTTTTCATTCCTGCTTTTCTCCTCTGCAGCATAGAGCAAAGGGACAAAAAAGAGCCATTTGTGCTCTTCTCCAAGCCCTTTGTGTTCTCTTTTTTATCTACCATTTATACTCCTGTATTATTTTATTGAGTATTGCCTTCTTCCTTCTAATTTCGTGTCAATTGAGATTAGGTAAATGTTTTAAGCAGAAAGTGTGTCTGTATACTCTGTCTGTGTGATTCTGACAACTTGGAAAGAACTTTCTCTTTCTTTGTGCCTCTTTACCATGGACGAGGATGAGAGAAGGAGAAAGTTCAGCTTAAATGTTTTTTTTGTACTGTTTTGTAAAAAGTAAGGGTCTCTGTGTTTTTAAGGAGAAATCATGTCTGGGTCCATAAAGCATCTTTGTGACAGCCTGTGGTTAAAGTGGAAATTCCATTTTTCTTTCTCCCTTCACCCAGTGGACGGGGTTGAGAAAAAGAAAAAGTTAAAAATATTTGCTGTTTAATAATGTAAAAAAACACTCTCTTTCTCCCTCTATGTTCTAAGTCCTGGACAGATTTGGAGCCTGGAGGGAGAAACAGAGAGGAAAGGGAAAGGAGTCTTTCCTCTCCCAGGGCTGAGGCTGACTAACAAGCCTCACCCAAAGTAAAATTCTTATTTAATGAAATGTCGTTTTTTTTTTAAATACAGATTGTTAGGCATTTAACTCTGTCTAGTTTAAAGGTGCATAGAGTAGCATGATGATTAATTTGGAACATAAGGAGATATAGGTAGTCTGAGGAATAGGTTTGAAAGATTGGGAAAGAGAAATAAGGGCGTGGGTAAAAAAGTGAGAGTTAGAAAAGTTTGGGAAGAGATGTGGGCTGGGGAGTTCCCCTCTACCCTGGGGCATTCTTGTGCAGCATCAGATGGTTTAAGCATGTTGGGAGGGTTCGAGGAAGTTTTGGGATGATGACATTGGATGGTCATTGTTAGTAAATTTGAGAATGGCACCTATTATGGTACAGAATATAGATTAATGTAATTGGTTAGAACAGAAGAAAACAGTTAGCCTTTTGGCCCACCATATTTTAAAATGACCTGACTATAATAAGAAAAATGGGAAATTAAAATGTTAACGAAATAAGTAGCTATTTGTAAATTTTATTTTCATTTGGCAGAAAGTGTTAAAATCTAAAAATTAAAGCGATCATTTGACCTTAGGGAATTGATTTGTTGTATAAACCACCCCCTTTAAACTGTACTGTAAGGATTGTGGTAAAATCCCCATCCTAGGAATTAGTTTAATATAATTTGTGAAGGTGTTCTGGTCTGGGTTTGCACAAAACTTCCTCACGTGGCATGTGTTAAGTGAAATGTATGCTTGGGTAAAAATTTGGAGGAAAAATGTTAATTGTGATTGTTATTCAAGGTAACGCTTTCTTTTAAGTGTAAAATTCATGCTATAAGTGATCTTTGTATAAGGCAATCTGGTACTAATTAGTTTAAGATTATCAAATTGGTGATTGCTCTCAGCATTTAAATGTCCTGTATTGGATGTGTGTTTATAATATTTTTGCAATGTTTTGTATATAACTTGGAATATATGCTGCTAACTCCATTTGTCTTTGTTTTAAAGTAAGGGGGTTCAATTAAGATTGTTTTCTGGGGTGTGCAGCTGTTATATCAAATTAGGGTCTAAATGATTTGATATGGCAATTGTACATTTCAGAAATAAAAAATCAACTAGTTACAAAAATTTGTTTGTTAAAGAAATTTCGTAATAACTATGTGAAAAAGATCTTGTAACTTTCCCCCTAACTTTTGTAAGATTTGCAATAGGTTATGTATATGAATAAGAGGCAAGTTCATCAAGCCCCAGCAAAAAGACTTTTTGATGAAAATCAAAATTCAGAGTGATGTTTAAACTGTTGTTTTAATATTTTTCTAAATGTTATATAAATATTTCTATATACTTACCTAGACTTCTGCATGGACATGAGGAGTGAACTTGGCCACAAAGAGTAAGACCTCTAGACAACCCGTTTTCCTTATCCAGTATAAGATATCAATAAGTCAACTAAGGATAAATAAATATAAAACTTAGGTTACATCAGAGAAATTTTTGTTGAGGAAAAAAATAAATTTTGTTGTGAGCCTATATTAAAAATAATTGTAAGAACACACTCTTATATAAATAAGAATTATAGATGTTCCTCATATGTTCCTCAACCATCATAAGAAAGGAAAATTGAAAACCTATTTTAATTGATTATTGGAGACTTTTACTTAAAGATTTATTGGTACTATTAATTGGCTATTTCTTTGAGTCAAACCCCAGGTATAAGAAGAGCTGCCTGAGCCACTGACTCCTGATGCCAAACCTTTAATTACCCATTAATTGGTTTCAGAGGCTTGGGTGCCTTGTATTTGGGGCAAGTGTAACACATATTTCAGGTGGTGGTAGTAGCCAGGTTAAATTCCCCCTTAAATATGTTGGGCAAGTTGTACCAGCTTCCCAGGTCTCCTGTGGCTGAATGAATGAAGGTGTTTCATCACATGGAGTTATAAGAAGCATTGTCCTGTAGACTTACCAAGTGTAAATGCCTCCTATTGAAGTTTTTCCTGCCTCATAATGAGCATCACTTTCCCAATTATCAATTCTAAGATGAATATAAAGGAAAACCACTCTGATGGTTAGCTTTATAACTGCCCACCAAGCAAAGTTATTTAAAGATGGATACAATTTTTTTAAAATATAATAAGCAGTATTGTGTCAAAATGGGGAGAGGGCTGGGTCCTGGAATCAGAAAGACTCATCTTCCTGAGTTCAAATCTGGTCTCAGATACTTGGGTCTTGATTAATCACCCTGTGCATGTCACTTAACCCTCTTTTCTCCAATTCCTCATATCTAAAATGAGCAGGAGAAAGGAATGATGAACCACTCAATATCTTTGCCAGGAAAACACCAAATGGGATCACAGAGTCAGATATATACGAAAGTACTGAAAAACAACAGCAATCAGGAGACAGACACATTCTTGCTGTTTCAGCCAAACTATGAGTAGCTCCACATAATTTCAAAACAATGAGGAATTAAGAAAGATTAGTAAGTAATGTTTTATGTCCATTTTCTCAATCTCACTACTTTGCATACAGGTCAGGGAGGTCAAAGTTAAAAGGATCAAACCTATCTGTTAGAAGCTACTTATAACTATAGTTATAGAAAACAAAACTTGAAATGACAGAAATTCCCATCAACTAGTGGATGACTGAACAAATTATGATCATATAAATGTAATTAACTATTAATGGAATTTTTAGAAATGAAGACTATGACAAATTCAGAGAATCAGTGTAAACATTTTGCGAAGCCAGGTAGAGTGACATGAGCTGGACTAAGAGAGCAATATGAATGATGACTGCAGTAATGTAAATAAAAATCCCAATAATGATTAATTGTAATAATCTATCTCAATCCTGGACAAGAAATGATGGATTTTCCATGGCGGTGATGAAAAGTAAGACGGAGAAGGGGAGAGAGGTAGTGGTGGTGGAGAGGCCACAGGAAGAAAGCAAGGAGCCCCAGGGTTATATGGAGGAGGGGGGAATGGTAGGCTCAGGGAAAGGTCTGAGTCCTCACTCTGATCTTGCAAAATTTTCATAGCTTCTCTTTTTCTTAAAAGTGACAGGCAGGAGTTGGGCCACTAGAACTCGAAATGCCTCTTTGCAAGGCACAGTTTAAGAGCCAAGATGGTGGATGGGCTATAAGATCTAACCAGACATCAATGGAAGGAAACTGGTCAGGGTGGCCAGGATTGCCAGTGACCACCTTCCAGACTGAGAGGACAATCTATCTATCAAAACTCCCCTCCATTGGCCATCCAACCCCAAAGGTGGGCCTTTTATTCATGCAAAACAATGTAAGCTTACTTTTCTTCAGAGTAATGCCATAATCAGCCCCTTCCCCATAAACTTCTGAGAAATGCTGTAACATATGATCTAGAGGGGTGGTGGACTTACTGGAGGAAGCCCCCATCCCTTGGAGCTAAAAATACTTTCACTCAGAGAAAGAAAGTGAAAAAGAGGAAGTGTCACAAAAACCACAGATATATCCAAGAAAATACAGACATGATCAAATGATCAAATGCAGAGATGTTTTACACAAAACGATACAGAACAGGCATTTAAACAGACCTTACTGAATCTAAACACTTAAGCAACACAACAGAGGCAAGAAAGATGACAATACTCAATAAGAAGAGAGCACAAAATAGCACAAATGATTTTCGTTTCTTCGTAAAGAGACAGGAACAGTCCAACAGACTAGAATAGACAGAAAAAGCTCACCAAGAACTCCCAGATTACAGAGTTCCAAGATTCACACCTGATCCCTAACTGAACAGTACATTAACTGAGAAAATCCCCCAGGACCCTGACTGGGCAGTATCCTGAGGTTTACACCCACTGTGGAACAAAGAGCCCTACAAACTGAATTGGAGAGAAGCCCAACATCTCGGAGTCTCCCAGGAAGCTGGGTGTTTGGACTGAAATAACTGGAACACTGAGGAAATCACAGAAGTGGGATCCCCGAGATTCACATCCAATCCTTTGACAAAAAGGATTGAAACACTGTCATGAGAAAGCCCCCCAAAAAAGGCTTCCTGGGATTCACACCTGGTCAGTCCAATCCAAAGCACAAAACTATGTGTAGTTCACAATTTCACCCAAATCACAATTCACAGGAATCTGAGAAAACATAAAAACAGAAAGAAAAGTGGAGAGTGAAAACTGGTTTTACTGTGCTGATATTGCTCAAATCAATCACCAGTTGGGTTTTGATTGAAAAAAGAGGTGTATTGCTTGTACTGTTGTTGGGATAATTGCTTTAATTTCTACTATAGTGTCAGTGTTGCTATGTTTACTTCTGTTAGCACTGTACAAAATCAGATAGTGCAAGCTCAGTTTTTGCATGAATTGTCTGCCAATGTTTCACAATGATTTTGTTACAATCAGAAATCCATAAGAGTTTCTATAAAGCAATAACTTAGCTCAGGGATGATGTAATTGCCTTAGCTGAGGAAATTGAGTTAATGCAAGTTAAGCAAAAGTTAGTATGTGATTATAGATATATGTATTTCTGTATTGGTAAACAAAAAATATAATTAGACAAAATATGGCATAGCCCAAATTAGAAATCATCTTAATGGGGACCAAATCCTGAGGCACAAAATATAGTTGTTTGGATCAAGAGAGCTCAGGGGATAAATCCTGGGGCAAACACAACAAATTATAATCCACATGGGAATAGGGGTGGCAATATTGGGTTTATATATCTGCTTACCCATCCTTATTTCCTATTTTTCTCGAATCATTCAACAAGTTATATATAATGTCCAGCCACATGATTCTGCCCATAACACTATATGCTATAGGGGGGACGACGAGAGCTCCCAGAAGTCTTCAGTGCTTTGTTAATGGGATGTTCCCCCCTCCTATAGGCATTATATGAGAGAAGCCGAGAACTCCCAGGAGTCTATTAGGGCTACCTTAATGGGATGTTACCCTCTCCTATAAATAAAAAAAATGGGGGAGATATTGTAGGCCAAGACTTTCAGGGGCTATGGTCACATTAGCTCCCCAGTTCTACAAAGGTCATTAGGCAGATATGCAAGGAGAGTATAATCTTGTTGGGTGGATGCTCTCATTGGTTTCATGAATATGTTTCATGAACATGAAACCAAATGAATTGGTTTTATAAAGAAAGTACTGACTTAATTTGCAAGTCTTGATTGTAACACCCTGTTTGTTTGTGCCTCTGGACATGGTCCTAGGATAAAAAGCTTAAGGAGTGATTGGCTTTGGGCTGGGGTAAAGAAAGATGGAGACCAAGGGTGGTTCCTTGCATTCTGCTAAGTGTATATAAACCTTGTATCTTCCATGTATCTTTGGCTCTATATGAAATAGTTCTGCAATAAACAGACTATGGAATGCAAAAAACCAAAACAAAACCAGAAAGACAAACACCTCTGGAGGGTTTTTAGAGATCCACTGAGGGCCAAATAAAGGCAAGACAATGTCAGACAGGCAGGCTAGGCCTAGGCCCTCTGAACTCCAGAGCCCTGGGAAGAATCCAGGTGCTGGCTTCTCTGGAGGGCAAGGGGGTCCAAGATGCCTACCAGTGGAGGCAGTATGCCTAGTATGTCTGGGTCTCAAAGGGGGTTGTCTATGGACCCAGAGGGGCTTCTAGGACCTCCAAGTCTTGCTGGGGCTTCAAAAAATGTTGTGCAGAGTATAAGAGGGAGCCGAGACCTGTGTTCAAGATAAATTTAGGTGTGGATTTATTAATTAAGCATGCTACTACCCTAGTGTATTCACTCAAATAAGTAGTAATTCAGTAGACTACAGGCTTTGGTTATATAGGCTGAAACCACAAAACCCCAATCTGGGAGGGGGGCTACCAGAAGCATAATGTACAGAAGCAAAAAGCCAGACATTGGTCAGATCTATAGCTCACAGCTAATTTTGGAATATGGTGCAAGGATACAAGGGTGCAGCCTTCCTTTGTCATAGGGGTCCCTCCTAGAACAGGGTGGAGGGCACAGGGTGGAGGGCCATAGTGCTTTCCAGAGCACAGTGGAGGGTCATGGGGCAAAGGGGGGTGGAATTCCCCAGAACAGGCTAGGGTCATGTCCTGGGAAAAGAGAGGGGGGGGGCCCTGCTGGGACAGGACAGGGGGATCCCTAAATAAGATCCCTGTACCATAATGAACATAATTCACTATAATGATTCAAAGAGAAAATATAAAATGCTAACTAGGGAAGAAGGGGGGAGGGGACTATGCCTTGAGCAACTTTGCTCAGGGTTGAGCAATGACACCCAGTCATGCCTTAAGCGCTTTTCAAGCTATAACAAAACATAGAATAAAAATATAAATGGGATTAATGGTGGGCCACAAAGCAGGTGTGTGTAGTGACCTGGGATTTGGGTTAGGGTACAACAGAAGAAAGCTAGTGAAAGGACCTGAGTCAATGACATTTTATGACTTTTGCAACACAGGATATAAAAATACCCTCAAGGGGTCTGGGGTTCGGTGTGAGAGGGACATCAAAGGATGGAAGATAACACATTATTGCAATAGCAATGTTATAGGTGGGTGGCATTTCCAGGCAATATAATTTCAAAGACTTTGGCTAGTTTATATTTGGAGATGACTTCTTCGGCAGGACTTTTGGCAGCCTTCAAACTCAATCCAACCAAAACTTAGGGATGAGAGTCATCAGGACATGTCTTCAGGTAAGTGACTGAGTGTGACATTCTAAAGGGGACATTGTTCTCCAAAGTCCTTAAAAGAGCAGTTGCCCTCCATACATGCAGCACAGGTAACGGCGACACCATGGCTGCTCCCAAGTGGTTATTGCTCCTTTTCTCAGTGGTCCTGTTGGGCCTGAGCTCAGCTCAAGGTAAGTGGGGGCTGGAGAATCTATGATCAAGTTAGGATGCTGTTGGCATGGGTATCAGGGTATCATTCAACAGAAGTCATTTTGAGTTTGCCCTCCTCAGTAATTCAGGCACTTTTATCTTCCTTGAGTCAGATAAATGAGGGGTGGTATTTTTATTTTCCAAGTTCTGATGATTCCTTAAATCTCTCTTCTTCCCTGGGTTGTCAGCAATCCCCAACCTATTCTTCTATTTTAATTTTTGCTATTTTTTTTGGAGGGGGAAGGCAGGGCAATTGGGGTAAAGAGACTTGTCCAAGGTCACACAGCTAGTAAATGTTAAGTGTCTGTGGCTGGATTTGAACTCAGCTCTTTCTGTCTCCAGGGCTGGTGCTCTATTCACCTGGCTACCCCAAACCTATTCTTTAAACTCTATTAATTCTATTCTTCATTTATCTGTGATCCTTGCTATACTTCATGCATGTAGAGTACCCAGAATAAGATTGTATAAAATGCAAATTAGTCTGCTAGGTAAAGAACATTATTTTATCCAGCTTGTCTTTACTTTAACTTTTCTGTTGAAATTGCCACTATATGCAACATAAAGTAGAACTTTCCAAGGACGTTCATACCATAAAATGGTGAGGCTTCTGCTTGTGACTTTCCTCACTTTTAATGATTCTATTGTTCAGAGCAGCAGCTGTTTTTTTTAGTGTGATCCATGTCAAGGGATGAGACAATTCATGAGAAATTCTGTACCACTTTTCAAAAAACAACAACAACAACAAAGCATGTCTCCTTTGTGAAAATTAATCCAAGAGCCTTACTTTGTTCACTTTTACCCTCTTAAATAGTAAAATGTAAGAGATCATCAATAATTCTATTCCTGACCATAATAAATCTTTAGGAGGCAGGCTACCAATGTTGAGAGCTAATCTTTCCCTCTATTTTCTTCATTCCCACCTCTACCTACTTCATTCTTCCCCATCACAGTCCATAAGACTTTCTTAAACTGGAGCACTATTTAATTGCTACATGTACTAGAAATTTCATGGGTCAGAATCTTCCTTAAATTATATGCCAAGAGGCCACACTGAATTGTTTCACATTGTACAAGTCATTCATATGAATTGCCACAATTTACCCACTTAGTCAATATTGACTGATGGTCACAGTTCATAAGAAAGAAAAAAAAACCCAGATAGGAAGGGTTGAGCCCCCTATCCAATCACATAGCTAGAAGAAATATTTAAGTTTACCCTCGGATGGGGCCTGAGCTAAGCTGGCTCTGACTGGCTGGGAGTCAAGGGATGGTCACCAACTTTTCATTTAACATGCATGCTTAATGGACAGGTCAGAAAGATTGTAACCTAGAGGAGCTGGGACCAATCCCAGTTCTGAAAGGAGAAACAAGGCAGGGAATTTGAAGGAAAGTGGTGCAATGGGAATGGAATTTGGAGATGCCACTGTATTGGCTTGGTTTTTGGGTTGAGTGTTAATACCTAGAGCTTGTGAATTGCATTTGTGAGATGGACTTATTGATGTGAAGAGAGAGGTCTGAAGTGGGAGGAACCATGAATTGGGAGAGGGGCCCAAGCCAAGAGAAGGCCAGAAGGATTTTGGAGAGCAGTATCCAGTATTGTGGAGCCTGAGTTGCTGAGAGAAGGACTGCTGAGTGCCAGTTGAACCTGCCAGGGACTTTTTAGAACTGCCACCCAGAGCTGCAAAGAACTGAGGAGGCATGGCTGTGATGTTGGCATTTTGTCTGTCTGTTTTGATGTTGTTTTGCCAGATTCATCTGATTGTGAAGAACAGAGCTACTTTGTAGAGGTCCTGTAACCTTGCTGTTGGTTCAGAAGTCCTCAAGGAGGATTTTCTTGTGGTATGTTTGCACATATCCTGGAAGAGGGCCTTGCTGGTGTTTTCAGGGCTTCTGAGACTGTTCTACAGGCAGAGAGTGACTTCATGAGGACACTGGCTATGGCTTTGTTGGGCCTTGTCTCCCCAGAAACTGAGATTGCTGAGGACTTGTCTCAAGTGAAGATGAGAAAAGTGCCTTTTCTTGAGATTTAAATGCTGAGATGGTATCTTAACCTTGTTGTAACTTAAGGGTGGATGGCCTTTTGTGCTCTTCTGCCCCTTTTGAGAAAATACTTGGTCTTAATGGATGATATTGCAATTCAGTAGTATCCAGGGGTGGGATACCTTGGACCCTGGTACTTTGCAATGTAATTGTGAATTTACTTGCTAAATGAATAGTTACACTGTATTTTGACTTTCTCTGTTCTGTGAATGTTTTGCTGAATAAATGGGGTTGCTATGTTGGTAATCCAAACCTTGGAAATTGCCTTTGCTTGGCATTACAAGTGGCATAAAAGGCTTGCCTTTGTCTGATTCTTTATAGTTTTTTTTTAAGGAGGCTACCCATTTATTCAGAACAGAATAAATATAAAAATAAAGATAATGAAAACCTTCCTGCATCTCCAGCAAGCATTGTTTATTCTGATACTGAGTACATTTTTAACGGTATGAGGAGTCAGACATGACTGAAATGACTGAATAGCAATGACAACTGGGGGAAAGACATTGAGTTCTGTTTTGAATATATCAAGTTTGGTCAATGGAACATCCAATTTGAAATACCCAATAGACAGTTGATGATACAGAATCATAGCTCAGGACAGAGATTAAGCCTAGACATGTTGACTGGGGAATTATCTGCATAATATGGCTATTGTACTCATGAGATTTCATTAGATCATTCAAAGAGTGTGTAGAGGAGAATCTAGTCAGAGCCCTAGGATATACTTATAGTTGGAAGGTGGAACATGGCTAATGATCCAAAGAACAAAAAGAAAACTGGACCATCAAGTCTTGACTTGAACATGACAATCAAGAAAGGATTTATTCTCACTCAGAAGGAAATACTCTAACCTACAGTCTCTAAAAGGACAACCTGGAAATAAGTTATTTTATATTCTCTCCCCTCCCCTCCTCCCTCTCTCCCTCTCTCTCTCCCTCTCAGTCTCTGTCTCTGTCTGTCTGTCTGTCTGTCTCTCTCTCTCTCTCTCTTTCCCTCTTCTTCCTCCTCCCATCTATGTCTTTACCTAAAAAAGATCTGCTACTGTTTACCTTTATCAAAGAAAGAGTAAAGAAGAATGTCTCTCTAAAGATTTTGCGTCAGCTCATCTCTTATGCAGTCATACAACATAGAGTTGGAATTCTCTCCACTGATCTGTAATCATGTCTTGGAGGCAGCTCCCCAAAAGCTTCAGACTTTGGGTTATATTCCTCCCTTGGGTCAAGATTTTTGTAGTCCATTACAAAATTCAACCTGGACAGTTTTGAAGCAAATAACTAAACAGAATATACACAGATATCAGCACTTTAAAGAAACAAAGGTATTTTCCAATACCCCTAAGTAAATGATCAATAGTATAATTGAAAATGAAATAAAACAAAAATCCATTAACTGTACATACAATAGATATGGTAATATATTCCTAACGGGGCTCTTCAGTAAGAGATATGCAAGACATAGCACATGCACAGCTCAAAAGGACTTGAATATCCATAGTACACAACCCTCAAAAATAAACAAAAAAGCAAAGCAGGGCTAACTAACCGGATTTGTGAACGAATTAAAGCAATAAAAACATTATCCATTATCCTATATTTAAAAGAATATAGTTTAACCAAATATATAACAGCAAAACGAGAAATAAATACACTCAAATATGCAGTTATTAATATGTGCAACAAAAACCAGATACAATTACATGGAAGACACATTTCACATGTATAGAATCTGATATTGTCCCCTAGTGATAAGTATAACCATTTCTCCGGGTTTACCACAACTTAACCCAGTGACAGATTTGATTAACTGAATTCTCTGATCAGGGAGAGAATGAGGGAATAAGCATTTATATGGCACCTACTATGTGCCAGGCACTGTGCTAAGCACTTTTAAAATATCATCTCATTTGATCTTCAAAACAATCTAGAGAGACAGTTCTGTTATTACCCCCATTTTCTACTTGAGGAAATTGAGGCAAATAGGCTAAGTGACCTACCCAGGATCACATAGTGTTTAAGGCTAGATTTAAACTCAGATCTTCTTGAAGAGCTCTATCCAAAGAAAGGAATTACCTGTGGAGTAACAACAGCAGCTCTATAAAGGTGGCACTTGTTAATTAGCAGCATAAGACCAGCATTCTCCAGATGATTCAGCACTTTCATTGGTCTTTTCCCAGGTTCTTCCAGCATCATACAAAAGGCAATGATGGCAGCAAGGTATACTAACAGGTAGTATGTGTTCCCAAGAATTTTTTTTCCATCAGCTATTGAAGATTACTTGGTGTCCTAAAGAATATTAAGGCATACACTCACATGGGTAATATATAGATGGAAAGATAAAAGTAGTCTTTTTAAATGCAAGTTCATCTAATTTCTTTTGTTCAGTGTCTGCTGATCCTTACACATTCATGTTTTTTTTCCCATTTTTATAGGCACCACCACTATGTGTGCTAACAGACTGTTGGATACTATAATAATGTTATTAACCATCATTTCTTTGACATAGTTTCAGAGGTCTTCCATCATAGATTGAGGAATACATCCAGATCTTTCTCTGAGTGGTCAGGAATCAACAGGTTGCCCCTCAGACACATCCCAGAACCCAACCATGTCATGAGGAGAGGTCTGTCCTCTTACTGTTTCACCCTCACATTACTCATCTCTGTTAGTCCTGAGCAGTCCCAAGAACAAAAAATCCTCAGGACTCGGTGCAGAAGCTGAATAGTCAAGATGTTCCAACTATGATGTCCACTGGTATGTCTTGCCTCCCTCCTCATGTAGCTTCTGCACATTTTTCTTTCTCTCACTGTCTTCTTAGCTTTCTACAGTCTGGCTTCTGACTTCATTCTTCAATCAGAACGGCTCTTTCTAGAGTTATTAACCATCTCTTAATTTGCAAACTTAATGGCTTTTTCTCAGTCCTCAAACTTATTGACCTTTCCATAGCCTCCTACATTGTCTATCACTCTCTTACTCTTTTATATTCTCTTCTCTCTTGGTGTTCATAATACTTCTCTTTCCTGATTTTCCTCCTATCTGATCATTCCTACTCAGCATGCTTTGTTAGTTCTTCATCCAGGTCATTAAACGTGGTTGTCCCACAGACAACCCTCTTCTAGACCCTTTTCTTCCTTAAGACTATTTTACTTGACAGGCTCATCAGCTCCTATCTATTCAATTATCATTTCTTTGTTGATGATTCTCAAATATACTTATTCTGCCCAAAGCTCTCTGCTGACCTCCAGTCACACATCTCCCACTGCCATTGAAAATCCTAATAGTATATCCTGAAATGCAACACTTCCCAAAGTGAATTTATCATTGTCCCCTTCTCAGATTCTTTCCTATTACTTGTGTCCCCAATACTGTGAAAAGTATCATTCCCAGTTAGCTAGACTCCCAACCAAGGCATCATCCTTGACTCCTCACTCTCACCCTGCATTTCCAGTCTGTTGCCAAGTCCTGTTGATTTTATTTTTGTAATATCTGTCTCATAAACTTCCTTCTCTCCTTTGACATTGCCACCAGGCTGGTGCAGGGCTTCATCATGTCAGGATCTCAGTAATAACTTCTTGATTGATCTCCCTGTCACCAGTTGCTACCCATTCCAATCCATCCTCCATTTAGTTGTCAAAGTGATCTTCCTAAAGTTCAGGTCCAGCCATGTCACTTTCCTCCTCAATAAACTCCAGTGACTCCCTATCATTTCTAGGAAAAAATATAGAATCCTCCTTTTTGGCACTCATACCCTTCATGACCTGTTCCCCTCCCCCACTTCTCCAGTCTTGTTAAACCTTATTCTTTTCCCCCTACATATTCTTCAGTCCAGTGACACTGACCTCCTCAATGTTCCTCAAACAAGACACTCCATCTTTGGACTACGGGCATTTTCACTGACTGTCCTCTATGCCTGAAATAATCTTTCTCTTCACCTCCTCTTCCTAGTTTTCCTGACTTCCTTCAAGTCCCAACTAAAATCTCATCTTTTATAAGAAGCCTTTACCTATTTTTTAATTCAAGAACCTTCTCTCTGTTGCTTATTTTCCATATATTCTACTATAGCTTGTTTGTACATAGTTGTTTGCATGTTGTCTCCTTCTCTGCACTGTATGCTTTTTGAAAGAAGGGATTATCTTTAGCCTTTTTTTAATCATTAGAGTTTAGCACAATGCCTGACACATGATAGGCAGTTAGTAAATGTTTATTAGCCAAATCACACAGATGGTCAAAGTGTACAAATATTGAGAACCAGTTTGTTTCTTGAAGCATCCTACTACAGTCTTGAAAAGACTTGAATCCAGGTGACATTCTAGTGAGTGCTGTAGGGTGTGGACATATAACAGTGTGTATATTGTCCTGCTGATGCCAGCAACTTCCTCTGGAAATCTGAAGTCCACCTTGATGTATCCCAGGTACAGACAGGTTTTATGATTTAAACCACCAAGTATTTCTCTCAAATACCTGTCACGAAAAGATTAGAGAATGATGTTGTGAGACAGCATGACCTTCCACAGTTTCAATTTTTCTCATGCTCATCACCATAGCACTAGGTCCTATGGGTCTGAAGAGGGTAGCCAAAGAGGGTTAGGGCTGCCTGAGACCCCAAAATGCCAACATGCCGGGTCCTGCTGAAAGAATTCCACTCAAGTCTTCTTAGCCAAAGAAAAAGTAAAGTTTATTGAAAGATATGGAATAGACTCTTACAGAGCAAGTCTCTGCTAAGGTGCTCTCACCCAGACCAAGTATCTGCTAGGGCACTCTGTGGTGCTTTCTCATGGGAAGTCTGTGCCAAACCATTCCACGGCGCTCTCACAAAGATGGAGGGAAGATGGGGACTTGTATACAGAGGAGTCTAGGAGTGGTTCAGAGGAGGAGCCAATGAAGTCTGACTCCCCTTTGGGGAGGGACCTCAGGTGGAGTTAATGACAATCAGACTTGAAGAGGTTTCCAGAGTATATACGTCAAAGATTCAAGGAAAGCTCAAAAAGGGGGGGGGTGGGTTCCAGAGCCTACACCTCATCAGGTCCAGATGGGAGATACCCACAAGAATTAACGATGACAGTCATTCTTGAGGTGCTGGTTGATCTCCTTCCCTCACCACAACTTATTTTCTTGAAGCTCACAAAGTGGACATCAATTTTTATACAACAAACTCACCATTTCTGACACATACACAACAAGCATGTATATGGATCCCTATATTCATAATTGTAATAGTTACGTCTGTTACTCCAGTGAGTATCTGATAAAGGTGTTCTTGGAGCAGGCCTTTGTGTCCCCCATTCCTTTGTCTCCAGTGAGAATAGATTTGTCAACATTCCTTTTCTTAAACAGCTACCTTCTGGACTGTCTACTTAGTCTATAGCCCAGAACTGGTGTTGCTATTGCCCTGTTTTACTTTCATGTGCAATACCTGAGAATGGGGTCTACTGAGATGGAGTCCTTCTGCTAGAAAGATTGCATAACATTTTTTAAAAATCGCCTTGTTTCCACCCTATATATCTCAGCTAAATTCTGTTTGCATCCACACCAGGTAACAACTCTCTATAAACCAAAAAAGTTATCCTCTCCAGCTGAGCTTGTCCCACTCAGACTGTCATTTCTATCACTTTGTCTGTCTGAAGGTCTGTCTGGTGTTCTCAGGCCTAACTTTTCTTGTCTAACCCAGGGATCCTGTCATTGTTCTCCTTTGGTGGTGATAGAAAAGTCTAATTTCAGGTTAGGATATCTGTTTATCACAGGCAGGTATGGCCTTATCCTTACTCACAGATAAAGCGATATTTCTTAAATCCAGAAATTTATGGGGAATTATGACATTCAATTCCTCTGTATGAATGCTTCCCTTGATTACAAGGGTTCCCATCTCTTTGAGTAATTCTTTACCAGAGGGTAAACTAGTGTGAAATTGGGGGGGGGGGGTAAGCCCTATGTCTTTTTTTAACATGTATTTTATTTCCTCTCAAATTACATGTTAAAAATTTTTTTTTAAGTTTTGAGTTCCAAAATCTATTCCTCCCTCCCCCTCCCTATCTTCCTGAAACAGTAAACAATTGAATATAGGTTATAAATGCACAATCAGGTAAAACATTTCCGTATTAGTCATTTTGTACAAGAAAATTCAAAAGAAAACGAATGAAAGAAACAAAGTGAAAACAGCATGCTTCAGTGAGTATTCAAACATCAGATCTTTCTCTACAGGCAGGTGGATGCTTCGTCAGTCCTTTGGGGCTATCTTGGTTAATTATATTTGTGATAATACTTAAGTCATTCACAATTCTTCATTGAACAATATTGCTATTAGTGTGTACAATGTGTCCTGGTTCTGTTCCCTCCATTTTGCATCGCTCATCTAAGTCTTTTGTATCAGCAAGCACCCTAGCATACCCAGGGCAGCTGCTAGCACAGGTTCTTAGATCTGCTTTACTAAAGGAAAGCCACTCAGAATGGGTTAACAATCTTTCTTTAATCAAACAAGCATATCATTTAGCAAGTTCAGGGGGAAAAGTCAGCACCTTGAACTCTGGAGAATACAAAGACAAGTTACAAGCAAAAGTTAGAAAGAGACCAAGAAACAGATCAGGAGACGGGCTTTCAACCATCTGACCATCACATCCATTACCTATTCAAGTTACCAGAGAGGGAAGCATCAACATCTGGGTTTTCAAAGCCGGGGGGGGGGGGGGGCTCAATGGCTTCCCAGAGTCTCATCTGGCCAAATCACACAACTCTTCTCAAAGTAGCCCCAAAGCAAAACCTGACATCAGGGCCTGTATATATAGGCTTCTCCAGGGTCAGAGAATGTCACAGCCCTCTTGACCCACTGTCCATTTACAAAGTAACAAGGTGGGGGCATTCCCAAAAAACAAGCCTCCTGCCAAAGGCTCTACATGACCACATTCAGCCTATTATCGGGCAGAGTATACTTTCAAATCAGGGAACATTCTCAGAGCCACTTAAGGCTATGAAAGAGTCTAGGGGCAGGAAAGAGCTTCAGATTCCCATTACATCTTTCCAGGATTTTCTGAAATCATCTTGCTTTAATTTGTCATTTCTTGTAGCATAATAACATTACATTACAATTATACATCACAGTTTGTTTAGTCACTCCCCAATTGATGGGCATCCCTTTGATTTCCAAGTCTTAGCCACCAGAAAAAGAGTTGCTATAAATATTTTGATACAAATATGCCCTTTTCCCTTTTTTGGATATCTATGGGATATAGACCTGGCATAGCAGTGATATTGCTGCATCAAAGGGTCTGCACAGTTGTATAGCCCTTGAGTCATAGCTCCAAATTGCTCTCCAGAATGGCTGGATCAGTTCACAATGCCACCCGCAGTGTATTTAGTGCCCCAGTTTTCCCACATCCCCTCCAACATCTATCATTTTCCAAGAAAAGCCCTATTTCAATATAGCCCTTTCTCAATTTCTCAGGCAGATCAATATGGTCAAAATTCTCAGAGAGCACTAGGAAAACTTGGAAGCTCCTCATTAGATCATAAATTACTTGAGGACAGGGACCATCTTTTTGTATCCCCACCTTGTACCAAAGTGCCTGGAACACAATAGTTGCTTATGAATGTTGGTTGATTGATTGATTTCTCTGTTGATTTAAAGGCATTAACATTAGTGGTCTTAACTGAATAATTTCCCATGTCTTTTACTTTTCCACCCACTATCTTGGAAATACTGTAATGGCAATTAATTTGGCAGGTACTTGGTCCTTAATAATTAAGGGCTAAGTACTTATGTGAAAGAAATAGAGGGTGTGAACTCTGTCTCCTGTGTGAAAGAAGCAGAGGATGTGAACTCTGTCTCCTATTGCTGACATGGCAGGAAAGGATTGGCTGAGACAGGAAGCCAGTCTGTGTGTGTGTATGTGTGTGTGTGTGTGTGTGTAGGGGTGTGTGTGTGTGTGTGTGTGTGTGTGTGTGTGTGTGTGTAAGAAGAGTTCCAAGGACAGAGAGTCAGAATCAAGAATTTTTACTCCTGGTGGAGGAAGCAGGATTGTCCCAGCATTTGGAAGCTGGGCCTGCTGGACTGACAACTGAGTTGAAGTTTTCTATGAGACCAGAATCTGGTGAAGGCTCAAGCTGCTACAGTGTGGAAGGCTGCCTAGAAGGCTGAGGTTTCTTCTGGGTCCTAGGGCCAGCCAAACTGCTGGAGGACTGAAGAAGCATGATCGGGATAAGATTTGGTTTATGCTTTGGTTGATCCTTGAGTTCTCAGCAACAGAAGTGGTGAAGGTTTTGAAATGTGCTAAACCCTGTAAACTTCAGTGTGCAACAAAAATGGCCCAGAGGACTGGAGGAGAATTTGGGAGCTGTCTGCTTCTGAATCCAGGTGACTGTTTGGTGGATTCAGGTAGAAGTCAGGACCATGGAAGGAGATCATGGGAATCTTCGAGACAACCCCAAGTCAAGATGAAGCAAAGGTCTCCCCTTGGATTGGTGATTAAATTGAAGTTTACTAGACACTGAGGGGTAGAAGGCTTGTGTAATTTTCTAATGACTGTACTTAGTGATTAATGATATTTAGTAATTGGGGATCTAGATAAGTGACTGATTTAGTTAATCTCTGATTGCTCCATGAGTGGAAGATTGATTTGTATTGTGGATACTGTATTGTGGAATCATTGCATAATTAGGTAAGTAGAGTTCCCCCCCCCTTAGGGAAACCAGGTGATTATTCTTTTGTTCTTTGTTCTTAATATTGTAGCCACTGTAGTGAAAACTATGTGGCTATTCTAATGTTAAACTGTTGTGAACACTATATTGTGATTCTCTGTGATAAGATGTAATGTTGTGGATATTATATTGTGATTTGTTGTGAATGTTTGCCTTAATTTGTAACAGAATAAGTGGAGTGTTCACTATACTGTGTAATCAGAACCATAAAAGTTGTTCACAGTAGCATTCTTTTGGGAATCTTCTATTGGATGACATTACAAATATCTACATTCTTACAGTTTAGGTAATGTTTTTCCACTATAAATGCAAGGCAATCCTACTCAACTTCATCAGCTCCCATATATTTTTAAAAAGATTGCTCCTTTGTGTACAAATATTCATATTCAAATGTTGATATAAATAATAATTGTACAGTATTACAGCATCAATGTTCTACTGGATTAAAATATTTTGCTTGAAAAAATGCAATATCACAACATCAGGTAAGAATTCTAATGAGAAGAGTACCAATGACTTTTTCCACATATCAACATATAGCAAATTACTATGCAGTAGCATCAAAAGTTTTTAATAGATACACCATAGCAATAAGTTCTGCAATCATCTAACAACATTTTTCTACTAACATCAGGGAGGAATGAGAACAAGCTAGCAGAAATAAGCTCTACAAAAGAAAAAGTAAAAGTATATAAGAAACTGTCCCAGGATATGAACAGGGAAAAACAAAACTATCTGTGCCTCAAAAAAAAGTCTTACTATGGAAAGAAAGAAAAATAATGCAAATGTTTTCCAGAATGGAAACTTCCTTCTGAAACAAAATGACCATAGAAAATACCTGGAATTTTTCGTCAAAGTCCATTTTTAAAAAAATGTCCAGTTAGTTATTCATATGGCTAACCTGAGGCAAAACCATGAGTGATAAGTTTTAATTCTTCAGTCTTTTTTTTCAGTCTTCTTCAACACTCTGTGACCCCATTTGGGTTTTTCTTGGCAAAGATACTAGAGTGGTTTGCCATTTCCTTCTCCAGAACATTTTACGAATGAAGAAACTGAGGCAAACAGGATTAAGTGACTTGCCCGGGGTCACACTACTAGTAAATGTTGGAGGCCAGATTTGAACTGAGGAAGATGAGTCTTCCTGATCCCAGGCCAGGCATTCTTTCCACCAAATCACCTTTTTGCCACATTCAAGTATAAAATGCTAGTTAAAGGAACAGTAGACCAGAAATACGCTTTTAATATTTAGCATCCCTTTTAGAAAACTGACTGAGAAGAATCCTTCCTATAAAGCTGATCTCAAAGAAGCAGAAAATAACAAACTTTAAATTGTAAGCCCTCCAATTTTGGGGAAAAAACTATGTTAGTTAAAATTCACTCAAGAGCAGATGACCCAAAACAACAGACCCCTTGTTATTGATTCCTGTGACTTTGAGGACATACAATATCACCTCCCCTGCAAAAGGCAATACAGAGTGGAAGCTTGTCATTCTTTGGAAGATTTATCCCAAAATGACACTTTGAGTGATCCTTGAAATTTAAATAAATGTAGAGTACAAAGTGTGCTATTTGTGTTTTTCTAGTAATAATAAATATGCTTATTGATTGACTTTCACTAATCAATTTTCCTAACCTCCTCCACTTTCCCATTCTTTGTTTGACTTCTTTCTCCAATGGAGAGCTCTCCCACTTCACATTACCCTTTCAAAGGCTCAGGAAGCCATACAGCTGAAGCTGAGGCTTCTGGCTGCTTAACTGGCCACTCCAGCACAGTGAAATCAGGCTCTTCTGTGTCAGATAGTATACTGAATTTCACTCTAAGATGTGCAACTGCTACTTTGATCTTGGCTGATGCTCATTTGAAGGACTGACCTTTTCTTCCAGTTGAATATTTCAACCTTTGTTTGCTTAGAAGCAGTGTAAACCAAATCAAAACTCTGAAAAGGGTCCCATCGAGAAAGTATGACACCATGCCCAACCTGCCTGTTATGAACATTAAAATACACAATGTCTAATACACAGGTTACTGCATACCAAGTGGGTTAGGGTTTTCTTATCACTAGCTTTAACGCTGATTAGAATGACTGGAAAAAGAAAAAGTGAAACATTATGTTACCTATCATTCAGATATTGACCCATCTTTCCAGTCTCACAGGGCACTACTCCCCCTCCAGAAGCTTGCTATCCAGTCAAAGTGGCCTTCTCACTCTGTTCCCCACAAAGGATATTCCATCTTTTACTATCCCCAGGTCTTTGCACAATCACATAAGCCTCCACAAAGTCCATCTCTTCCCTTAAGACACAGTTCAAGCAAGATCATCTGCATGAACCTTTTCCTGATCTCCTCTCAAACAACTCTCAATTTAAGTATATTGGGCATATTAATATTTATTCACATTCTATTTTTATATGTTTTTGTCTTATGTATTAAAATGTAAACAGTTTGTGAGTTGGGAATGCTTCATTCTTTTTGGAGGGTAATGGGATTAAGTGACTTGCCCTAGGTCACGTGGCTAGTTTTTTGTGTGTGTTAGGTATATGAGGCCTAATTTGAATTCAGGTCCTCCTAGCTCGAGGGTCAGTGCCACCTAGCCCTCTCTCAGATTGCTTCATTCTTTATACTCATATCCCCAGTGTTTTTGAGTCTCGTCCCTGGCACAGTAAAGGCCGTAAATGAATAATTACTGATTCATTAATAAACATTTATTAAAGTACCTACTTTGTAGGGAGCACTGTAATATGTTTTTGAGTTGTATCTGTTTGTAGGTTTTATAGAGAACGTATATACAAACATTAGTAATAAATAGATTTTACTTCTCAGTCTTTTCACATTTGATTAGTTCTAATAGGAAATTTTGCTTTAAATTAATCTGCAATTGACTTCCCAATCACTTTCATACATTGGTACTACTTCTCCCAGACCAAAGAGAAGATTTCATAGGTAGAAGTTATCTAGATGGCCCTTGAGGTCCATTCCAACACTGAGATTACCCCACATGAAAGGGGAATTGGACCACAACATCATGTAAAGAAATCCAGCACTCAATGAGCATTAATTAAGCACTTATAAACCATGGGATGTACATGAATAAATGAAACCTTCCCTGCTCTTAAGGAGCTTACATTATAGAAGTATATTATATATCATATAAGTACATACAAATAAATGCAAAATAATACAAACTAATTGTAGGGGAGACATTAGCACCCTGGGGCAATCAGAAAAAGCTTTTATGATAGGAGGCATTCTGAAGCTGAGTTTTAAAGGAAACTAGGGACACTAAGTCCCTAGGCAGAGGTGAAAAAGAAGTGCATTTTAAATATGAGGAACAGTCTGTGCAAAGACCTGGAAATAAGAGTGCAGAACAGTAAAAAGGACAACAAAGCTGGACTATAGAATGTATAAAGGGGAATAATGTTTAAAAGGGGTACAAAGGTAGACTGGAGTTAGATTTCAAAAGACTTTAAATACCAAGGTCTGTATTTGAGGTAAGAATCACTAGAGTTTAATTTGCTCATTTAGGTGGCACAGAGGATAGAGCGCCAGGCCCAGAGTTAAGAAGATTTAAGTAAAAATTTGGTCTCAGAAAGTTACTAGCTGTGTGACTCTGGGGAAGTCACTTAATCCTATTTACTTTACTTCCTAATCTGCAAAATAAGCTGGAGAAGGAAAAGGCAAACCACTCCAGTTCCTCTGCCAAGAAAATGACAAAGGGGATCATGAAGAATCAAACATAACTGAAAATGACTAAGCAAGAGCAAGCATTTAATGATCAAGAGAGTCATGTGAGGAGACCTCTGTTTTAGGAATATCACTTGGGTAGCTATATGGAGGCTGGATAAAAAGTGGAAAGAGGTTAGAGAAAGGAAGACTGATTGTGAAGCTATTGAAATAGTCCAACAAAAGTAAGGAATATTTAGTTCTATGAACATATGCATCATATGACAATGAACACTATTCTAAATTTAATTTTGCTACAAGTTCATATAATTCTTAAATATTCTATCGCATATGTTATAGGAGAAATATTTCCTTTTTGAGTTCACATGGTAGGTATCTGGTGCTGAAATACATCTGCCATAATGCAGAAATTATACAGGTAAAAAAAAAAACTAGGTTATTATAATGCTTAAGTTCAGTAGGTAGAAAAATAATCATGAACAAAGATTAGGATTCTAAAAGGGTTTTTATAGACAAAATTACACCAGAGTGACAGATAAATTGTTTTACATATTAGAATCTCAAATATCCTTTCAGACTAAAAAAGTTCTAAAGAGACAGATTCTTGATCCCGTGCTTCCTTCAATCTCATAAACTGAAAAAACTCAGTTAAGGAGAGTTATAATCTTGTAAATCCCCTAAGGAAACAAACCTAGTTTAACAGACTCCATAGGTACACTAAGACAGTTATAAATGAAATGTTAAGTCTGCAAAATCCTACACTTAAAATAGTACAAGAGTATATTTTGAAGAAGTCATAATGGGCTAATTGCACAAAACGGATTTATGTCACGATGATGAGGAGTCAAGGAAATTCTTCCATGATTAAAACATTTTGGGAGGGTTTAAAGTGGCTGTATTTTCTTATCCCTTTTGTTTTGTTTTTTTTCCAAGAAATGTCAAAATTCTTCCTTTAATACTATTATCCCTCGAGTCTGATTTTAGTCATGTCAGGTTAATATTAATGGATTGCAGGCTCTAAGTTAACCCAAAATTATAAGAGGTATGGTTCTAAGCCACAAATAAGATCCAATAAATGATTTTTAATTTTCATAACATTTTATAGAATTATCATAGTACATCCTTTAGAAATTTTAAATAGCAGGCAGAGAAAAAAAGTCCATAGTTGTAACAGCCACTTTTCTTAGTAGCCTAAGGGCCAGCCTTAGGTGGTAGTCCCAGGAAGGATTGAGTCAAGAGAGAGGTGTACAGCAGCTGTCCTTTATTGTGTTGTAGCATCCTTCATTAAATACCCTATAGCCCTAGATCTAGCATGGTTCTCACATGCACTGGAGGGGAACTGACCAGTGGGGGAGGAGATTGATCAGTGGAGGAGGAGCCGAACCAGCTCTTTCAGCTGCCACTCTTCAGGTGAGTAATTTCTCCAGAAACCTCCCTGTGAGCTTAGCAACTGATCTGTGACCCTCAGCACCACAGGTGCTTTTTGATTCACACTGGATCCCTACAATTCCCCTTTTTCCATTTAAAAAAGTGCCAAGTGAGTATCATGTCAAGCCCCAAGAATTTGGGTATGTATTCCATTCCAAAAACATTATGGCAAAGGAGCTACACAATCACATCCAAGTAATAGCTGAGTCTAAAAACTTCCTACTCATAACTCAAAATACAATACCAATGATTCCAATGCACACAAGTCCCCATCTAATATCATTTAGTGTCTCAACGGCTATTGAAACATTCTATGTAAGTCCATTAACTTGTTGTGCAGTTTCCTGGATCTTTCTTAAAGAAACTATAGACACAGTGTTTGAAACCATCAACAAGAGTACAATAATAGTATGGTAAGGAGTCTAGGAACAAGGAATCTGACAAAGATAATAAGTGTAAAAATAAGCTTGACAATAAATTAAGAATTTGACAATAATAGGACCATATCCACCATATCCTCCCCTATAAAAGCAGAAATTTCAGGTAGTTTATATCCTTCTGATAGGTGATAATATTAGTTAGAAAAGGCAAATATACATTAAGTACAAGCACAATTAATACAAGTAATAATCCACACATAGGAATAGGTGTAGGCACAACAACAGGTTTCAAACCAACATTGTCTGCCAATTCATCTACAAATTGAACAGTTTGTATTTCACTCAGTAACAAAATAAAGAAATGGTTGTTGACATCAAGAGGGAAGCTGTGGCAATCAGTCCCATGATCAAAGTCCAGAAATCACTTTGTTCTAAAGATGGTGGCTCCACCACAAGGGCTAGTCAAACAGGTAATAGTCTACTGAAGGGCAGTATCTTGTGAAAATGTGAGACTAAGTCACTTCTTCTTGGGTTGTCTTTATGCAAGGGGTCCCCCACTCCTTCCTCTCCAAACTCTCTGCATCTGCAAGATGGGTCATGGAACTCCACGCTTGTATTCTCATAGCAGCATCTGATAAAAGAAAATAAACAAAGCTTCTCCCCCCAATAGTTAAGGGTCAGGTCCTACCCAGTTTGGTAGGGTAATTCTCCACAGGGAGTGTGCACATTCCCAAATTGCATCTCCGCTGGTGCACACTAATCCCTAGAAATGCTCAAAAAACCAAACATTTATAAACAGATATTTCTGTGAATACTTTAGAGCAAAACAAACATTTCCAATCAAGATAATTAAAACTAGGTTGGTATAAAGACCTTTCTTGAGTAACAAAAATTCTCAAAGTATGATAAAAATTGAATTTCTATATAACTGTGGAATTCTTGGATATTAAAATATGTTTCAGCCAGAAAAGGTATTGTAAACAAATCTGATTACATTACATTAAAATCTAGTGATATTAGAATCTTCTTAAGGTGAGTCTTGAGCAGTTTACAAAGTTTCTTTCACTAAATCATGGCTCATAGCCAATTAGAATTAAGAGAAAATGTTTTATTCCCATGGAGCTATAATAAACAAATTAAACTTCTCTTATGAAAATTTCATTTAATAGTTTTCCTTCTCAAATTTAAACCTAGAAATCTTAGAGCTCCTTTTAAATATTTGGCAAATTTCTTAGCAAATTTTAAGTAGAACAAATTCACTTCTCAGGCTGACTGGCCTTGTCTCTACAGATAGTGTCCATAGACTTGGCAGTTTTACAACATAGGAATAACTAAGAAGGACTTTGAGGGGCTGGTAGAGATGCTCCTGCTTTGTCAAAATCCCATATATGCTGGAGGAATGGTCTAAATTAACAGAATTAATCCAAATAAAAGTTTTCACCTAATCTCTTCCTTTCTACATACAGCAATCAACTAACTTCAGGTTTTATTGTCAAAACCATAAAGTAACTGATAATAATTTCCATAAGTGATAGCCAAATGGTTTTAGATATAATTTTCTTTTAACTATAGGTAAAAGTGCAAATACCTAGTTTTCTATAGGGCACACACACATTGTAAAACACAAGTGACCTGTTTTAAAACAAATTCTACATCTTTAATTCCAATAAAATTCAAACTAAAACTTGATAATAAAACACTATTTCTGGCCTACACTGATTTCTTGATCTTCACTACACTTAAATCTTACTATAGTTAAGAAAAATCATAAGGACATTTCATTTCCAAATCATCAGTTGCAAAAACTAACTGAAATTAGGCTTTTCTCCTTTCCTCACAGCTATAGAGTCTTATTTGCAGATTTAAAGGTTCTCATTAAGAGATTCATTTGTTTATCTAAACACGGTGTGGGCTTCAGTATGCCTCAGGGCTTTTGCTAGTACATCCTTGTTTGCTTTCTTCTTTTAGTCAAATTAGGATGGGTAACTTAAATTCTCTATTATTTTTGCAGTTTTCTCTTAATCTTCTAATTCTACCTTATGCTTCAGTGCTATGTTTATTCCTAAAAATTTCTTAGTGAAATGTTCTTGACCTCCCAAAGGGAATGAAACTTCTGAAAAAATTCTCAGAAGTGCACCTTGTTCCATTTCCCCAAAACTAGGAAGCCTGAAGCTCTCACCTTTTAAATGTTTCTTTACCAAATCTTAAAATTCCAATTTGCCTAAATACCAATTAGTATAATAAATTCTGACTTATCTTAGCACTAAGTTATTAATGGTACTAATTTACTTTTTCACATTTCTCTTAAAATAATCAGAACAAGTTCAAATTGATTTTTAGCAGAATTCCAATACACAAGATTTTTATTTTTCTAGGCAGGGAATGGTTGCTTGTTTGCCTTTTCAATTTAAGGGAAGAAATTCCCATCTTATTTCTTATCACCGTCTCCTCACCCCACTTGGCCAGAGTGGAATGAAGAGAAAGAGATTTTTAAACCTTTGAAAATATCAGAATTTCTTGTTCACACTCTTTCTTGCAGAAAGACAAATGACTCTCACACACTCACTCACATAAAGACAAAGCAGGCAGACACAAAACAGAATGGATCCAAAAATTCTACAAATAATGTATAGGAGATCTCCTGAAAAAATTTAGCAGTTTCTAGCTCTCCAGATAGTAAGGAAGCCAGGTTCAGCTTACTTGATATTAGAAACACTTGTATCACACCAAAGTATGGGGCAATTGAGCATGCTTTGAGCTACAGAAGCTCCTTTGTTGATGTAAATGTAATCAACCTCTGTATTTAAAAGGATAGTGTTTGGGAGTTTATAATATATTCTAGCAGCTAGAGTGGCCATAGAATGTTTGTCAGGGGGAGCAAAAATGAGAAGTGGAAAAAACTGTGAGAGAGGTTAAATTGGGACCTCACAGGAGTTGTGTGGAAGGCCAAAGCAACCCAAGCTCTGAAGTTGGAAAATTTGCTCCCAACCGTCTATCATTTCCCCTCTCTTGCGTTCTCCAGTGTCTTTTCCAACACAGAGTGTGGGCGTGGCCTTGGCTAGTGACCTGCCTCTATTTTACCTGGGCTTTCCTCAGGCGGTATGCTTGGTACTGCTTTCTCCTCTGTTGTAAGGGAGCTTTCAGGACCATAATCCCTTCCTCCTTTCCATTGATTCACCTGACTTTTGCCTAACTCTCTTTTATCAAACTGCTTCAGCCCTTCTCTTTTGCCTAACTCTGTAATCCCAGGGTCTCTGCAAGCGAGCCGGGGTGGCTGGAGCCACTCTCTTTCTCTCTCCTCGGAGGAATCCCTCCTTGGGCCACCTTCACTAGGAAGGGTTTGACCCGTTTGAGTACAGGCAGCGAATGTAGGAACTTGCCTTCTCTCCCCTGCAAAGGCATCTTTCACTGGGCTGTAAATTGTGAAATGGATGCCTGGGACTTCCTTGTCCTCGGGACAGGTCCTCTCTCCTAGTATTATTTTGCTTATATGTTGTCCCATCTTTACTCACTACTCTCCACGTGTCTGCCGATTCCCAGATACCGCCCAGTTACTTGGGAATCCTCTCTTGGAGCCTCTCTGCAAAGAGAGGTGTTTGTACCCCATCTCTTTTGGGGCACACTGGTGTGATTCTGGGGTCCTTCTCGGCCCCAATGGTTCTCTTATCTGCCTTGTCCCATGTTGTGGTGGCAGCTGTAACAGCTGCTTTTCTTAGTAGCCTAAGGACCAGCCTTAGGCGGTAGTCTCAGGAAGGATTGAGTCAAGAGAGAGGAGTACAGCAGCTGACCTTTATTGTATTGTAGCATCCTTCATTAAATACACTATAGCCCTAGATCTAGCATGGTTCTCACGTGCACTGGAGGGGAACTGACCAATGGGGGAGGAGATTGATCAGTGAAGGAGGAGCCAAGTCAGCTGTTTCAGCTGCCACTCTTCAGGTGAGTAATTTCTCCCTGTGAGCTTAGCAACTGATCTGTGACCCTCAGCACCACAGGTGCTTTTTGACTCACACTGTGTCCCTATACATAGTACCGAGCAAATTCTTCAAAACTAGAGCAACGCTAGAGGCAAAGTAGGTCAAACATTTGAAAGATAAAATAATTTGGTGAATGAGAATTTTCAATCATGTATTATCTATGTGGTTGTGAACACTGCATGACTCTCAATAGTATACAGCTGATTCTCAAACAAAAACAACTTATGGTCTATTTGCAACCTAAATATCATTGTTTCTCACCATTTAGAGGGCTGAGATCAAAGCATCCCTCTGAAATAAACCTTGAAGTTTCTGTGGCATCACTGACCTTTTTTCCCCTAAGGTCTCTAAGAAAATATTATGAAATAGAAAGTTGCTATGAGGGAATCATACTTTTTTTTCTTTATAGAGAGGAGAAGGTAGAGCAATTGGGGTTAAGGGACTTGCCCAGTGTTGATGAGGTTAGGCTCTGGGATCCCCACCTTTCCTTGAAGCTTTCCTTGAATCTTTGAGGTACATACTCTGGGAAACCTCTTCAAGTCTGATTGTCATTAACTCCACCTGAAGTACTGGAGTCTAATTATCATTAACTCCACCTGAGGTCCCTCCCCAAACTCATTACTGGAGTCAGACCTCATTGGCTCCTTCTGAAGACCCTTCCCTGGCTCCTCCTCTGAACCACCCCTAGACTCCTCTGTATATAAGACCCCATCTTCCCTCTATCTTTGTGAGAGCATTGTGGAATGGCTTGGTGGAGACTTACTGTGTGAGAGAGCCACAGAATGCCCTAGCAGAGACTTGGTCTGGGTGAGAGCACCTTAGGATAGCTTAGCAGAGACTTACTCTGTAAGAGTCTATCCCATATCTTTCAATAAACTTTACTTTTTCCTTGGCTGAGAAGACTTGAGAGGAATTCTTTTAGCAGGACCCAGCATGTTGGTATTTTGGGGTCTCAGGCAACCCTAACCCTGTTTGGGCAATCTCTTCGTTTTTGTGGTTCCCTGACACCAGGAAGCACTGCTAATCTCAAGCTCTTCTCCAGCCAGGACTGGAAGGTACTTAAGCCTTTTTCCTTCCCTATTGTTTTCTTGTCCTCCAAGTAGCTTGGAGGTGTGTGTGGTTTTTTTGCGTGTTTTTTTTTTTTGTCTTGTTTTGTGGGCCTGACCTCTCAGATCCCATTAGGTCAGACAGCTAGGTACTCAGCCTGACTTCAGGTTCTCAGTCCTGTTTGGTTGTGTTGGAGAACATGGACATGTGCCCAGCTACTAAAGAATGGAGAACAAAGACAGATGCCTCATCTGGAAATGTGAGTCAGATTCAATTCTCTCAGTGCTAGGGAAATGGGAAAATTCAAGGGTTTCTTTGTAGTTTTTTTGTCCTACTTTGTTTTGTTTGTTTTTTGAGGCTTACTTTCAAACCTTCTTTTATGATGGAAGGGACTTAAAGACCCTATGCCTGTGGCTCCCAAAAGTTTGCCTTTGGGTTGTCTATTACAACATTGGGAAAAATTTAATTCCTCTGGATACCTTAAAAAGGAAAAGCTAGTGTTTTTTTGCAACACTGTTTGGCCTAGCTATAGCCTAGAAAACCATGAATCGTGGCCTGTTTTTAGGACTTTAAAAGACAATAGTCTCTTCCAGTTAGAATCATACTGTCGTAGAGAAGAAAAATTGGTAGAAGCTGCCTATTTTCTGGCCTTTATTGAACTATCTCGGAACACAGTTCTCATGAAAAAGTGTGAAATGTTTGAAGCTAGTACCTCTCCACAAAGGGACAATGGGGACCAATTAAATGACCCCCTTCCTATGACTTTGGCCCCAGTGCCTCCCCTCCCTGGTCGCACTGAGGCAGCTCACCTGCTGGACCTCAACCCTTTTCCCCCTGGGTTCCCTTCCCTTTTCCTCTAGCCCAACGCCTCTCATTTCTTGCCCCTTACACCATTTTTATCACCTACCCTGCATCTCCCAGAATGGCTCCTCCCCCATCAGGGACTCCTGCTCATGTCCCAGCCACTGGCCTTGCTGAAGTGCCTCCTTCTGTAGCCCTTCCCCCTGAGGCAACACCCACTCATGCCTCAGGTCCTACCCCCACAGCAACATCAGGGGTATCTTCTCTTCTGACCCCTTCCCATCCTCAGGTGCCAGATGACCTTCCCCCTTGCCAGTCAGATCCCCCAGTCTTGCAGTCTGATCCAGTACTCACAGGAAGTGGGACTTCCAGTCTCCCTTCCCAAGCCCCTGTTCCCACAGCACCTTGTATCAGCAAGCACCCTAGCATACCCAGGGCAGCTGCTAGCACAGGTTCTTAAATCTGCTTTTCTAAAGGAAAGCAACTCAAAATTTGTTAACAATCTTTCTTTAATCAAACAAAGATATCATTTACCTAGTTCAGGGGGAAAAGTCAGCACTCTGAACTCCAGAGAATACAAACACAAGTTACAAGCACAAGTTACAAACAGACCAAGAAACAGATCAGCAGATGGGCTTCCAACCATCTGACCAACACATCTATTACCCATTCAACTTACCAGAGAGGAAAGCATCAACATCTGGGTTTTTCAAAGCCGGGGGCTCAACAGCTTCCCAGAGTCTCATC
>CM053600.1:88128054-88156125 GCA_028646575.1 Pseudocheirus occidentalis
TGCTTCCAAGGGGGGAAGCTCTGTTCCAAATCACTGGGGTTTTCCCAGCTGCTGGAGCTCTTAGGGGGGTATTGCATGTCCCCCCAGCTTTGGCTTGCTTAAAGTGCACCCCAGGACCACCACCCAAGACCACGATCTGGATCCAGGCCACTCAACGCAAGAGCACTTGGCCCTGATCAATGGATTCAGCCCCCCTGTGGAGTCCACAGGCCAGGGACTCTGAAGCAGCCTGTTGGGGGACAGCACGTTCCAGCAGTTCCCTTCCCCCACTGCTTCCTTTCCCCAGGGGCAGATTGGCCAAACTGTTTTACCATCCCCGAAGTAATTTTCAAAGTTTCACTTTCACTAACCGGGATTTGAATTAAGATCCCCTAAGACAGGTGCTTTAGATTTTCTTTGAAGTAGACTCAAGCTGTGGTTTGGGAGGCTCTGCTCCTCTTGGCCTCCCTCCTCGGGGCCTTGCCTGGCCTCGGCTGCGGTTTTGGGCTCGAAGGTCTCTGCTCTGGTGCAAGCTGCCCCTCTCCAGTCCTGTTCCTCACGCCTTGGCAGATGTGGAGGTGCTGGAGGCCATAGAACCTGTGCAGGCTGGCTGCGGGGCTCAGCTCAGCTCCTTCCCACCGTCCCAGCCCTGGCCAACGTATCGGCTTCAGGCTGTTTCGGTCTCCGCTCCCGACCGCTGCAATGAGTGCCTGCTGCAGAGCTGCCTTCAGCGAGAGATGTGTTCTCTGTATTTTTGTGAGTCTGAGAGTCCTAGACTTTATCTGGGCTCATAATTTTGTGGGTGTTTAGGGTGGCAGTGTGGGGGCTGCGGGACCTTGCTGCTTCTATGCCGACATCTTGGCTCCGCCCCCCAGAGTGCAGTTTTAACAAACTGCTAAAAATTGAATTAATTGGCTAGGAAAATTAGCAAAAAGCAAGGAAAAAAATCAGACTATGGAGTCTTACTTTGGTGACAAGGAATATCAATATAAACTCAGAAGAAGAAAATAAAGTCAAAGTGCCTAACATGCAAAGCCTCCAAGAAAAATATGAATTGGTCTCAGGACATGGAAAAGCTCAGAAAAGGATTTTGAAAATCAAATAAGACAAGTAGAGGGAAAAGTAGATAGAGAAATGAGAGTGATACAAGAAAACCATGAAAAATTATTCCACAGCTTGGTAAAGGAGACCAAAAAATGTTGAAGAGAATAATGCCTTAAAAACTAGACTAGCCTAAATAGCAAAAGAGGTCCAAAAATCCAATGAGGAAAAGAATGACTTAAAAAGAAGAATTGGCCAAATGGAAAAGGAAGTAAAGCTTACTGAAGAAAATAACTCCTTAAAAATTAGAATGGAATTAATGTAAGCTAATAGTTTATGAGAAATCAAGAAATTATTTTTTAAAAAAGAACCCAAAAGAATAAAAAAAATAGAAGACAATGTGAAATAACTCATTGGAAAACAACAACTTGCCTTGAAAATAGATCCAGGAAAGAGAATTTTAAAAATTATTGGACAATCTGAAAGTCATGATAAAAAAAATAGTCTGGACATCATCTTTCAAGAAATTATCAAGGAAAACTGTCTGATATTCTAGAACCAGAAGGGAAAATAGAAATTAAAAGAATCCACATGAAAAAATAAAATCCACCAATTATCTCCTGAAACAGATCCAAAAAGGAAAACTCCTAGGAATATTATAACCAAGTCCCAGCACTCCCAAGTTAAGTAGAAATTATTGGAAACAGCCAGAAAGAAACAATTCAAGTATTGTGAAAAAACCAATTAGGATACAGCAAGAATGAACAACTTCTATATTAAGGGATCAGAGGTCCTGGAATTTAATATTGCAGAGGTTAAAGGAGGTAGGATTAAAAACAAGAATCACCTGTTCAGCAAAACTGAGTATCATATACATCAAGGAAAAATGGACACTCAATTAAATTGAGGACTTTCAAGCATTCTTGATGAAAAGCCCAGAGCTGAATAGAAAATTTGACTTTCAAATATGACATTCAAGAGAAGCATGACAAGGCAAACAGGAAATAGAAACTTAAGGGACTTATTAAAGTTGAACTGTTTACAATCCTACATGGAAAGATGACATTTGTAACTCTTTTACAGTGACAGGAAGACAAGGGTGGTGAGAGGGAATGAATGAAACTTACTTCCAACAGATTTGGCTCAAAGAGGGAATAACATATATACTCAACTGGGTATGAAATTCTATTTTACTCTACAAGAAAGTAGGGGGTAAGGAGGAGTGATAAAAAGACAAGACAGTAGAATAAATGGGAGGGGCAGGATAGAATGGAAGGAAATATACTTAATCTTTTGCAATATGGAAGGAAATATACTTAATCTTTTGCAATATGAACATTATGGAAGTGTTTTGCAGAACTACATCTATATAGGGGCGGCTAGGTGGCGCAGTGAAGAGAGCACCGGCCCTGGAGTCAGGAGTACCTGAGTTCAAATCCGGCCTCAGACACTTAACACAAAAAACTAGCCATGTGACCTTGGGCAAGTCACTTAACCCCAACTGCCCTCCAAAAAGCAAAAAAAAAAAAAAAAAAAAAAAAAAAAAAGAACTACATCTATATAACCTGCAACAAATTGCCTACTTTCTCAATGAGTGGGTTGGGGAGGGAAGAAGGGAGACTGTGGAACTCAAAGTTTTAAAAATGAATATGAAAAACTGATTTAACATGCAACTTGGAACTAAAACATACAGGCAGTGGGGTTTATAAATCTATCTTGCCCTACAGGAAAATAAAATGGAAGAGGATAAGAGAACAGGGAAGGGTGATAGAAGGCAGGGCAGATTGGAGGAATAATAATGCACCCTGTCTTGAGGTGGAGGGAAGGGAGAAATGGGGAAAAAATTGGAACACAAAATCTTGTGGAAGTGTATGTTGAAAACTAAAAATAAATTAATTTTTTTTAAAAAAGAAAAAAATAGGGGTAGCTAGGTGGCACAGTGAATAGATCACTAGCTCTGGAGTCAGGAGAATCTGAGTTCAAATCCTGCCTCAGACACTTAACACAAAACTAGCTGTGTGCCCTTGGGCAAGTCAATGAACCCCAATTGCCCTCCTTTCACCCCCTCCAAAAAAAGCAAAATGAATAAATAAATAAATGCTTGATTGATTGATTAATCTCTCCCCTGACCACCTCATTTGCAATTGCCTGGTGGCAGATGTATCTCCTTACCCCATTGGTATCTCAAATTCACTATGTTCAAAATTGAATTCAGTGTTTCTTCCTCACTTGCCCTTCCCACACCCCAAATTTTTTCCTTTCACCCCATAAACTTTGTTATTTTTATTACTATTTCTATCCTAGTTTCCCAAATTTTCAACTTCAGAATCATACTTTACTCTCCTTCACTCAAACATTTGCCAAGTGCACAGATTGTACCTCTACAACACTCTTATTTTAAATAGTCGCTCCCCTAATTTCAATCCTGATCACCCCTCATCAGGATGATTGAGAAACAAAATCAAACATGGAAAAGAATGATAGCATGCTTTGCTTCAGTCTCCATTTAAACTCTGTTCTTTGTAGATCTTTCTCTGAATGTAAATATCTCTTTCCATTCTGAGACTTGTAGAGTTGTTTTATAATTGTGTGTTGCTGAGAAGATTCCAGTTAATCAAGGTTGGTCGTCACACATAAATAAATAGTTTTGAGCATGGCATGGATTTAAAGTAAAATACAAAATCCCCAGTTTTGTTTTGAAAGGCCTCCATCATGTGGGCCCAGTCTACCTTTCTTTCCTGATTCTATATATTTCTCATTCACAAACATAGACTCCAGACATAGGAAAATGCTAAGCAGTCCCCCCAAAATTCAGTCTCCATGTCTTTGGACAGGCTGGAATCATCCTCTTTACCTCCTCCTCTCATCACTGTCATCTTCCCGCAAGATTTACCTAGAGTATTGTTCAAAGTCCACTTGAAGATTTCCTTGATAACCCTGTGGTTGGTGCTCTCTCCCTCCTTAAATTGCCCTCTAATTTTTTAATCTGTTAGGGTTTTTAACTTCTTATGTCAGGACAAGGGAAGTTTCTCTTATCTCATGAAACACTCCTTAACTCCAGCTTGTCATTAGTCCTTCCCAACAATGACAGTTTTTTGCTTTTTCATGATTATCTTTAGATTAAAATCATTGCCACAGAATCATTGCCACAAGGAAAACAATCAGTTTTGTGATGGTATTGCTACTCAAAAAAGGGGTTCCCCATTTATATAATTCCAAATGCACCCTAAAGGAGTGTCTGTCTCCATACAGTTCAGCCAGTGGCCGCATCATCTCATGCCTAGCCTATTGTAAAAACCCTCCTTATTGGTTTCCTCTTCTCAGTCTTTCCCCTCTCCAATCCATTATCCACACATATTCTAAAAGGATGCTCCCAAAGCACACATCTGACCATGTCATTCCCCTCCCCCATAATTTCAAGTTGTTCCCTCTTGCTTTTAAGATCAAAATTTCTATTTCGCATTTAAATCCCTTTATGGCCTGGCTACAACCAACTTTTCCAGGACTGTTATACATTCATTACTCCTGTTCTCACACTCCATGGTCCAGACTTTGGCATTTAGGCTGCTTTCCCACATGGGACATTCCTTCTTTCTTTCTCTGCTTTTGCACAGACTCTTTCCCATGCTTGGCATTCACTACTTCATTTTGACCTCTTAGAATCACTTCTTCCAAACTTATCTCAAATATTACCTCAGATGAGGCTTTCCCTGATTCCCACTTCCAGAGCTGATAAAGCTCCTACCTTCTTAAATTTGCTTGCATTTATTTTTTCCACATCAAGCTGATTATTTTGTTGTAAAACATTTTCCCATGTTATTTATTTACTTTTAACATTCTTTTCTTTTAAAATTTTAAGTTCTAAATTGTCTCCCTCCCTCCCATCCACTCCCATGCCCACTGAGAAGGCAAGCAATATGGAATCCATTAAACATATGAAATCATGCAAAATATATTTTCATATTAGACAAATTTCTACCCCCCAAAACAAGAAAAATAAACACTGAGAAAAGTACACTTCCTTTTGCACTCAGAGTTCATCAGTTCTTTCTCTGGAGGCAGATAGCATTTTTTTTCAACATGAGTCTTGTGGAATTGTCTTGAATCATTGTAGTGATCAGAGCAGTCAAGTCTTTCAAAGTCGATCACCAAAGTACAACATTGTTGTTACTGAGCACAATGATTTTCTACATCTCGCTTTGGTTAGCATCAGTTCATGCAGGTCTTACCATGTTTTTCAGAAACCACTCCCTTTGTCATGTCTTATACCACAATAATACTCCATCAGAATCATAGGCTACAACTTGGTCAGCTCCCCAACTGATGACCACACCTTTGATTTCCACTTATCTGCCACCTCAAAAAGCTGCTATAAACATTTTTGTCCATATAGATCCTTTTCATTTACCTTTGATCTTTTTGAGATACCAACCTATGTAGTACTGCTGGGTTGACGAGTATGCACAGTTTTATATGCCATATAGTTCCAAATCTCCAACATGGTTAAACCAATTCATTAAGCTTGTATTTATTTTAAACGTATATGCACACATTGCTTCCCACATAGGTAGTAAGTTCCTTTATGGGTGGCTAGGTGGTGAAGTGAACAGAGCACTCACCCTGGAGTCAGGAAGAACTGAGTTCAAATCCAGCCTCAGACACTTAACACAAAACTAGCCATTTGACTTTGAAAGTAAGCTCCTTTGGAGTAAGGACTATTTATTTTTTGTCTTTGCAGCCTCAGTGACTGGCACAGAACCTGACACATACTAGGGGCTTCATAAATGTTTTTAATTATATTTTACAACTTTTGGCAACTTGGTTGACATGTCTTAATTTGTTTTTTAAAATAACCATTAGGAAATCTAAATATTTTTTCATGTGGTGGTGGGGGGAGATTTTTGGGCAATTTCTATTTCTTCTTTCTAAAGTTGCCTATTTTTCTTGACCATCTCTTCAGTGCAGAGTGGATGATATTTTATAGATATAGATCAGTTGTTTATATAGTCCAACAGTCATAATTTTCTGATATATTCTTGTCCATAACTTTTACAGCATTACATTTCTTTTTCATTTCCTTTATTGCTTTTGTGGGCAAAATCTTTTCATCTTTTATAATCAAACACATCAATTTTGTCTCCAAATATATCTTCCTTTTGTTTGATTGATAAAAACATTCTTCCTCTTCAGAACAGAGACAAATAGGCTATTCCTTTTTTCTAGTTTTTATGAGTTTTTAAAATATTTAAAGCATTGATCTAAAGTCTATTATATTATATTACATAGCTTTGGTTGTGACTCTCAATCCAATTTTTTTCCATGTTGCTATCCAGTTTTCCCAACAATTTTTATTAAATACTAATTCTACTCTCCAGTGTTTTTTAAACACAGACATTTCAAATGCTAACCTCAAATATTGGTTTCTATTTCTGGTTTCTCTGTTCTATTCCATTGGTCTCTTTCTCTAATTTTTTCCCCACTACCAGATAGTTTTCATAAATTTTCCTGAACTTTAATAGGGCACAGTTTCCACCTGTTATTTCTTGGTGGTTCTTAATTTTAATATTCTCTTTAAAACTCTCTATTTCTACTTTGTCATGTGAATATTATTATTATAAGTTTACCTGGTTTTAGAAGTCATCTCTTAGTATTAGGGCTCCTATTCCAATAAATGTGCACATTAATTTTTGAAACATTAAAGAATATCCCACTATTCAATTATTTCTAGACATCTATCAAGATCTTGAGATGTGGGAAGGAGAAGAGAATAAGTATTTATATAAGACCCACTATGTGTCAAGTGCTCTGCTGGTCCTTGAAAAAAATATTACTTCATTTGATCCTCAAACTTGTGAGGCAGGTACTACTTTCATCCACATTTTAGAGCTGAGGGAAGTAAGGCAAGCAGAGGTTAAGTAAATTGCTCAGAGTTGCATAGCTAGTACATGTATGAGAACAGATTTCTACTCAGGTCTTCCTAACTCCAGGCCCAACACTGTACACATTGAGTAACCAACTGCCTCTCAAGTCTTTGTAAATATAGATTTAATATGTCGTGATGGGTATCACTCAAATATTTGGTCGTTTTTTTATTAAAAATTTCTTTTTCCATGTTTCCCTTGATTTTTCTTTTGTTAATTTTATACCAAAACAGATGTTTTGTGAATTTATCTCACAGCCTGCTACTTGACAAAGTTGGCTGCTAAAGTTGTTTGAGTGTCTTTTAGAACCAGCTTACAATCTTCTACCACCCTGTCTACTCTTTTGGCTCTATAACATAATACTATTGGGCAATCAGGAGTATGACTAGACCCTAATTTGGCAGCATTTCAAGGCTCCTGTCAAACCTTGACTGCTATCTATGGTGATGGTTTCAAAGCACCCTCATTCCCTGCTGTTCACATTCTTGACTGGTGTTTTCCTACTTTGCCCCTCTGCATTCACACCACCATGGCATGGAAAATGAATTGAGCTTTGAGGGAACTATTGTCTTTACTTCCAGAGTTCTTGCTACTGGGCTGTTCCACAGACTGGCAGAGCTATCAGGAGATAACAGGTAGGACAAAACTCTCCTCCCATCCCCTTTAGTCATCAAGTTCTCCCTCAACAACCTCTTCTCTAGTGAAGGGGTTTCTTTTCCAAAGGGAAGGTAAGATATTGATTTAATGCCAGCAAGTTAGATTGTCACAGTCATCTTTAGATGACTATACCACACCAAAAGCTTCCAAGAAGCATGAAGATTGCCTACAAGCCATAGATCAGCTTAAGAAGGATTTTGGAAACCAAATAAGAGAAGTGGAGGAAAAAATAGGAAGAGAAATGAGAATGGTGCAAGAAAGTCATGAAAAGAGAGTCAACAACCTGACAGAAAAAAATAACACTTTGAAAAATAGATTAGCACAAATGGCAAAAGAGACCAAAAAATCCATTGAGGAGAAGAATGCCTTAAAATGTCGAATTTTCCAAGTTGAAAAAGAATCTCAAAAGCTTTCTGAAGAGAATAATTCTTCAGAATTAGAGTGGAGCAAATGGAAGCAAATGACATTATGAGAAATCAGGATACTATTAAACAGATCCAAACAAATGAAAAAATAGAAGGAAATGTGAAATATAGCTTTGAAAAAACCACTGACCTGGAAAATAGATCCAGGAGAGACAATATAAAAATTGTTGGACGACAATTGAAATGTTGGACTACAAATGAAAGCTGTCATCAAAAAAAGAACCTAGAAAGCATCCTTCAAGAAACTCTCATGAAAAATTGCCCTGATGTTATAGAACCAGAGGGCAAAATAAAACTTGAAGGAATTCAGTGACCACCTCTTGAAAAAGATCCCAAAAAGAAAACTCCTACAAATGTTATAGCCAGATTCTAGAGTTCCCAGATCAGGGAGAAAATATAACAAGCTGCCAAGAAGAAACAATTTGAATACTGTGGAAACACAATTAGGATAACCCAGGATTGAGCAGCTTTTACATTATGGGATCAAAGGGCCTAGAATATTATATTGTGGAGATCAAGGGTAGGATTAAAACCAAGAATCACCTATCCAGCAAAACTGAGTATAATGTTCCAGGGGAAAATATGGTCATTCAGTGAGGTGGAGGACTTCCAAGAATTCTTGATGAAAAAACCAGAACTGAATATGAAATTTGACATTCAAATACAAGAAGCAGGAGAAGGCAACATGGAAAAGAATCCATGAGGAACTTATCAAAGTTGAACTACTTACATGCCAACATGGAAAAATGATAATTGTAACTTATGAAAATTTTCTCAGTTTGAGGATAATTGAAGGGAATATAAATGTGTGTGTGTGTGTGTATATATACATACATATATATATATACATATATACACAAAAAACATATACACACATATATACATATACATATAAAATGTATGTGTATGTATACATTCACATATTTCTATATAGGAGGGTATATATGCATAGGAACACATGTGTACATGTGTATATATGTGTACATAGGCAGAGGGCACAGGATCAATTGAATAGGATGGGTTAATATTTCAAAAGGTGAAATTGAGAGGTGGGAGAAGAATAGTATGAGAGGGGACAGGGAGAGTAAGAATGTGGTTAATCCTCTCACATGGAAGACACAAGGGATAACTGTTACAATGGAGGGGAAGGATAGGAAGGCAAAAGGGAATGGGTTAACCTTACTCCCATTGAATTTGGCTTAGATAAGGAATGAAATATGCTCTTAATTGGATATCTTGGCCTACAGGAGAGTAAGGGGGAAGGGGATGAGAGGTGGAAAGATGGATGGGTAGGCAGGTTGGGGGGGGGAGGGTTGTTAGAACCACACACTTCTGTAAAGGGACAGGGACAAAGTAGAGAACAGAACAAGTGGAGGGTGGAATAGGAAGGAGGGAAATATAGTCGGTTTTACACAATATGTCCATTGTGGAGATGTTCTGCACATCTACACATGTACAGCCTATATTGAACTGCTTTTCTTTCCACTGGGGGTGGTGACAAGGGAGGAAGGGAAAGAATCTAGAATTTAAAGTTCAAAAATCAAATGTTAAATCTATCTATCGATCAATTGATCAATCGATCAATATGTGTATCTATATGTCTGTATCTATATGTCTATATCTATATATACACAAGCACACATATGTATATGAGTGTGTGTGTGTGTGTGTATATATATATATATGTGTGTATATATATATATATATATATATAATTATCATTATTATTTACATGCAACTGGGAAATATGATATGCAGGTACTGAAGTAGGGAGTTTCATCAAGCACTTCCAGAAAGTCAGAGGGGTGATGGGCAAGGATATAGGGGAGAGCAAATTGAAGGAGGGAGTATACATAGGGCTCACTGTTTTGGGGTGGTGGGTAGGGGAAAGATGGATGGAAAATGTATAAATCAAAGTGTCATGGAAATGAATGATGTAAACTAAAAATAAACAAAAGTTTTTTAAAAAAGTAAATTCAGAGTTAAGTCCTCCTGTATATTAGAATATTTTCTTCTCAGCAGTCTTCTTTGTATTTTGAATGCAGTTTTCCCTTTTGGGGGAGAAATACAAAATGGCAACAAATGATGAACTTTTCTGCATTTTCATATTAGTCCACAAGGTTTGTTTGATTTTTCCTCACTCTGGACCCATGTGGCATTCAATCTAGATAAGGCTTTCTTGGCTTTTGTACCTCCAGTTCCAAAGAGAAGGAAATAATCTCCTTTTCATGTTGTGAGGGTTTCAAGAGAACTCAATATCCTCACACTAAAATGACATTTTATCTATCACAATATTTTTTTGTCATAGGACGTTCAAGGTAAGAAAATATTGCAAGTGGAAAATACCTTAAAGCCCATCTTTTTCTAATGAGAAATCTGAAGGAATTCAAGAAAGTTTATCAAGTGAGGTAGGTCTATTAAGCACTTAACCATGTCCCAGCTACTGTGAGTTAACCAAGGTCATACTGGCAAAGGAAGAATTTTAATCCAGGGGTGCTCACTGCAAATACTTTTAACCCAATATGTTTCCTTTCCCTAGACCACTCAATGTAGAATGAAGGGATTGTGGTTCATATCATATTTTTCAAAATACTAGACAGCTATGCCAGGTGGGAAGTTCTGTAAACCCTCTGGCCCTGAGTTTCTTCATGTGAAAAATTATGATGATCTCACTGAAAGGCGGAATGGCAGAGCAGATCAAAACCCAGTTTCATAATCGAAAAGTCCTCTGTTCAAATTCTACCTCTGACAAAAATTGGCCACAAGAAAAGAAGTAAATGATATACTGCCTCAATACCCCAAGAAAATCTCTCAGACACTAACTTGTTGAGTAGGTGGAGATAGATATGCATCAAGAAAAAGAGTTTCAGATTTATTCTTCCACTGAACTTGATTTCAGTAACAGCAGAGACAGGTACAGCACTAATGAAACTGAGATCCCAAATTGTTGTTTCCACACTTACACTAACTCTATATAATGCCAACTCTTCTGATTAAAAAATGATATTTCACACCATCGCCCTAATTTTATTCAGCAGGATGTCAAATATTGGCTTCTGAGGAAGTATTTAAGATGAATTCTGAGTATAAAATTCCTTTTTAAATTTAAAAAATAAATCTTTCTCGTTTTAAATGATGTCACATGAATTATACCCTGACCCAGCACCAATAACCTGTTAACATGATCATTTCTGGTTAGAAGGTCAGCTCTAAGAAGGGAGAAACTACTACACTCTGAATATACTTCAACAATTTTGCTTCCACAAAAATAAATGCTTCTTGATTGATTGAGTATTAGGATTATGAAGACAGAGATTCTTCTTTACCCAGAATAAAGGGCCAAATAAGTGAGTAGGAATTCACACCTATTAAAGGGATAGTTTAACATCTACCTGAATGGCCCCATCTTATTGAGATGATCTATACTTTGCATGAATTACATATACATATTGTCAAGAAGGAAGGAGCCCATGCAATAAAGGGAAAAATTAAAATGATGTCTGCATTAAATTACTAGTATGTACCAGTCATCTTGTTGGATATGCAAAGAAAAAGAGTCTCTGATGTTGAGCAATTTAAATTCTATTTTGGGTGAAAAACATCCAGATAGAAAAATAAATGCTTAATAGGTAAAAAAAAAATAGGTGAAGGGAACATACAAAGAAAAAGCAGGGCAGAAAATCAAAATAGATTTCCTATAGGAGATGACATAAACAGAATGTAACTGAGAACTAGGGATTCTAAGAGGTAGAAATGATACAAAATAGATTGCAGTGGGAAGAACAGGGTTAAAGTACACATGATGGAATGCTGTGTGTGAGGGAAAATGAGCTTATAAGACTGAGAAAAAGAATGAGCTTAAAGAATAGTTTGAGTTTGACTTCAAACCCAGGGAATCAGAACCTGGAAAATAAGAGTGCTACCTTCTATCTATCTAACTCTGGGAAGAAAAAACAAACTAAATTACTGAGGAAAGCTAATAACAAAGGACCTCACATAAATTATACCCTGATGCATAACCAATATGCCCTTAATGTGATCATAGATTCTTTCTTTCCCCGACTTACCCTCATCTGTGTATTGACCAGAGTTCGGGCCCAACAGGGCCACTGAGGAAAGGAGAAGGAGCCACCTGGTGGCAGCCATGGTTTCAATATTACCTGTGCTGCATGGACCAAAGGAAATTGTTCTTATAAGGACCTCAAAAAACAATGTCCATTTTCAAATGTCAACTCAATCCTAGATCTGTAGGCATTGTTCATGTCCAGATAACTGCCATGCCAAGTTTTGGTTGGATTGAGTTTGAGGGCTGGCAAAATCTCCTGCACAAAAAGTCATCACCAAATAAAAGTTAGTCAAAGTCTTTGAAGACACCTTGCTTGCAAACACCACATATGATATTGTGATTGCAATGAAGGGTAGACTTCCATCGAGTCATTTCTCTCCCATACAGAAACCTAAACTCCTTGAGGGTATTTAGATATCCTGTGTTGCAAAAGTCAGTTAAATGTCATCAGTAACTTTTTGCTGTGTCAGGAATGAGCCAGCAAGGTCAATATACAAGGGAAGGACAGAATAATTAAAATTAAATCACCAGATACAGTAAGTGAACAGAGAGGCTCCTGCCCCATCCCCTTCCATTAGAAGGCTCATAGACATCAGCAGCCGTACTTTTTGGTCACTTGAGGTTTGCCTTTATGGAGTCAAGCTCCCATGCCTCTCTTCATCATTCCTTCCTCAACAATATTTTAAATGATATGTCCCAAAATTTAACTAAAATCAGTTTTGAAGAAATGTTTGGTGTTCAGAAAATATCCTTGCCCAGAACTAATATCTCTCCATCCTTCTTGCAAATACTCTGCTCAACAAGTATCTCTAATAATAAAATACCATTCCAGGTGAAAAGGCTTCCCCTCAGTTATTTCCTTTTAATGCCCTGTCCACAATTCCTTTAGCCCATTTTCTTCCCAGATGGACATGCTCAGAGGAACTCATTCATAGACTTAGAGGGCAGCAGGATAGGAGAGTCCACATAGCCCAACCCCCTCATTATCAAGAAAATTAACCTGAAGTCAAGTAATTGTAGTGACTGTTCCAGAGTCAGTAAGTGGGAAGCAAAGTAAATGTGTGTGTGTATAAATATATATGTGTGTGTGTGTATACATACATATATATATATATATATATATATATATATATATATATATATATATATGTTTTTTCCCCAAGGAGAGAGAAGTAATACATTATTTATTATCCAAGACAGACTTGTCAATACTGTTAACTGAGATCTTCTCTTTTCCTTATGATAGACATTATGCATATTGTTCTCCTACTTCAGCTTATTGCACTCTATATGAGTTCACAAAATTTTTACTCTTCTTCTTAATTTATCATATTATTTATTTTTGAGAATTCAATAAGTAGCTAATCACATTCATATGATCATTTGTTCAACCATCCTAAAGTAATTGGTCATTTATGTCTTTTCAACTTTAATTTGCTAAAATTAAAAATAAATTAAAAGTGACTCCTTATTTGAAGGATTGTTCTTTCTGGATATTAATGAGTCATTGACTCTTCTTTTTTATTCTAAATTATTTTGAATAATTTGTAAAGCTATTAATACCTTGACTGAAGTAAGATGAAACTTTGTCTTTCTTACCATTGCTATTGTTGTTCCAACTTCTCAGTCATGCCTGACTCTTCATAATCCCATTTGGGGTTTTCTTGACAAAGATCCTGGAATCATTTACTATTTCCTTCTTCATCCCATTGTACAGAGGAGGAAAGGAAGCAAACAAGGTCAAGTGACTTGACCAATATGACTTTCCCAGACCCACATGTGTCTGAAACAAGAGTTGAACTCATGAACATGAGTTATTCTGATTCCACATCACAGCTCTCTATCCACTGTGACACCTGTCTGCCTATTATTCCTCAAAATTAGACTAAGTCCATCATTAAATATCCATGCTAATTAGTTAGTTATAAGACTAACCTGCTGTGATTTTTCTTTATGTTATGATAAAGAATTTGGAATACAATTATAAATGGTTGTTAATGACTAGAAATGCTTTTGAAAATGTTCAATTGTATATTATGAGAGACTTGAGTACTGGTTATTTTTATGGAATCAATCTTTTTACTCTTTTATCATTTTGAATAATAGGGATAACCTTCGTGATGTGGGGATGAGGCAGAAAAAAATATCCAAAAGTTAAAGAGCAGGTGTCATGTTTGAAAAACAGCAGGACTTGAATCAAAATTAGGGATATGAGACTGGAAAATTTCATTTAGGGGGCAAGTGATAAAGGGTTTAGAATGCTTTACAGACGATGTTATTTTTGACCATGGCTTAGAGAGAGACACTCCAGTTTAGTGAGTAGAGGGAGCCATGGGTGGACCTACACTTTAGGAAAATCCTTTCTCTGAAAAATAGAAGAAACTGGGGACCAAACTGAGGAAGACACACCCACTAGCAAGCTATTTTAATAGTCCAGGAATGAGGTGACAAGGGTCTGCATCAAAATAGTAGCACCAACAAGAACAAAAGTGTTGCAAAGGTGAAATTAACAAACCTTTGTAACACATTGGATATGGAGAATGATGGGGAATGACAGGTAGGGGGAAGTTGAGGATGATGGCCAGGCTGTAAACCTGCAGGGCCAAATGGATGGAGTTGCCTTCAACCATAAGTAGGGAAAAAGGTGGATAAAAGGGTTTAGAGTGAAAAAATGAATTCATATTTGGACATGCTGATGCCTATGGGACACCTAGTTTAAGATTTCTGAAAGTCAGTTGGAGTTGTGAGATTGGGGGACAGCAGAGCAGTTAGAGTAGGAAAGGTAGAATTGAAAATCATTTGCAGAGATATGGTACTTAAAGCCATGGAAGCTAATGAGATGACCAGCTGAAGTAGCATAGAGTGAGAAAAGTGCCTGTAGAGAAAACCGGGTAGAATACTTATAGGTTTGATGGAATGACTTAAATGAAAAAACCACAAAAGAGACTGAGAAAGAATAATCTGACAGGTGGGGAGAGAACTAGGAGAGAGTGGTGATCTGAAATCTACAGAGAAGGAAATATTGAGGAGAAGAAGGTGATGGACAGTATTGGAAAATGCAGAGAGTTCTAGGAGAACAAGGATTGAGAAAAGGTTTTGGCAATTAAGACATCCCTGAATATTACATATTTTCTTCGATTTTTTTTTCTTTTCACTTTCTTTCATTGTTTCATATTGTCTTCTGGAGTCATTACCTTCCCTTGCCCAGTTCTATCTCTGAGGATGTTGTTTACCTCAATTAGCTTTTGTACTTTGTTTTCCATTTGACTAGCTGTACTCTTTAGAGAGCTGTTTTCTACATTGGTTCTTTACCTCCTTTTCCATTTACCTAATTCTATTTTTAAGTAGTTTTGCAAGCTCTTGAGTCTGTTTTCACAATTCTCTTGCATCACTCACATTGTTTTCCACATTCTAATGCTTCTCTCATATGATTTTTAAGCACCTTTTGGCACTCTACTGTGGGTTTTTTCTGAGCATGAGCCAACTTCCCATTTTTCTTGGGATTCTGCCTGCAGATGTTAAGACCTTGTTGTCCTCTTCTGATGCTGATCTTGGTCTTCCCTGTCACCATAATAACTTCCTATACTCAGATAATTTTTTATTCTTTTCTCTTCATCCCCTCAACCTCCATGTTTTTTTTTTTTGTTGTTATTTTACCATTTCTCTGATCATGAAATTTCAGCACAATTCCCAAGGTGCCAGACCAGATGTCTCCAACAACATATGCTAGAGTCTGCAGGCCCTGGCTGTTTATCTCTTCTTCTAATGCTATGGCTCTGAGATTCAAGGGAGACCCTACTATCCGGTTTTCCACTACAGTAGAGGGATGGTGGTTGGCTGGTGCTACAGGAGGCCCATTGGTCAGCCAACTTTCCTGGTGCTGAGCTGAGGTCTTAGTGGTTGTTTCTGCTATGTGGTCAGGAGTGGTGAGGGTTTTCTACATTTCCTCTGGACCACAGCAGGATATCTGCCAGCTTGGGACTGTGCTGAAAGATGGTGGTTCTCAGTGCAGGATTGTGCCAGCTCCCCTGGCTATCCTAAGACATGCATAGGTCCTGGCGTATGTGTCTGCCTACTGCACCACTCTGTAGCTCTGGCCACCCACTGTTTTTTTTATATTTTGGGTGGGGTAGAGGGGTGCAGAGGCTTACTTCTTGCATGCTGGGATACTTCCTGTGTTTGAATGCATTTCCCTTTTTCCTGAGTAGATGGATCTTTCTCAACTATCCTCCAAGTCTCCCAGGATAAAAAACTACACCACCCCATCTTTTTACTGACTCTGCACTTCCAGGATTTGTTCCAGGATGTTAGTTGATGGTTGCTTGGCTGTTTGGAGTTGAATATAGGAGAGCTTGAGTGATTTACTGCTTACTCCATATATTGGCTCCTGTGCCCAACCACCTATAGTAACAACCCCTGGAATCTCCTCTACCTAGTACCACCCAGGGACATTTTTTGTGGTGATTAACTTGCATTGTGCTTTGTCCTTAATCCCAGTTGCTCCTGAAACTCAATTCATTTTTCCTATTTCCTGGGAGGGATATCAATATACCTGCACTCTCCTTCCTTCCTACTCCACGGGAACTATCATTCACATGGCAGTCTCATCTCCATCTAAGGCATAACTAAAGAAGGATTTGTAACAGTCCAGAAAAGAATGCTCATTATGAGGCAGGAGAAACTTCTAAAGGAGTAATGTACACTTGATAAGAATACAGTAGTAAAGGTCAGCCTAAATGGCCTTATGAACTTATAACACCTTATGATGGAATACTTCATTCAGTCAGTCACTAGGGATATGTCAAGCTGGTAGAACCTGCCCAGATATACTGAGGGAGGGATTTCACCTACCACAGTGAACACCTATGAGACAAGTTACAACCAGCCAAAACACAGTGCATTCAAACCTCTGAAAACAGCTTGTCAGCAGTTTCATCTCCCAGATGCCCCCAATAAAATCTGTCAGGTCAACTTCATTCAATTCCACCTGTCTACGGTAACAAAGATGCCTTGGTTATTTTCTGTATGTTCTCATGGTGGATGGAAGGATTTCCCTGTTGTACTTCCATAGTCTCTGAAGGAGAGAAAATCTTCTTAGAAAAAAATCATTCCGATATGGGGAGAACCTAAGAAATAAATGGAAATAGAGGAGCCATTTTACAGGAGCTCAATAACTCTTCTGCATATGAACATATAGGGACTATGTGTATAAATGTGTACATAGAGAGAGGGCACAGGATCAATTAAATAGGAAGGGATGATATTTTAAAAGGTTAAATTAAGAGGTAGGAGAAGAATAGAATAGGGAGAGACAGAATGGGGTCAATCATTTCATAAAGAAGAGGCAAGGGATAACTGTTACAATGGAGGGGAAGAACAGGAAGAGAAAAAGGGAATGGGTCAACCTTACTCTCATTGAATTTGGCCTAGGGAGGGATGACATTGAATTGCTTGTCTTTCCAACGGGGGTGGGCGACAAGGGAGGAAGGGAAAGAATCTAGAATTTAAAGTTCTAAAATAATATGTTTTATATATATATATATATATATATATATATATATACACACACACACATATACACGTAAATATACATATATATACATAATTTATATACTACTGGGAAATAAAATATAGAGGTATAAGGGTAGGGAGATCCATCTTGCTCTACCAGAAAGTCATAGAGGTGATGTGGGAGGATATGGGACAGAGCAAATTGGGGGTGGGGGGGAGTATACAGTGGGAACTCTATTTTGAAGAGTGGGGAGGGTAAAGACGGGAGAAAAACTGCAGCTCAAAATCTTGCGGAAATCAATGGTGTGAACTAAAAATAAAAGTTAATTTACAAAAATAATATGCCCTCCTATACAGACATATGTGTATGTCTACACATATATGCATTTATATTCCCTTCACCTATTCTCATCCTAAGAAAAATTTCATAAGTTACAATTTTTATTTTTCCATGTTGGCATGTAAATAGTTCAACTTTAATATTTTCCTTTTTGTATGTTTGCCTTCTCAAGCTTCTTGTGTTTAAATGTCAAATTTTCTATTTGGTTCTGTTTTTTTCCTCAAGAATCTTGAAAGTTCTCCACTGCATTGAGTGACCATATTTTCCCCATTAACATTATACTCAGTTTTACTGGATAGGTGATTCTTGGTTTTAATCCTATCTCCCTTGATCTCCAGAATATCATATTCCAGACCCTTTGGTCCCGTAATGTAGAAGCTGCTAGAATTCTTCCTTTCTCCATAAAACTGATGGTAAACTATTCCATGCTCTCCCAGATTGCTTACAGTATCAGCCTTCGTACATAGATCGTGCACCCTTTTAGACCTGATTTTGCTATATGGTGTTAGATATCATTCAATGCCCAATGTCTGCCATATTATATTCCAGTTTTTCCATCAGGTTTTGGCAAATAGTGAGTTCATATCCCCAAAACTGGGGTCTTTGGTTTTATCAAACAGTAGGTTAATATAATCATTGACTGTGGAGTCTCATGTACTTGATCTGTTGCATTGTTCCACTACTCTATTCCTCAGCCAGCAGTTTTGATGACTGCTGCTTTATGATACAGATTAAAATCTCATATGGCTAGGCCACCTTCCCTAGCATTTCTTTCCTTTAATTCCCTTGATATTCTGCACCAATTTTTCATCCAAATGAATTTTGTTACTATTTTTCTAGCTCCATAAAGTAATTTTTTTGGAAGATTGATTGGTATGGCACTAAATAAGTAATTAAGTAAAATTGTCATTTTTATTATATTAGCTTGACGCAGACATGAGTAACTGATGTGCTTTCTAATTAGTTAAATCTGTCTTTATTTGTGTGAAAAGTATTTTGTAATTGTGGTCATAGGGCCTGGGTTTGTTTTGGCAGGCAGATACCCAAACATTTTATAATATCTGCAGTAACTTTACATGGGATTTCTCTATCTCTTGCTATTGGATTTCATTAGAAATATATAGGAATGCCAATGATTTATGTGGGTTTATTTTACGTCCTGCAACTTTGTCAAACTGAGTTATTAGCTCAAGTAGTTTTTTACTTAATCTTCTAGCATTCTCTAAGTATATCATCACATCACCCACAAAGAGTGAGAGCTTAGTCTCTTCTTGGCCTAATTTAATTCCTTCAATTTCTTTTTTTTCTCTGATTACTACTGCTAACATTTCTAGTACCAAATTGAATAAGAGGGGTGATAGTGGGCATCCCAGGTTCATCCCTTGTCTTATAGGAAATGATTCTAGCTTATCCTCATTACATATAATACTTGCTTATGGTTCTAGGTGGTGCTACTTATTATTTTAAGGAAGACTCCATTTATTCCCATACTTTCTAGTGTTTCTAATAGGAATGAGTGTTGTAATTTCTGAAAAGTCTTTTGTACATCTATTGATATAATCATATGGTTTCTGCTAGTTTTGTTGTTGATATGATCAATTATACTGATAGTTTTCCTAATAGTGAGCCCTCCTTGCATTCCTGGAATAAATCTGATCCAATCAAAGTCTATTATTCTCATGATAAGTTGCTGTAGTCTTTTTGCTAATATTTGATTTAAATTTTTTGCATCTGTATTCATGAGTGATATAGTCTATAATTTTTTTCCTCTGGTTTGTCTCTTCCTGATTTAATTTTGTCTGATATCTGGTTGCTATCCCTGCTTTTTTAAAATTACTTCTCCTGAAGCATAATGTATCCTTCTCCAGTCTTTTACCTCTATTCTATTTGTATCTCCCTACACCAGAGGTTTCTTATAAATAACATATCATACCATTCTGGTTTTTAATCCAATCTCTTATCCACTTCCATTTTATGGAAGCCTTCATCCCATTCACACTCACACTTATGATTTCTGATTCCATTTTCTCCTTCCTTGTACTTTTCTTTCTCCTTTCACCCTGTCCCTCTTAACCACTGTTTTACTTCTGAACACCACTTCCCTCAGTCTGCCCTCCCTGTTATCAGGCTCTTGTTTTCCTCTTCCAGTCCTACAGACAAATTGGGAGAGAGAGATTTCTATGGAAAACTGACTGTGTTTTGTTCCCTCTTTGCACTAAACCCAATGAGAATTAGATTCCTACAATGCTCACTCCCTCTCATCTTTCCCTCTACTCTTATAGGTCTTTCACAACTCTTCCTGTGATATAATTTTCCCCCACCCTTCTTCTCTTTCTTCTCTTCTTCCAGTACAATCATTTTTTCACCTCCTAATTTTTATATCATCACATAAAAGTCAACTTATACCCACACACTCTATGTATACTCCTAACCATCCTAATAGATATTCACTTTATTACAGTTTAGAGTATCATCTTCCTATGTAGGGATGTAGACAATTTAATCTTATTGAATAACTATTTCTTATTTACATTTATATTGTGCCTAATAGATATTAATACTTTTATATTCAATGCTCTTTCTGTTCTTTGTATAAGGAGATATTTTGTGTTTTTCATTAAGAACCATTTTTTACCCCCGCCCCCACACAGACACTACTTGTAGAAGACATGATGGTTTACTTCAGAACTCAGACACTTAGCAGAGAAATTAAGAACTTTAATGGGTTTAGTAAAGGAAAAGCATATTAAATAAGTGCACAAAAATACTCCTTTTGGTATAGAAATAATAGAATGGGAAAAACTTATAGAAAAACAAAGCTCTTTCAATATATCGACAAAGCTATCAAGATATTTTGATGTTACCCTAAAAACACACATTTGGGTATTACATAGTTACATCTTGATATATTATTGATAGACAAAAATGAAGAAAAATAATTAAGGACGTATTTATAAATCCATGTCAATATAATGAAAAATAAATTTAATGTTCCTATTATGTTATACACTTAGTAACATATCTACTAAAATACTAAGAGGTTGCTTTTTAGAAATAGTCCAAATAAAGCAACATTCTTGTAGAAAACAAAAGATATTGAAAAACAAGGAAATAAACAGAAATTGGGAGAAGGTAAAATAAGCTTTCAAGTTAATATTATGTAGCAATCATCATCACAATTACTAGGTATTGGGTAAAAATGGAAAAATAGATAAATGGGGCAGGCTAAATAAGGCAGAATAAACAAGGGAATACATCCATTTATTATTCATTACAACAAAGAACATAAATATCAAAGGAAGGACTGTTCATTCAGTTATAGGAATTGCTGCATAAAATGGAAGGGAGATAGAAACTAGTTTTAAGTCAACATATTGCATCATGTGCAACAATAAGGAACAAATGGATATGTAACCTAATCTGAAAACTTACGGACATGAGGAATGAATAATTAAGGAAAGGAGGAATAAGGAAAGAAAAAAGGAAGAAAAGGAAGGAAGGGATAAAAAAGAAAGAAGCATACTTTCTAATATCGACTATGGTGAAATTTTTAATATATAAAGTGTGAAACATTATGCATGACTAAGGTCAATGCAACGAGAATAAGAAGACAAATGGTAGAGTAGGAAATCATTTACAGTAATTATATCTGATGATCTAATCATCAAAATATTTATGAGACTGAGACCAATAGATGGCCAAAAATATTATCCAATAATTAATTGGCTAAGGAGAGTATGGCCTTTTTTATTTCAAAAAGAACATATTTAAATCTTTTTCTTAAGGAGTACTTTAATTTCAAAATAAATCTCACCCTTTCTTTGTACAGTAGGTAATCTCTGATGACAGAGAATCATAAAGGAAAAAGAAAAAAATATTAGTTCAGTAAAAATAGCCCAAAGCAAAGTTTCCCAGGATATACAACTGAACATTTTTTCCAAAGAATTTCAAACCATTTAAAACCATTTTAAAGATCTTTCCCAATTACTAATTCTAAGATGAATTAAAAGGAAAACAACTCTGATGTTTAGCTTTATAACTCTCCAACGAGCAAAGTTATTTAAAGATGGATACAATTTATTTTTGAGATATAATAGGCAGTGTGGTATCAAAGTGGAGAGAGTGCTGGGACCTGGAATCAGAAAGATTCGTCTTCCTGAGTTCAAATCTGGTCTCAGACACTTGGGTCTGGGTAAATAAATCACCCTGAGCACATTACTTAACGTTATTTGCTCCAATTTTCCATATGTAAAATGAGCTGGAGAAAGAAATGGTAAAACACTCAATATCTTTGCCAGGAAAACACCAAATGGGATCACAAAGAGTCAGAAATGTATGAAAGTGCTGAAAAACAACAGCAATCCGGAGACAGACACATTCTTGCTGTTTCAGCCAATCTATGAATAGCTCCACATATTTTCAAGGCAATGAGGAAGTAAGAAAGATTAGTAAATAACGTTTTATGTCCATTTCCTCAGTCTCACTACTTTGCATACAGGTGAAGGAGGTCAAAGTCAGAAGGATCAATCTTATACATAAGAAGCTACTTATAATTTTAATTATAGAAAACAAAACTTGAAATGATAGAAATTCCCATCAACTAGAGGATGACTGAACAAATTATGATCATGTAAATGTAATGAACTATTAATTGAATTTTTAGAAATGAAGACTATGATAAACTCAAAGAAGCAGTGTAAACATTGTGTGAAGCCATATTGAGTGACATGAGCTGGACTAGGAGAGCAATATGAACGATGACAACAGTATAGTGAATAAAAATCCCAATAATGATTAACTGTAATGACCAATCTCAATCCTGGATGAGAAATGATGAATCTCTTCTCCATTAACAGAGAAACTGATAGGTAAAGGTTTGATCTCTGGCTCTGCTCCCTACTTTCACACTGTGAAGGAGTCACTTCACCAATACGTTTCTTGTTCTTCATCTGGAAAATGAGATTGGATTCTATGGCCTCTAAAATGTCTCCCTCTCTAAGTGTATTAATTAAAATGTATGAGCCAATGAATCTGGGCAGGGAATGGGATGAATAAATTGGACATGGGATATCAAAAGAGAAAACAAGGGAAAGCAACTTATCCTAGAGTGGTAATTCATGATAGTAACTTAGAAAGCAACATATTTGGAAGACAGATGGAGGGACACATTAGTTTTGGGGAAGAATGTGTTCTGAACATGAAATATTCATTGGAAACTTAATTTACTGAAGGTTTTGGAAATATTTAAGATACTGGTGAAGAAGGAAGGATGAAAAGAGGTATGGCAGCTTGGTCCCATCAAGCCTGGTATCCTCTGGTGACCAAAGAGTACAGCTGCTGATGTTTATGTAGCTTCTAACAGGATTGCATATGGAAGGAGCTTGCCTATACAATTATTGTACCTTGTTATTTCATTTCTGTTATTTTATCCTTCCATTGTATATTTATCTTGCTGGCTCACTCTTGCTAGTGAAAGGACCTAAGGCAATGACATTTAAATGACTTTTGCAACACAGGATATAAAAATACCCTCAAGGAGTCTAGTTTCTGTGACAGAGGGAAATCATAGGATGGATGACTGCACATTATTGCAATCACAATGTTATATGTGGCATTTCCAGGCAATGTAACTGCAAAGACTTTGTCTAGTTTATACTTGGTGATGACTTTTTGGGCAGGACTTTTGCCAGCCTTCAAACTCAATCCAACCAAAACTTAGGGATGGGAGTCATCTGGACTGAGTATGACATTCCAAAGGAGACATTGTTCTCTGAAGTCCTTAAAAGAGCAGTTGCCTTCTGTCCATGCAGGTAATGGCAGGTAACGGCGACACCATGGCTGCTACCAAGTGGTTATTGCTCCTTTTCTCAGTGGTCCTGTTGGGCCTGAGCTCAGCTCAAGGTAAGTGGGGGCTGGAGAATCTATGATCATGTTAGGAGGTTGTTGGGATGGGTGTCAGGCTATCATTCCAGAGAATGATGTTTGCCTTCCTCAGTAATTCAGGTAATTTTGTCTTTCTTGAGTCAGATAAATAAGAGGTGGTATTCTTATGTTCCAAGTTCTGATGACTCCTCAAATCTCTATTCTTCCCTGGGTAATCAACTTACCCAACCTATTCTTCTTCTCTCTTTTTAATTTTTACTCTTTTTTTTGGAGGGGAGGCAGGGCAAATGGGGTAAAGTGACTTGCCCAAGGTCTCATGGCTAGTGTGTTGAGTGTCTGTCGCTGGATTTGAACTCAAGTCTTTCTGACTCCAGGGCTGGTACTATATTCACCTAGCTTCCCCACACCTATTTTTCATTTATCTATGATCCTTGCTGTACCTCATGCATGGAGCGTACGCAGAACATGTTTGTTTAAAATGCAGGTAAGACTACTGGATAGGATATTTTATTCAGCTTGTTTTTAATTTAACTTTTCTGTTGAAATTGCCACAATATGAAATGTAAAGGAGAAGTTTCCAAGGACTTTCGTACCATAAAATGGCAAGGCTTCTTCTTGAGACTTTCCTCACTTTTAATGATTCTGTTGCTCAGAGTAGCAGCTGTTTTGCGTGTGATCCATGTCAAGGGATGAGACAATGCATGAGAAATTCTGTACCACTTTTCAAAAAACAACGACAAACCATTTCTCCTTTCTGAAAATAAATCTAAGAACCTCACTTTGTTCACTTTCACCCTTTTCAATAGGTAAAATGTAAGAGATCATTAATAATTCCATTTATGAGCATAATAAATCTTTAGGAGGCAGGCTACCAACATTGAGAGCTAATCTTTCCCTCTATTTTCTTCATTCTCACCTTTACCCACTTCATTCTTCCTCACCATAGTCCATAAAACTTTCTTACACTAGAGCACCATTTAACTGCTGCATGTGCTAGAAATTTAATGGGACAGAATCTTCTTTAAATTATATGCCAAGAGGCCACACTGAGTTGTTTTACTTTGTACAAGTCATTCACACGACCTGCCACAATTTACCAACTTAGTCAATATTGACTGATGGTCACAGTTCATTGGAAAGATACATGCATGTGTGTGTGTATGTATATAGGTGTGTGTATATATATATAAATATATATATGTGAATATATAAATATCCTGTAAATAACAGTATCATGAAACTTGAATTGACATTATTTTACATATATAAGTAGAAGACTGGAACTTTATAGAAAAATATAAGAGAATCCATACACAGAGAATGTGAGATCATCCACAAATGAGGGGATGTGCATATAAGGAACACACATGATTAAGATTCATAGGGACAGATAACTCATGCTTGATAGAGCAAGCTTCCCGTGTCTTCTACAGCTGTCACAGGCTAAGACTGTTCTTTGCCCATGGCCAATATGATCTTCCTTCCAGGTCTACCATGACCCTGGGCCCTGCAGGGATCTCTGAGATCCTTATTAGTGATCCATTGGCTAAGCCTGGGTCACCTGTATTCAGCACTAGAGGGAAGGTCCATCCTCTGGACAATGAGCCTATGACACAAACAGTTCTGTGTGTGTTCACTGTATGTTGATATTTTTTATCATCTGATTTTTCTGTATCGGTGCTGTCTCCTCTCAAATGAACAAAATACAGGAGAAGGTGATGATCCTCCCTCTGGAGAAGGTGACACTCCTCCTGACCCTCCTGAAGATGGTGATGATGGAAAACATCCTTCCTCTGGAGAGCATCCCCCACCAAGCAGTGGGCAGCCCCCACATCCACCAGACGGCGAGGAGCCTCCAGATCCCCCAGTGGATGAGAATGGTGACCCTCTACCTCCCCCTGACTCTGGAGAAGAAGGTGATGAAGATGGAGTCACAGAACAACGCTAAGGAAGCCGTCACGTCTCCCCCCGCTAAGGTAGGTCCTTTTCCTTCTTAGAGAACCAACGTCCACGTTAAATATGAACTCACTGTCACCTGACATCGTGTCCGTCCTAAATTATCTTTTCGGCTCTTTCCCCTTTTCTGTTAGTCTGACTCTTCTTCCCACTTCTTTCCTCTAAATTATTTGCTCACATTGTCTTCTCTCTTCCTTGTTGTCTCTGAGAGGGACAGAGACAGAAAGTGTGAGAGAGAAGCAGGAAAAGGCAGAGAAAGGGGAGGGAAGGAGAAGGTGAGGGTGCAGGAGGAAGTGGGGAGCGAGGGCTGGAGAGGAGGTGGGAGTGGTGGTGAGAGAGTGGACGGGAGCAGGAAAGGGGGCGGGGACAGGAAGGAGGGAGAGAGAGGGAGGCAGGAGGACCTGGGGAGGGATGACTGAATGGAGAGAGGGAGCAAGGGGGAAGGATGTGGGAGGGACGGAGGGAAAGGGAGACACACAGGCAGACACAGAGAGACATCCCCAGAGACATCCCCTACTCCTTCCCTTCTCCTTTATGTTACTTACACTTATCCCTGCCCAGGATGTCTTTCCAAGTTTTGTTTTGCCTTCTTTTTAAAATCGCACTTATTAATATATGACTCTGTGATTGCCATTGCTGTGAGGCAGGGGATCACTTCAAGCACAGCCCGTCTCCCATAAGCTTCTCCTTTTCTTGTTTCACTGCAGGAAGAGGAAGACGTGCATTTATCAGACCCCTTTCCAGTTCTCACGTGGCCCACATATGAGGACAGCACGTGCTTCTAGATCTTTTTCTTCCCTTTCTCTGCAGTACCAATAAATATGCTGGTACTGAAACATTGACTTCTGTTTTTCTTTCTGGAGCTTCCTGTCACTTAATCATCAGAGTACTGGGTTCTAGACACAAGAACAGAAGCAGGGTCCTGAGCTACTTGGTGCTTCACTGATTCCAGATGATTCTGTGGATCCACAGCCCTGTCCCAGACACAGTGGCCTAGTCTTGAGTCCCCAGAGTCTGCCTTGCGGAAAGCTTAATGGGGACCGTCCATATGACAAGTATTTTTGAGCCCCTTTAAAATTCATAGTATTTGAAGGAAAACAAGGATGTAATGATAAAGGTTCTTCAATTTCCTACATCATCTTTGTTTTGCTGGGGTAAGGAAAAGCTGTTGGGGTTAAGTCACTTGTCCAAGGTCACACAGCCAGTGAGTATGTCAAGTGTCTGAGGCAGAATTTGTACTCAGGTCCTCCTGACTCTGGGGCCCATGCTCTATTCACTGTAGCGCCTAGCTGTCCCAACCTCCTGTATAATCGTTAATCATTTCCTTGGAATAGAGTCTGATTTTTTTTTCTTTTTCCCTATTTTTCTGAATATAACTAAAAATCTAAGAGAAAATCTGATGATTCCATAAATTGCTCTCAGTCAGTCAACAAGCTTTTAGTAAGGGCCTACTCTCTGCCAAAAACTGTGGTAAGCACTTAGATATGGAGAAAAGGCAGAAACCAAAACAAAGCAAAAATAAGCAATCTGTGCTCTCAGGGAGCTCACAGTTTAGTGGTGGAGGCAGCATTCATGTAGCTATGTATGTCAAAATAATTTTGACTGTAGTCCAGACATGGAACATTCTCTAACCTGAGAATATCCAGAACTGAACAGAGCAGGGTAGAGTCATGGTTGTCAGGGCCTGACACAAGTAACAGCTTAATTAATTTCATAATGAGTAAGGCAAGTTTGTCTATGGAAGTCTCCCTCAAGAGAGGTGCTGCTCTTCTTGTGCAAAGACAGGGATTATATATCGAAGAAACCCAAGAGTGAGTGGTTCACAGCACAGTCATTCTTAGGTCTTAAACAGTTTGCATCTGCAGGTTGGTACATGCAGGACTTTTAGAGACCAGGCAGGTGCTCTTGAGTCCTGTGGGCACCAATCTTAAGTTGATTGTCTCAAGTCTCAAGGGTGATTGAATCTTGTGATTATTCAGTGGGGTAAAAGCAAAAAACAAACAAACCAGAGTTAGCATGATGGGAAGAGGAGGGCAGCAGCCTCTGTTGTGGTTAACTTGGCACTCACAAGTTCAGGAATGTGTGAATTGTGAGCATGTCGGGAGGTCTTCATTAATCACTTTCTGGTGTATTGCGTTGCTGTAGCTCCAGTTCCCAGGTCAGAATCTCCTGGAAAACATGGACATTCCAACCTATACATATATGTATGTGTGTGTATACATGTATATATATACAGAGAGAGAGAGAATAGAATAGGATAGGATAGGATAGGATAGAATAGAATAGAATAGA